>SMGT01012683.1:259690-295126 GCA_004794575.1 Lanistes nyassanus
CCCCCCCCCCAACAGTGCTCACCTACAGTTGCCTCAGACATTAAAGAACCTTAGACTGGACTTTTTGTCGGGCCTTGTTCAGAGGTATGTGACCTTAGTTTTAGAACGCGAATTTTTCTACCTCCGATTACGCTATGCTTCAAATTTGGTCGCTGTAATCCAGATTTCCACACCAGCTTTTGAGGCCACTTCGGCAAGCAATTATGCCTGCTTTTTGCTGCATCCTGTGTGACCGTGTGTGCTGGGATAAACTGGCTCGCCCTCGGTTTCTTTCTGGGTCAGGCCACAAATAAAAATCTTAATCTCTCCACGTTTTTTAAAATCCTGATGTTTTCGACGAAACTTTGAAGACGTCTTTCGTAATCTGACCTAGAAAGAATTTCTTACGCATGCGCTGTTGAACCGCGCTAGAATAGAAGGAAGATTGCAAAGAAAAAGTGTTTGCAAAAGAAAACCTACATCTCCGTACTCTTTTCTAGTTAATTCTTTCGGCGACTTTTATAACAGAAGGAAAAGTATCTGCAATAAATATCTTTCCGACAAGAAGGAAGACAAATCTAGCTTCTCACTCTTCCAAGTCAGCAACAAAGCACACATTCTACGTGAACTCTGCAGCGCCGAGCCTGATTCAGTATCAGCCTGCAAGTTAGGGCTTGTGGAATAATCACAAAATAAGACGCCGCGGGATAGTAAGGGAAGGGTTGAGTCGAGCTGTCACTCTGCTGAACTGACCCCGTAACGTCCTCAGTAGGTGGCGTGTGCGGTCAGCGGCAGGTCACGACCCCGGTAGCTGGGTCACGAGGTCAGCATACTTCTTACCCCTCGCTTCTCTATTCTGCTAGCCACACCCACCCCTTTCACGCCGAGCGTGCCGAGGCTTTGAGGTCTGTTGACCTTAAAATGTTATTGCGGTTAGGACAGCCACTCGCGATGTTTTGGCAAATGCCATAGAGATGGCCGAATATTATATATTGACTTAGGAACTGATCATGATGTGTGATAAATGCACAGACTTTTTTGGGGGGTGGGGGTGGGGGATAAGTTTTGTGTACAGACTCCTTTCTGACTCCTGCCGTACGTACAGACTGGAAGGGATATTGCAGACCATGCAATTAAACACCAAAATTAATCAATGGAAACTCAGCCACGATATATCACAATCATATTTATTATATTCGACGTTTCGGGCTCCCGGAGGAGAAAACTCCCGAAAGCCAGTCCAGTAAATATGCGCAACAGGCAGAGAAAGTGCGTGAGCCTGACACGGGATCCGAATCCCCGACTCTCCGTATTGGAGTTAACCACATTGTGATTTACTGTTCACAACTAGTTAAGAGGCCAGGTGTAGGGCTTCAAGAGCTCTCTCTCTCTCTCTCTCCCCTTCTATGAGAGAATGAAGAAGTGAATGTATCGAAACACACGCATAATATACATGTACCTACATACACATACATTATAACGAAGGAAATAAAGATCTCAGCTAAGCCACGGAAATGTAAATTAGTCCCCCCCCCCAAACTTCCTCTTTCTATCTCTGCCCTCATGCAGCAGATTAGATGCTGTTACGAAAGACTCAGTCCTAAAACTGCACTTCGTCTCTAGGAACGAGGTCACTGTCCTGCCTTGACCCCAACGACCTAGTTTTTGCTAGAAGCGCGTGGCACACGTCGTGACTGCTTGATTTGTCCGCTAGGCGGCGCTGGTCTAGCCAGCCATCGATCTGGTCACTAACCTGAAGACGTAGAGACGACAGGTGCGGCTCGGCTTCGCTTGTTTGAGTTTAGAAATTACTGGAACTACCGCTATCGGAAAACTAAGAAAAACAAATAATAAAAAGTAGAAAATATACACCTCTCGCCGGGCCTGAGGCCATGCACATAATGTTTTAATACCTCCCCCTTCATCTTGAGAAGGAAGTAAAAGAGAACTATTTTAGGGACAGAACGATAAAGCATTGACAGAAATCTAGAAAATTTGAAGTGCGGGTTTTAATGAAAAATCATTGGTTAAGGTTTGATCACGTGGGAATAAATGATATGTCGATGATGACGTTGCTGTCAGCTGTTCCGCCTGTCCCGTCGTCATGCAGCTCGTGGTTGCAGAAACTACGATAAACAGATGGCGTTGTACGGGGGTGAAGTTTTAGTGCTGAGAGATCAGACATAAAGGGCATTCAGACAGACAGACGGACCGACAGACAGGCAGGCAGGCAGACAGGCAGGCAGACAAACAGGCATACAGGCCGGCAGACAGGAAGGCTAGAATGCTGCAGGCATAAAGACAGGCAAGCAATCATGGTGGGAGGAAAGAGCAGAAAACTGATAGAGAGAAATGTTAAAATAAGCCGTGACCTGGTGGAAATAGAAGAGGGATAATATAAGGAACGCTTGATGAAAAGAGAATTAACGGGGAAGAAGACAACAGAGACAAAGAGCGAAGAAAAGAGATTTGGAGATTGAGACAGAAAGAAAAACAGAGAGGTGGATGGATGCTAGCGGCTCGTGAGCCAATGAGAGGGAAGGAAAAAAGAAAGAAAGAAAGCATTTGAGGACGCGAGTGGGACCATTCTGTTTTACTCCCTTTGTGTTTAACTTATAAGGTCAAGGTTTTAACCTGGACGAAAAGTTCACACAAAAAGAGCCTCCAGTAAATCCTGCAGCCTGCCGCTTATCGCCTTATGGCGCTCCGTATCAACAAATATTGACCTGCCCACTCCGGTCTTGCGCTGACACGTCAGGCCCACAACAGGTGTCGCTGTGCTACGCGTCTCGTTCGGGTGCCCAGCCACTTTGCAGTCGATGGAGTAAAATTAAAGCTGTCGCCAGCATAAGTGGCCGGGGTCATTGCCACAATGAAAAATAAAAGCTTTTTTTAAAAAAAATCCCTGATCAAGCAGCTACAGGTACTATTGACATTTTCCATGCTAAGTCTGTGCTGAGTCTGTGCTAAGTCTGTGCTAAGTGAGTCTGTGCTAAGTCTGTGCTGAGTCTGTGCTAAGTCTGTGCTGAGTGCGTCTGTGCTGAGTCTGTGGTAAGTCTGTGCTAAGTCTGTAGTAAGTCTGTGCTGGGTGAGTCTGTTCTAAGTCTGTGCTGAGTCTGTGCTAAGTCTGTGCCGAGTGAGTCTGTGCTGAGTCTGTGCTCGCTTTCTGCTCTCAGTTTTTTTCCTCCCTCCTCTTCCGTCCCATCTCTCCCATCGTCAATCATAGTCATCTGAGGGAACACTGAAACTGAAGCCTCGCTTGTCGCAAAATTCTTTGAGAGTAGGTGTGGGAGGGTTGGAACTGGTGTTGCATTGCCCATAAGGCCTTGGCGTAAAAAATGTCTCTCCATCATTGTCTAGCCAACAGAAGCGTTTGGAATTTTGAGTCCGTACAGCTATACAGAAACGCGTGTTTCCAGGAGCAATACCTGAGCTTTAGCTGGGTTCCACGTGTGTTTGTATTAAATTTCTTCATATGGAAGAGCCCGTACAGCCCTCAGTCTGTGAAGTTTACGGGTCTGTTTATGTCTGGAAAGAAAGTACGTACTCTAGCTCATCCGGGACATTTTACTGGCCTATGATGTATCTCGGATATATATAAATCCCCCACCCACCCATACCACATTCCGTGAAGTGTGCTGATTGCTACAAAGGCGAAAAACCTTATAACAGGAGATAAACACTAATTACCTGCAATGTGATAGGGTTGTGTTGCTTTTAAATTAATCCTCGTAGGGTACCATGAAAAAAAGTTACGTTAACAAGTACTATGGGGTCACATAGCACCCCAACAATAAAGTGTACGAAGTGATAGAATAAATACTCTGCTTATCATTAACATTCCTTTATTGAGTATAATTGTACCACACTTACACGTGTATATTCTTACTATATACGCATAGTATTATGTAACTATAGGACTAACGTTATTCCTGCTGGCAATGGTTGCAAAACCACTTGCTGTGATCTTCGCCACAAAGTTGTCACCTTTACTGTAGATATATTTGGTTTTCTTGTCCCTTGATCTGGGACAAATAAAGCATCTCGTGCGTTTACCTGAGTGGTGCTGGGCATTGATGGGACCTGCCGATGGCGCATCGGGTAATATTCCACAGGTTCGGATGATTTGGTTTAGTTGTTGCGGGGTTTGATGTGCTCCCAGTCTCTGACGAGCATATGGAGTGATCAAAGCAATCACCAATTCCTCCAAGCATTTTTGTCTCTTGTCTGTCTTATTTTGAACAAAGAACAAATGAGGACAGAGCGCTATAAATCATCAAATGACAACCCCAACAAAGTACTGGCAGCGCTAGACACAACCGTATGCTGACGCGTAACCAAGGGAGCCTACCGTACCCAAACACGTAGCAAAGAGAGAGTCGAAAGTAAGGAACGTGGCAGATCTTCACGTGGATACGGTAGGCTCCCTTGGTTACACACGTCAGCATACGGTTGTGTCTAGCGCTGCCAGTACTGTGTTGGGGTTGTTTTTTTTGTGCAAAATTTCACTGTCACCATCCTGTTCCTGTTCCTCATTACCTGGTTCACTAACGTTGATTTCACTGTTGACATCAGGCACAGCAACAGGGTCAGCTTCCCTTTCAGCCGAGCGCAGACTCTCCTCAAACTGCTCTCATCTTCACTGTCGATTTCGTCGCTTAGCACATTTAATAACTCCAGCAACTGCTCGAGTGACAGTCTCTCTCTATTGACCATATTTCTGTCCTCAACACCTCACAAACCCCGGAGAGAGAGTTAGAGAGAACTTTTGTTATTACATAGAAGGTACACATGGGGTGAATATGACCCCAACCCTAGGGAAAAAAACATTAAAAAATGTATCAAAGAAAAACACAAAAACGGATCATGTGTGCAACAGTGTTAGGGAGGTCTTAGAAGAAAATACAATGAAGGACATGTTATAAGTCATGATAATTTAAAAACTGGAATGTCTGCGGTCAGACAGACCCCCATGGTACCAGACGAGGGGTAACCTCCCCATTTAGCACTCATACATCTAAATGTGCCTATACATTACTTCCATTAGAGTATGTTGACAATTGTCAATATAACCTGCAATTCACGCTATTGTGATAGAAAATCGCATGTACTACTCGGAAGACAGCGGCGTGATACTTTTGTTCAACCGGCGTTCTTAGGGTGTACTTTAAGCTTCACGAACTATGCTCAGCCTGACACCTGATGCCGTTTTGGGTGTAGTGCTGTTTTTTTAATGTGTAATTAAGACGAGAAAGGAGTGTAACCTAGTCTTTAAAATGCGCTGATAACGTTGTGTCACCGGTAGCAGCCTAGCAGACACCGTTATATTTTTAGGTTCTGAGTTGTCGCCAGTCTGGGAAATTAACAAATACGGCCCTATATAACGTTACCTTAATTGCAGGCGGCTTAACATAAATCTTTATCATTAAATTTAGATTGTAAAATGTAACCTGACAATTTGAGCAATAAGGATACTAAACAACTGAAATTCGTTGCAAACAAAAACTAGATCACTTTTACTAGAACATTACTGTCTTTAATGATTCCGGTATCCTGGCGTAGCTCTTGCGAGACCTATCAAAGTGTGAAAGTGAGTCAACAATCGAACTGTCTGGAAAGCTAAAAGTAAGGGCAGGGCAAGGTTTTCCATACGAATATTTTACACCATTACTCCCTGATTCAAACACTTCTAGCAGTATAGTAATTCAGTAATGAGACACCGTTTGTCCCAAAAGGTGCACAAGAAACATGTAAAAATGAAAGGGTTTCTGGCTTCTCTAGTGATACAGGCACTAAAGTAGGTCAAGGATAAATCGGTTTTATACTTATTAGAACAGAGATCTTTGTACAAAAAAGTAAGCAAGTGTGCGTGTCTGCGTAATTTGGTTGGTTGGTTGGTTGGTTGGTTGGTTGGTTGGTTGGTTGGTTGGTTGGTTGGTTGGTTGGTTGGTTGGTTGGTTGGTTGGTTGGTTGGTTGGTTGAAGGCAGATCTTTCAGGAGATCCTCTTCGGATGGTTCTTTAACTCTTTCAAGTCAAGATCGATTTAAAACTCCGTGTCCTAGCAGATTCCAGCTTTAAAACTCATTGGTTGCCACCCGTTGCGCCCTTGGCTGTCAAATTCTTCCTCCCACTTCTTGTTCTAGCTCCACATGCCGTGACAGCTGACATACCGTGACTGGTGAAGTACTGTGACAGTTGACGTACCGCGACTGGTGAAATACCGTGACGGCTGACATACCGCGGCTGGTGAAATACCGTGACGGCTGACATACCGCGGCTGGTGAAATACCGTGACAGCTGGCGTACTGCGACTGGTGAAATACCGCGTACAGCTGATATACCGCGACTGGTGAAGTACCGTGACAGTTGACGTACCGCGACTGATGAAATACCGTGACAGCTGACATACTGCGAATGGTGAAATACCATGACAGCTGCCAGTCCTGGTTACTGTATTCCACAGAGCAGTCCTGGAAGTCCTACACGCCATGAGCCTTTTCCCTGAGGAAGAATTGGATTTCTTCCTGTGTGCCGGGAAGCCAGGCGGATCGCCGTTCATCACGGACCTAGAATCAAGGACTACTCCCATCGAGTTTGCTGTCCACGGATGATCTTTTACAGACGCCGTATGCTGCGAACTGTTTCTTGTATTCTTGTACCCGCACCTGAGATTTTCGGAAACTTAGCAGGGAGCACAACAGCCCAAGTGACGTCATCTCCAGAAGGAGCAAGCTGGGCGTACTGTTGTTTAGTCTAGACCAGAGTGTAGAATAAAAATCGTCGATCAGTGTTTAGTAGACTATCGGCAAATCATGTCGATCGCTTGTAATTGTGGGCAGAATATAAAGGAAGTATTTATAGGAATTTCCAACTCGTGTTTGGGAATCAACCCATGACAAAGGAAATAAAGTAAAGGCAAAAGTCAACAGGAAAAAAGTGAATGTCTTTCCCATCCCCCACCCCTCACCCCATACATTGGTAAAAAAAAAAAAAAAAAAAGTCAAACACTTGTTTTAACTTTTTCCCTTTGACTTATTTCCTCAACCACCTTTTCTCATGGTCTGTATTAGGAACTGGAGATTTGAAATGAGAGGTCGATATCATTCGTGCGCCATCCCATTCCTCGAAGATTTGGACCAAACAGGTAGCCGGAGTACAGATTGTTATGCATGCACACCCAAAGAATTGCAAGTGTTCAAAAATTGCACTCTGCCTTTTGCACAATATGGATACAACTGTATGGATAAATAAAACTACTAAAGTATAAAAACACTACACAGTCAAAACCTTTACAAAACACACATTACAACAATGGAAAACATATAAGTAGAACCATAGGCTATTAATGAGACAACAATAAAACAAACAACATAAACACGAGTAAAACTTGTTTAGAAATAATATAAGCAAAATAAACAATGCCAACAATAAAACAGTACAGACTAAAGTACTGAAACATAAGCACAACAACCTTAATATTTAATTGAACAGATGGATACAGATGAAGTGCATTTTCACTTTTAATGTTACTGCAGCTCCTCTACAACACACCCATGTATCGTCTTCTAACTTCACTCAGGTCCATTCTGGACTCGACGTCACGCTGGGGTTTTCCAACTTTTACGGAAGATTTTTTTTTTTTGGCGATAGTTTCGAACTTTACTTGTAAACGCAAAATCTGCTTATTAATAAATCTAAGTAATGACAGATCAGAATTCCGTGATAGAAAAGTACAGGGTTTACACCATAAATGTTAATAAAATATTTGAAATTGTGTGTTTTCATGAATGAAAGTTTCATATCCACAAGCTACACTTTAACTGTGGATCGCCTGCTGTTTAATCGCCTGCTGTTTAATCGCCGGAAACGACTTTTGCCTCAGGTTGGATTAGCTATGTATAGCAGCCAGTCAGCGAGCTATACGTTCATAATTCTGTGAAAATCAAGTTAGTTGGGGACAAATCCACAGGGCTATCGGTGAGCCCTTTATTTAGTCTTATTTACGTCATATTCTGTGAAAAGCCTTGACATTTCAATGTACCTAAAAAAAAGTTTGCAGTTCCCTGAACCCAAGCAGACGTCCACCCTATATCCCCCCTAAGCCCCCACCCCTACCATTCCCCTAACCCTCACCCCGTACAAAAATGTAAACATGTGGGGACAAAAGAAAACTTGAGATTCAAACAAATTTTTGTTTAATGTAGGAGATATAGGTGTCACGAGTTGGGGTCTGGTGGTTCAAGGAGATTGCACCATAGATTCTAGGTGTGACCCATCCGCAACCCTCCGGCCCTAATTAAGGTCTATTATCCCCTTGTTCAAGCCGCCATCTGGCCGCTCGCGTCATCCCCAGCCCAGGTTAGGTTCCTGTTCACACTTCTAATCAGGGGTACTGGCTCTAGAAGCAAGGGACAGGGTGTTACTTATCCTGGGGCAGCTGGGGAGGGACGAGCTCTAGTGCAGGTGTCAGGCTGGCCAGGTGTGGGTTAGGGATAGGGGAGGATTACGCATCAGGAGGAAGCTGCTGCGCGTAGTATCGAGCACCAGGGGCTTTGATGTAGCCGATGGATGTAAACAACCAGGAAGGGGAGGGGGTAGTTATGTCCACTCTAGGCGTCCACTTGGGGGCGTGTCCTTGTAGTTGACACGGGGTGTGGCTTCTGTGTCTCTGGCCTGATTGGTTGAAATATTTAACCGTCTTGATTACCACGTGTATGTGAATGAAAGAGTCTATGGACGAAAGTTTAGAATAAAAAGACTGGTTTAGACAGTCAAACTATCTTCTGCCCAAATATCACGTGAGAGGACATCTTCTGCCCGAATCTCCTGAGTGGAGAGATCTTGAGCCAACTCTAGAGTGAGGGCATCGTTAGCCCGAACTCCTGTAAAGAAGAGCTGCTGTGAGGAGACGTACGTGTCTTGCGGTACAAGTCTGTACAAGTCTGTACAAGTCTGCTGAAGGCTGAAAGATTCAGCTGCAGAATTGAGGCGTCTCGTTCTACTGGACATGTGGAAGTCTAGTATCAACGGCACGTGGTTTGAGTTGACCAGTTGCATAGCGCAAGAAAATCTGCGAGGGTATTGGATCCTTCCAGACTGGTGTGTGACTCTTACACGTGTTCCTCTGTTGTGGGAAACCTCTACGCTGACCGGGCGAGGGGGTAACTGCAGAACGTAAAGGAGGGAGATCGAAGACTGCGGACAGAGAACTGTCTTAAGCAGGGGGCGAAGGTCCAGCCTTACAAGGAGGCTGCCTGTAACCGAGCTCTTGGGGTGAGCTCAAGAGGCTGTGTGTCAGCCTTTGGAAAACGTCATATCCTCTGTGGCATGTGTGAACGTCAGCATCGAAGTCTGCTGTTACGTGGAGGTGTTCAAGAGGTCTTCAGGGTATCTACTGGTGAACATATCCAAGGAAGGAGCGCTCCAACGTACAGACTGTCGTGCGGACTGTAAGCAGCATTTGGGAACGAGTGTTGTGTTCTGTGAGTGTTGTGCATCCCGTGTTCATTCTTTTCTCGTATGCAAAGACGAGATTGAAGTACGTGGTTTGTCTTTGTTTTTCATTGCGAGGCGGGCTGGTATGAGATGTTATAGTAGACCTAGCTCGAATAGAAGGAAATTGCGGGACCCCTAGAGTTGAAACGAGTTGTAACATATATTGTCTTGATTGTAAATACTCGCTGTTTCTATCAACAATACATTCTTCTTTATTGTGTTCACTGTATTACAGTCTTTTGTTGTTCTTTATGGGAGACTGTAGGTGGTGGGGGCTCGGCCATAAGACTGAGAAGTCATGTTAATTAGTTCTAGTAATAGAGTGATAGTTCCACCTACGCATATGTCACCTTCTTGACGGTGGTCGTGTGAGCGAACAGTGGAGACGACCCGTAAAGAGCAAAAGAAAATCTCCCAGAAGGTGACAATACGTTAGATTAAACCACGTAATTTTCCGTCCCCAAACTCAACACTACATTCAGCAACAGATTACAACCATTTATCTACAGATTACAACCAGTTATGCACAGATTATAACCTTTTATCTACAGATTACAACCATTTATCTACAGATTACATGGCAAATTGTTCTTTTTCTACCCACAAGACGCTGTACCGCGACGTCTGACTTCCCCTTTTAACCCGATTTGCATACGGTTCTGGAACTAGAGTGCGCTGATTGGCTGCTATAAAGATCTTGCCCTCGGCAAAAGTGGTTTGGGAAAAAGAAAATGGCAACCGGGGCACCTGCCTGTCCTTCCTGCGCGGAGCAGCCGCAGTGACGTTCGAGGCATATATATATATATACAAGACGGCTGTCGACAGTCGACGTACAGAGATGTCGATCCGTGCCAGGAACATCGATCAGAACTTTGCAGCAGTTGCTCGGAACGGCGCACATGCGCACTCCACGTTCCGGTAGCTTATTTGAGTGTTTCCCATCGCCACACCCTCGAGGGGGCCAAGATGGTCGACTGCAAATAGTAACATCGATAGGACTCCTTTTGTTGCCTCGGCGAACGCTTGGAAACGTTGAGGTCATCGACCTGCATGTCTCGCCTTACGTTTGTACTTTGCGGCACTTAATAAAGTACATGTCGAGTCATTTGTTATTTCGAGAGGTGGGTTATTTTCGGAAACTTGTGTCAACCTTCGGGTCCTCTGTATGAAAATGGAATTATATGTTTACCTATGGCGGGATGTTCAAGGGTAAACGTCTCATTAATCTTTGAAAAAAAAGATTGTTTGTCGTCCACGATTGAAATAACTGAAATGAGTTCGGATGTGAACTGGAGAACAGTACGGCGGTACGATATAGGAAGGTTAAAACTGAGATTCTTATGAGGAATGTTGGGTACTGTCACCCGAGATCGGTGGGCGCAGGTTTTTTTTTTAAAAATAGAAAAGAACGCTGGCACTTTAAGATAAGACGGCTACTGCAGCATGTGGCCTTGAACTTAATTCCCAGCATATCGACACTTTCACGCTTAGGACAGAGGGGCTTCACCGCGGAAAGTGGACACGTTGCCACTTTAGGAATTATTCACCAGTTAATTCCTGCTGTTCTGCCGCGGGAGGAACTCCCACTAGGTCAGAGGTTACACTTGTGTCCTTCCTGGTTATTGATCTGTTGATTTGATGAACACCGCGGGGGTCAGGTTGGCAGGTACGGAATGCGCCAGTGGGCTTGGATTTTGTGCGGACTTTTGCTCTACAGAGTTCTTTCCTGCAGGTCGTTTTCCACTTCGATTGATCGACCACTTCCTGCCTGCTGACAACTATTATCCGAATGAAGAAGCGGTTAAAATCAATCACGAAGTTATTACATTTTTCGATTTTATAGGGCATACCGTCTCCCCCTCCTCCCCCCAACAACCATTTTTAAGCCACTCGAATCTCGACTTCTCGGTCAAATGCACGAGTTTTCCACCAAGGCATGCAAGCTATTTAATAAATAAATAAAAGTTTTTGAAAGGCGTCAAATCTTATAAAACAACTTAAGGCGCGTGTACTCACCCCCACGCGAACACACAATTCAACACACACACGCACCCAGACTAATTAGTGCGTCGTGGGTTCGTATTCTGTCCTTGGCCTACGCATGTCTCTATAGATGTGGTGCCGGCTACAAGGCTACTTGCCAGAGGTTCTCTGCGGGTACTCCAACTTATTCCCTCTTCTGAAAATGGCCGCGGATGTAACCCACACCAATAATTTCAAAGTTGTTTTCAAGTTTGTTGTTAACATCATTACTGTCGTCGTCGTCGTCGTCGTGGCGAGACAGGTCGACCGTGTGGGTGGAGGGATGGAGGTTCAGAGGGAGAAAGGGGGAGAGAACCGACAAAAGCCAGGTAACTGACTGACTGACTTGCTGGCTGGCTGGCTGGCTGGCTGGCTGGCTGGCTGGCTGGCTGAATGAATGAATGATAAGGAGACAAAAGGAAGAGACTAGAGCAGAAGGAAGACTAAAGAATAAGAGACAGTCAGTTCAGGGCTGGATTATAATGATTATAGATTATAGTGACTGAAATCAATTTTTTAGATGACCGTCTCCGAGCAACCACACGCAGTGATCGTCGAGGATCTACAGTTCAATTGAGCGGTCGACACGGGGAACCCGGACCCAGAGGAACGAAGGTGGGGTAGCGTTAGTGAACTTTACTTACGCTCCCACCAGTCCCGAGGGACAGTCTCTCCGCCTAGAAGTCTGACTTGAGAAATTATTAGTGGTACAGCAAAGGAACTTAGGCAAGCGAGAATAGGACAGTCGACAAGTCAACGTTTCAAGGGGTGGCCCCTTCTTCAGGACTGAACAAACAGACGGATAACAGATAACAAATACAAATAAAAAGAACTTAACCGACATGGACGCTGATCATGCACGGTCGATGTACAGGAAATTATCAGTATCTAACGAAAATAGCAGAGAAGAATTAGTGTGGATTGTCTTGGTCATTTCAAGTTAACCACTCTTGTGTGGTCGAAATATTTGAGGTAAGTCAAAACACAAACTTTGGAGTGGTCTGGCTGACTGTTGGTTCTTATTAAAGATTGATGATGTGAATCTATTGATTGAATCTATTTTTGTGCCCGATGAATTACTAAAGATTGTGCTTTCGTAGTAGTCGTTAATTGCTCTGGCTTGTCTATTCCCCTATATCTACCTAGGTTGGTTTGCAATCTTCCTTATTGGGGCGCTCGGACATATATGTTTGGGTCGATGATCTTTTCTGTGCTAGACTAGCAAAATTGTTGAATTTTGGCGTTTGAGTGAGAGCTGTACTGCGCTAGATGATCTAGCCTTATTGTTTGCATTGTGTGGGAGCGAGAGAACTGATAGTAACTGTATTTGTATGAGTATTTCGAGAGGTTTGTTCACTAGGTCTGCAAATGTATTAGAAATCATCGCAGCTGGTTATAGCCTTTTGTTCTGTTACCCTGCCGGAGGAAGTCTAACTCCTTCCAAGGAATTTTTCAAGTCTGATTGTGAAACAACTTACATTTCTATTAATATAGAATTGTTTAGCTCTCTATTGGAGGAAAATTATTAGTAAGACAGAATTTTGGTTCCGCCTAAAGGTATCTCCATGAAAATTCTTTCTGTAGTCACCCAGTACTGGCTAGACAATTTCTTGTGTATCTTATTGAAATATTCTTCATTTGAATATATAGAGGGGCTTTTCTTCAAAGGAACCTTATCTTTCTGTCCTGGGAGTGACTGGGAAGTGTGTCAGTGGGACAGACGGAACCAGATACCACGTATGGATTTATCGGCTGGGACAGAGAGTATTCTTTCTACCGCAGCGGGTAGGTCTCTGGTGGGTCTTTCAACAAGGTGACCCACAATGTGGACGACATCACGTTTAACTCTGGAACATGCAATCCTTCACAAGTATCACACAATGTGACAACTCGCATAAACGTCTTCCCTCTGTAAGTTTACCGGACACGCACTGAATGGACAAGCACCGAATTATTTGTGCGACGCAAGCTTGCGGATGAGAAGTTTGGAAATAGAAAGCGAGCGATCTTTCTGCAAAGTAGGACAAGTCGTCGGTGCAGGCAGTTGAACTGTTTCTCTTCTATTTCTTTTATTCGATCCATTTGAAGAGTGTGAAATCGAGGTAAGGGGTTCTGGTAGCTGTTGTCTGCGTACTGGCTGATCGCTTGCAAAACTTGGGCGGCTTATTGCAAACCCCGCTCGCTATGGTGACTGTGGCGGAACAAACGAAGACCGATCACGCAGAACCCTGCATTTCGGTGGCCGAACTGAGACCAGAGGGCGCTCGGAGCCGCGTCAAGCCTTGACGATTTGTCCAGATGGTTTCGTTCCTTGTTTGTCCAACACCACAAGCCATGGATAGGGAGATGGGTAAAGATATTCTTTAGGTTTTCCTGAAAGAAGATATCTCCAGTGGGTGAGTGGAGGGATTCCGTAAGGATTATTTTACAGGAGACAACCGAAGTCCGACGTGAGGAGTTTCAAACATTACGGGTTTTCGAGTGCACGTCTTTGTCTACACTGACAGGTGCGACAAGCATGTCTTTCTCTTCACTGACAGGTGCGACAAGCAGAAGTTGTCGATGAAACCGAGGCATACGAAGCAGACGTTCAACTCCTGTCTAGACCCGCTGTAGACGGAGCATTGAAAGGTCATGGATACACATTAATAAATGAATGTACTAAAGAATGAATGATCTTTTGGTTAGGCTATGCAAATTTGAAACGATATTACCCAGAATGCATGGCAATATCGGCCGATCATCTAAAACTATCGATGTCGCCTTCCATACTAAGTAGGACATTTTATAAGCTGTGGGGAGGGAGTAGCAGGTCTATGTTTGTGGAGGTTGTGTAGTCAGTCCCAGAAACGGATTTGAAAAGACGGTGCATGAGCACCATAAATCGTTTAGGGCTAAACCTATCTCGTCAAACTGGAAGCGAAGCAGACGTCAGCGGAATTTCTGGTCTGGGGATTGTTATCTCGGCAATTCGATTGTGCTGACCGAGTTCTCAATCTTGATGACAAGACCTCTGATCTATCGGTGATGACGAGAACGACGAAATGTTGACGATGACGATAGCTATCTTAAAGAAAAGAAAGCGAGACCTAGCTTGTAGGTCTGTCTGTTCGTGAAAGTTATATGAGTAATCACTGGGAAGAGGAAAGGTCATCCACTCCCTTTCCATGACGCACTAACGTTAAAAGTACAGTTTTACACGTAAAATCCCCCACCACCCCGCCCTTTAAAAAACTCTTTCTTGTGGAATTCGGGTTAAACATGGAAAAGGTATAAACCCACTTTGCCGCACCTCAAGGGAAAGTCTCTCCCTTTGAACTGTGATTTCCTTTTCTTTAAACATTCAGCCTCCTCTAACAAATCTCCGTACAGGTATCTGCATGTCCTCGCATTAAAACCTGGTTTTTGAAGTAGAAATAAAACTACGGTTGTGCCCCCCCTCCCCCCACGAAAAATCGCGCAATGTAAATGTACGGGTCGAAAGACACACCCAACGTTAGTTATTAGCCGGGCCTGTAAGCAAGACAACCGAATCGCATATTTTCCCCTCGTTATTCGGTAATAATTAAGTGATTTAGTCGTCCCAGGAGCGAATAGGTTATTCCAAGCTCGCCGAAACAGCTTTTTCATAGACAAAATATTCTCTATTCAGGTACAAATTTAGTACGTTTACATGCAGAGCCAGAATTGACCATTTGAGAACAAATGCGAATATATATTTTAATTATAGAGTTTTACCTTTTCATTACTGACGTTTTTTAAAAATAATATTTATTAAAACCAAAAATTAATTGATCAATACAAGAAAGTTAACTGTCTGCTTTGTCCGTCCAAGCTCGGACAGGCTAATTTGTGGAATATGTGCCAGGACAGGCGAAACGGTTGTACTTTAAAATGGCTTACAGTAAAACCCCCTACGCCATCCCTCCTCCCGCTGTCTAAGGCTCTATCTTCTTTCACCCTTTTGTTAGCCCTGCAAGGGTTTGGGTGGAAACGGGGGACGGCATGGAGAGTAAGAAAGAGGTAAGGTGACACGACGCAGCTCGAATGCAATGGGCGTCTGTTTGGCTGCACCTTTCGGCTCCGATTACTGCATGCAGCACTCCCCCTGCCCGCCCTGACAGGATTGTTTTGTATTGTAATTTTCAGCCCCAACCCCTTTCCTTCAACCACAGCAAAGGGTGAAGCAAAACGAAAGGTGTGTGCTTGCAACAAGAATTACTGCCCTTGATCGCTTTTCACAGAACGGTGACCGCATTGTGCAGCTGGAAGCTCTAAGAGAGTGTCGCACAGCATGAAAACGTTCGCAATCATGAAGCCATTGAGTTCTAATATGACAGCAAGAAACAAATTGCCAGACTCGTCATTGGTAACACCAGCTATGACTACCAATGAGTAGAAGGTGAAATGACAACCCGAATCTGATACCTATGACTACCAATGACTAAAAGGTGAAATGACAACCCGAATCTGATACCAGTGACTATCAATGATCAGCAATGACTAGAAATGACGACTTGAATCTGATACAATTTGCATATTTGATTTAGTTTTATTTATCATGTCTTAGGTCCCACTAGATCTCTTGCGGCATTTTCATTCGACAGTCCAGCCGTTTGAGCCCAGGCTGGTTTGCAAGAGCTTTCGTATCACAAGTGCATCTTTACGAAAAAAGAGGAGATATGTACGCCCATACATAGAGTTCATCGCCCTGACAGTTCTGTCTGAGGACAAAAGCTGCAGCTCAGTGCGCCTTGTTCGAGTTTGGCTAAGCCGCATTAACTGATTTTTGTGGATAAAAGACTTTAAAGTTTGGAGTTTGGAAGTTTGGAAGTACAGTTTGGAAGTACAGACGAACCTGGGCGATGTGCTCTCACCAGTTTTCTCTTCTACCAGATTAACTGTACAGTTTCACGACGACCACATCAGTCTATTGATTCATTGTCCAAAGGACGCATGCGTTCTGCTACAGAAAGCACAGGTCTGAGGTTTGTCAACTTAAAGAAGAAAAATAAAAGTTGCACTTTAGCTGTGTCGGAAGAGAACTCACCGACTTTCGCAGGCGTACATTAGTGGAAAGCTGAGCTCCTAATGGGCCATTATGTAGCCTATGGATGTTGGTTTTTGGTTGTCTTCTGCACTGTTTACAATTTGTGGGACATTACCTCACCTTGCGATGTCCCCTCCTCTCCACTTCCTTCACGGCCCCCATCCCAGGTTGGCCGAGTTCCGGCTGTGGCCTTGTGGGTAGGCCAATCTCTGGCCTGGGTGCGTGTTCATGTCGGCCTATTAACTCCGTCATGACCGGGTCAGGGCGTTCAGTCACTTTGAAGATGATTCACCTCGGCATGTTGGGATCCTCTTATATTCCATCCTGCGGTCTAACTTAAATCTTTGGTGAAAACTGGCCTTAAGTCGCATTAGACTTGATGTATAACGGCTTTCTTTAATCATGTTGAGGACGACTTCTGTGGTAATAAACAAGGAAAACAGCGTTGTTCATAAAAGAAGTCTGAAGGCTCATTCCCCCCTGTGTGTATTTTATGTGCAGTTTTTAACTGAGGAACGGAGATATGACTGCTCATGCAACCTAGCCGACGGCATGGTTGCATGAGTGTTGGACTGTTAGTATGCGCTTTTTCGGACATAAGATCAGTCATAAGACCCTTTCATCATGCGTATTTTACGTACAGCTTTACACATGAACAGGCCATGCAAGAACGCCCATGCAGTCCGGCTGATCTACACGAGAGTTCGTATGTAATTTTCTAGGCACAAAAGGTTGCGATGTGAATCTGTTCAAACTCTGAAATTTGTGGGATTATTGTGTATGGAAAGGAAATACAAGTACAGACGCTCATGACATATCCTATAAAATCAGTTGTAAGCCCTGTTCATCTTTATGTAATCCCCCTTCACCTTGTTCCCACTTTTATGTGCGAAAGGAAATGAAAACTCCTATGCAATAGAAGTAGCTTTCTTCAATGTAGGTATGCTACTTTTCAGTCAGAATTCCACAAATGCAGCACACTTTTCCAACCATCCTATCATAAAACAAATGTGCATTTCTTTTTGAAACAGCATTCCACAAATGCACTTTACTTTTCCAACCAGCGTTCCATGCATGCTTCTTACTTTCCAACCTGTTCTCCACAAATGCGCCCTACCTTTCCAGCCACTGTTCGGCAATATTCTTTCAAAAATACAGACACAGATGTTCAACTACTGATCGGAAGCCTGTGTCATACGATAAGAAATGTGTGCAAAGTCAGCCAGCAGAATTGAGACAGCAACATTAGAAGCATTCTTGTACTACATCAACTAAGAAGCAGGCCTGTGTACACTGTTGGAATTGTGTACGCCTGTGTCAGTCAAAAACTTTACGACCTATAATATGACTGGAAGGGTAATTATGAACTCTCATGCAACCCAACCCTGAAGGTGCACCGTTGTTAATCGACACCGCGATCACACGTACTGCTAGGTATACCTTCCCCTGTTGCCTTTGTTGTCTTTGTTCCCTCCATCTATCCTCACCCCAACCCCACCCCGCCATCCGCTTTCCTTTCTATGTCTGTATTACTGTCGTGCTTGTCAATAAACAAAAGAACCCATTTGCCAATACATGTTTGTATTTTGTCCGCTATGTTCACATTGTCAAGAGTAATTAAGGTTCCTGTTCATTAGATTGTCCCTGCAGGTCAAAGCACTGGCAGATTACTCTGCACCTTTGACTCACTGCTGTTACCTTTGCCCTTTGCACTTTTATGGTTCCAACACACTAAGCACCGACAATTAAGTGCACCAGCACTCCATAACTTAGTACTCGCAGCTCTGTTTTCATCGATATATAACAGACTATAAACCCAGACAACAAATAATTTGAAAGAACCTCTCCATCCCCGTCCAGCCTTCTTGTCAGGACGTAAGCAGAGCTCGATCTCTCCGGGGGAGTTTTTTTCGTGCCGGACTGCCAAGCTTGCCAGACCGCAGAAAACAAAGTTAGTGTCCCTTTCTTGGTCCTTGGGCCTGAAAATATGTCTGGTGAAGTGGTGGTGAAGTGAGGACCATTATTTCTCGAGTGCGCATGCGTCAGCGAACGCTATCGGTCAGATCTGCTTCAATCAGCAATGAACCCTACCGGCGGAAGTAATTCTCTTGACATTTGTCAACCGCCATTCTTCTCAGCCCCATCCCAACCCATGGGCTTTAAAGTGCACGGAGAAAAAAAATCTGTCAAGTAGTGGATTACCCTGAACGACCAGGGCCAAGTGCAAGAGAGCAAACTGAAGCAGTTCGGTGAGACTGGTTGTTCGAAATGTTTGATTTAGGTATGCATTGTGCGTTAGCGTCGTGCTACAAGGCTCTAGTGGCATGTCGTGTATCGGACCCCAGGGATCGAGGAACAGAGCACGAAACACTGTGCTAGAGGAACGGGCTTAGTCAAATCTGTTACCGATCTACGAGCAATGTACCGGTAATGTATCAGCAAATTGTCATGGATTTCTGAACTCTATTACAGCAACTCTGTTTCGATGCAGAGCCTGGGACGCATTTATTCGTTACGCTTTGCTGCCTGTTCGGGTTCAACTGTGCGCACTCAGCAGTGTGCATTGCGCGTAGGTGCATGGCTGTTCTCTTCTCCCCATCCTGTCTCTCTCCTTTGTATGCGTGCGTGCGTGCATACATGCGTGGGCGCGAGCGTGCAAGCGCTAACAGAGACAAACAGACAGAGAGACAGAGCGAGGGAGCGAGGAGATGAGGTTGACGTAACAATTCGTCAATGTACAGGGGAACGAAAATGGACACCCAACCCAAATTCGTATTCTGGTTGAAAAATAACTTAGCATATCATCAACATTCCCAATGGTGGACTATAGGAATGGGGTCTTGTTACTAAGTTATGCACTAAAAGAACCACCAAACTGATAGCTGTAGTAAGACGGCCAGCGCGGACAGGCAGTTAATGTGTGGAGAGATGGCCGAATGGAGTTTGGACATTGTGTAACTCCAGGAAATAATCCTTGGCAGTACGTCATGCAGTACGTTGGAATGCAACAGCGGGAACGGTCAGCGGACTTCCCCATCTGGAAGGTCCAGCGGCGCAGAAAGGGCAGGTCATTGGTCAGCGGGTTTCCCCCCATAGCAAGAGGAGGGTAGCAAGGAGGTCAGGACAAAAAGGTCAGGGAACGTCGATTGATGGCGAGGAACGGGATAAACAGAAGGGGTTAGAAATCAGAGTGGATCAGAAGTCAAAGCCAATTGCAGAAGACGAGGAGGGGGAAAGAGGCTGGCAGGGTGGGGAGAGTGCGGGTACAGCATTTCCTGCCCTGCAGTCAGTAGCAGAGGTGGATGCTGTTGTATGTTTTGTGACCAATGTCCGCCTGGCTAGCACTAACTACTGGCAGCAATAAAGAATCTGGACTCACGGCCGTTTCGTGCTGTTCGTCACGAATGACGAGGTGTGGTGGTTGGGGAGGAAAACGTGCTGCTAACTTTCTATCTGCTACAATAGAACTATGAACTATGCATACAACAGTACAACTTAACAGGGCTTAGAATGTACTTAACTGTTCCCCAACTGTTCGTTACTGCGTGATTTCCGCTTTCTCGTGTTAAACTTCCGACTGTTGCTTACAGCAGACAGGTAATGTTATCGTCTTGAGTTTCAATACCAGTTACAAAACCGTCGACAGAAAAAAACCAACAACAACAAACCACCAAACCAAAAGTTCAGGTCCCAGATGGAAATCGTGCATGCTTGTTAAGTGCCGATCCGCCCAAGCCTTTACTTGCCGAGAGGAATGTATCTGGCTACTCCCTCGCCATTAGACCTGACATCCACATCCTTGAATGTTGGCGATAACCGACGACAGATTCATGGTTCGCGGCTTTCTACTCTTGGTGCCGTTCCGCTTTGGAACATCCTATAGACGTCAGATGATTTATTACGTCACAAGCGAACGTCAGCTCGTCATTTAGCACGTGTAGCTGACGTCCTTACCTGCAGCTGACCTGCAAATACGGTTGAGTGCAGTTAACCGATCTGCATGACCAGTTGGTGTGCAATCCTTTATTTATTTTGAAAGCAGACAATTTCGAAGAAGTAGCGTGACAATTATTGATCGGAAATACAGATTTGCCTCTCGGCCTAAAGAATGATATCTTTGTCAATGTAAACTGTTTTATTAATCAGTCCAAATGCTTCAATAAAGATACTCGATAACGCACTCATAATGATAAGTTCTTCCATTCTTAATTTACCTCTTCTCTCCTTTTCTCCTCCGTCCACATCCTAATTACTCTCTCTCTCTCTCTCTATCATTTAGCTGTTGTATAGTCTATCTTGATGTATAATTCGTGATTTTGTTGTTTTTCTCACCTTATGTTTATCTTCTAAAGTACTTCTTTTGTTCAGCAGCCTACAATCCACTTATGTATTTTTTTTTGGTCTTATGAATCTCACGGGTTACCATAAGCTGTTGGCTTTTTGCGGCACCTGTAGCTATGTTTACATAAAGTGAAAAGAAATAAGGATGGAAAAAAGTGGTGAAACTAATTTCGTTTAGCCAAATGAGGATGATGTTATGTTCAGAATGAAAGAACACGTGTATGACATCGCCAACACACACACACACACACACAAACATGCGTGCACAGTCGCTTGTGCGTCCTGCTGCTACACCCTGCGTACAGTCGAGCTCAGGAGGAGTGAATAGGTGCACGCACGCCGCCTGACCTGTAAGGGTGGGAGGGACCCTCTGTCGTCCACCTGCATCCGCCTGCAGTCCCGACTCCGTGGCACCTCGCCATCAAAGCAAGTTGCTTTCTACACCTGCTGACTTGCTAGTGCATGCACCAACTCCGCGCGCTTACACCGGGCCTCGCACGGAACTTATTAGTCGACCCTCTGCGCGTGCACAAACTCGCAGAACCGGAATCCCTCCGGTGACCTCTGACCCATACGTACGTAAAAGCTGAGCTCGAGGTCAGGCGGAAGTCTGTGTGTTTTCGCGACCCCAGAGCACTCTGACGATTTATTACTATCTAGTGGGGTTCGTGCAGCTTTCATGACGTCAAAACGTAACCCTACTTTGGAGGGGCTCCGACTCCAGCGTAGGAATGCTATCGCTCATTCTCCGTCTCTCGACGCCCCCTCAAATATTTGGGTCTGAGTATTTATCTGCATATGTCACTAGGGCTTTATGCACTGCACACAGTATTCGTTTGTGAGAACACAAAACATACGCGTATATCGCGAAAAGTGCAAATTTCATTTTCGTTGACACTTTCGCCCGGTGGTAGAGTTCGTTTAAGCTTGTACGTTGATAAAACCAAGTCAGCCTTAGGGTGTGTTCAATCTTATGCATTCCTTGTCCATTCAGCCGGGCCGCGTTACACAGGGATTTATATCCTAAATGTACAACCAAAAAAAAAGACATTTGGACAATTAAAGGGGACTTCAAGGAATATAAAACAAAACAACAACAACAAAAAACTGACAGGCTTTCTGTAATGCTCCTCTGCTGTTACGTTACCTGTTACAACTGTGAATCAGAAAGATAATGCTTATCTTGTATTGATAATCTTGATATATCAAAATAGAGGACTTTTGTAACTCGTTGTCGACGGTGGGCGAACACGTGTTTTTACTACACAAAGAGGGGCCACCGTTGTGCGGCGCATAAATGGCGAACTGAGCTAGATACACGCGGTTTTTCTAGTTGCTTAAACAGACAATCTCGCGAGTTGTAGAGTTTAGCAGATCGTTTGACTAGAACTAAACTTTTTGTTATACAAATCCAGCTTTGGTAATACGTTTTAATAAGTTTTGAATGTGTGTGCGTAGTATGAGTAGTGTTCATTTTGAGGAGTGCACAGACACCAGACACCAGACACCAGATGGCACATAACAGAAAGCCGACAAAGCATACATTCTCCGAGCTTACTGTAGACCGGGCCAGAGGCTATTGAACAAGCACATAAATGTATTCTTTTGACAAATCGCTCAGGTGTGTGTGGGGGTAGGTGAGTGGGACCTGGCTTTGGCTGCGGTTGTGCCCGTGCGAGATCGCGTGCGTGTGTGTGTGTGTGAGAGTAAGAGAGAGAGAGAGAGAGAGAAAGTGCAGCACACGTGCTCTACAGATATTTATTAAATTCTAGGCATTTACAATCTAATGCGTTCTACGAAGGTTTTCTTAACTCAAGCAGAGTTGACTAATGCATATTTTTCTATTGCTTCTCTTTCACTCCACACAATTGAACTTCATATTCTGTACATTTCCGGTATTTCTTTTTCAACCCAATCTGTACTTTCTGTTTGTAGCTCGAGAAAGGAGAAAGTGTTGGTGATGGAAGATGATCGGAGGGAAGGGGGAGTCGGGAGAGGGACTACAGAAGGGTCATAGGGTTCGTCGCGATGGAGTTTTCAGCAGAGAAATAATCTGTGGTTCGCTCTGTAGCTAAGAGTCAACTTCACATCACAAACAAAGCAGCTGTCGATTTAAAAATGCATTTAAGTTTCCGCCCGGCTTGACTGACTGAATGCCGCTTTGCATGTTGTCAAGCCACACGCTATCACTGTCAACCTCACCCGTTTTGTAGCAGTACTTAACACTCAGCCCGTGGGGGGGGGGGTGCTTTTACGGGTGGAAAGAGGATACGGGCGCTCGTGCAAGCCCAGGCCAGGGTGAAGAAGATAAGACTAGTTGAGGGCGATCACCTGACGCGGCTCGAGCAGTCTTGCTTTTGTACGTGTTGGCGCAATCGCGCACGCGCACAGCAGCTTGGTGTGGTGGACGAAGATAATTTTGACACTTCGCCTTATGCTATGGCTTTCACATTTTCCTCCTTCTTTTCTTCTACGCGTCCATCGGCCATGCTCTCTATCCTTTCATTCTTGATGAATCCTCCCAATCTCTCTCTCTCTCTCTCTCACTTGCTGTCGATTACTATATAGGGCGCGAGACAAAGTTTTTCGTTCGTTCGTTTTCGGCTACTAGGACGGATTTAAAAGAAAATTCGTGAATCCTCATTCACTCACTGAATACCTACAATGGAACATCGTGCCTATTGCTTACTACTCTTTTTTCCTCACACACTCACACGCACGAACAAGCACATACACATTTAATAGGCCAAGCATATTACATTACCGGTTACATCCGTAATGGGTCTTTCCACCCGTCACGACTTTATCTGACGTGACTAGAGGCTCATGCCGCTAATGCCGCCTGTAGAGTAACGACGCAAATAAACCGATATGAACGTCCTTATTCCTGAAAAAAAGTAGTTGAGGGGTGGGGGGTGAGGGGAAATCGAAGTATTAGACCAACCTTAACCGGCGTCATAAGGTATAGTCTACACTGGAACTCTGCGCTTGGTCTGACATTTGCCAGAGTCGACCCCATGACCTAAATTCTTGGCAAGGTGCACTCACTGATGAATGATGTCATTCGCCCCAGCCGAGTCCTCGCTATCGATTGGCTGGGCCCGTGCGCTCGCGCGAGCCCGTGAGCTAACGCAGACGGGTCTAGGGTTCAGTGTGTTAGTGGGACATCCGAGAGGATTTTTTTAATTAAAAAAAAGCGAAATGAGGTTTTACGAACATCATAAATGAGGTGTCTAAAGCTAGGCTTCGGGTACTTTCCGACATTGCTCCCCAACCAACCTTCCTTCTGTTAATCTGTAATAATCTAGCCCTTCGCTGACGCCTGAATTGCTTTAAAGTTTCTGTTTGAGGTGTCAGCGATAAATACTCGCTGCTGCACGTTTCATTTGTTGCATAGCTGCCAGTTGTCCACACCTCATGAAGATCATCGATTTATGCTTCTCTTTCTGTCCGGGTCTCTTTACTGGTCAATTTTACCTGCGCTAAACGAAAAAGGGAAAAGCCCCAACAACCGAACTGTGGTGTCCTGGACACTGACAAGGGAGAGAATGCAACACCGTCTTGTCACTAAACAAACAGCGTCACTATCAAGGGTGTGGACTAGTGGTCCCACTGCCTTATTCATCTTTGCTACGACTTTATCCGTTTCCTTCTAGAGATTCTTGTTTGTCACGTCGTTACCTAGCAGATGAAAAAAAAAGTTCCCTCGCCAAAAACGATGAAATGAAAGTTCCAAAAATATAAAGGAAAGAAAGTTTAACCAGTTCAAGGGTTCATAGTTGCTAATTATAGTAGGTGATGGCCAGCGAGTGGGGACGTCAATGGGAGACAGTGAGAGGACGCTAGACACTGGCAAGAAAAGCAAGACTGGCTCCAGCTGAATGACACTCATTGTATTTACTGCCACCCGTTGTATTCACTGACACAAGCTGTATTTACTGAAACCAGCTGTATTTACTGACACAAGCTGTATTTACTGAAACCAGCTGTATTTACTGAAACCCTGTGTATCTACTGACCCTCGCTGTATTTACTGACACCCATTGTATTTACTGACACCCTCTGTATTTACTGCCACCCGTTGTATTTACTCACACCCGTTGTATTTACTGGCACAAGCTGTATTTACTGACACCCAGTGTATCTACTGACACCCAGTGTGTCTACTGACCCTCGCTGTATTTACTGACACAAGCTGTATTTACTGAAACCAGCTCTATTTACTGACACCCAGTGTGTCTACTGACCCTCGCTGTATTTACTGACACCCGTTGTATTTACTGGCACAAACTGTATTTACTGAAACCAGCTGTATTTACTGACACCCAGTGTGTCTACTGACCCTCGCTGTATTTACTGACACCCATTGTATTTACTGACACCCGTTGTATTTACTGACACAAGCTGTATTTACTGACACAAGCTGTATTTACTGAAACCAGCTGTATTTACTGACACCCAGTGTATCTACTGACCCTCGCTGTATTTACTGCCACCCGTTGTATTTACTGACACAAGCTGTATTTACTGAAACCAGCTGTATTTACTGACACCCAGTGTATCTACTGACCCTCGCTGTATTTACTGACACCCATTGTATTTACTGACACCCGTTGTATTTACTGCCACCCGTTGAATTTACTGCCACCCGTTGTATTTACTGACCCTCGCTGTATTTACTGACACCCAGTGTATCTACTGACCCTCGCTGTGTTTACTGACACCCGCTGCACTGTAAAACTATAAAACTTCTCTGGATCCTTCTCATATTGTCATAAAATATAATGAAAAGCAGATAGACTTGTTAGATAAAAAACAAATCCTGGTGCAAAGCCCATCAAGATAAACACGTCTATTTGACCAGAAGAGAGGAGAATAGCTATTAAACCAGCAATGAAACTAGGATGGGAAGAAATGTGCAAAAGATCTCAACCCAAATGATGAACAAGGAAGGGAATAGAAGACCTGCCAAGTAACCGTTGAATTGTTTTCAATTCCACCAGTTTCAACCCAACAAGAATAACTAGAATTAGTTGAAATAGTGAATACCATAATATGCACAGAAATCCATTGGTTTGTAGCTGTGGAGACAGGCTTAGCACGCCTCATATCCTGCTAGAGGCAAATCTAAATCTATACACGTAGTACAGAAAGGGAACAGCTTAAAGTATAGACTTGCACTGAATTTGAAATCATCCATTAACCCATGGAAACAACTCTGGCAATAGCCTGAATACTTGAGTTAACAGCCCATGTCCTGGCTATTCCAAATGCACTCTAGCAGTATACTGGAGATGCTAGGACTATACTCACAGCTACAGGTTTCTGGATAATTGTCAATCAGATGGCATTCGCCGTTTATTCTCATCCTTGGTACTCTGGTTTGGTCAGACATGTTGGAACTAAATAATATACGTTTTTCACTTAGTAATTCTGCTGCTGCAGTGTGTGTACGCTCGTTAGGAGGCTGCCAGGAACGTCTTCAGCTCCCACTTAACTGTTTATCTTCTGCCAGTGTATTTCTGTACGTTCTCAATGTTTAGCAGTGACGAATTAAAGTTCGTAAAGTAACCAGTTGCTTGTGTCTGTCTCTTTTTGTAAGAGGTTGCAAAAGAAAGAAAGAAAGAAAGAAAGAAAGAAAAAAAGAAAGAAAGAAAGAAAGAAAAAAAGAAAGAAAGAAAGAAAGAAGAGAAGAGAAGAGAAGAGAAGAGAAGAGAAGAGAAGAGAAGAGAAGAGAAGAGAAGAGAAGAGAAGAGAAGAGAAGCTATGGTGGAATATTTCAAGCATTCTATCAATTTTCAGAAACTATCAAAGAATTAAGCCAGAATACTTGGCGCAAAGCCGCTGTGAACATTAGCAGGCTGTGTACAATCTCAATAATATTAAGAATTACTTTTCTCGTCGATAGCATTTGTTTCTAGAGTGAACTGAGCTGCTGTGCTGATCAGAAGAAACGAAGGAAAGAGATACAAAATAGAACAAAAGTCCGCGCTATTTCTGGATGAGATTATGTATAACAGTACCATATGGCTTCTCATTGTGTGTGTGTGTATGGGGGGTGTGTGGATTCGTTGAGGGGTGGTGGGGTGGGGGGTCCGAAAGTACAGAATGGCTTCTTATCTAAAGGGGAAGAGGTGTCTACCATACTACAACATGGCTTCTCCAATCAGAGAAGTTCTCCAACGACAAGATTTCCCTTGGTTGGAAAGGTACTAGTGGCGAACGCCTTACACAGTACGGCTTCTGCCATCACGTCAGTGTTGTTGATGTCAGGCTGTCCGAAGAAAACATGCGATAACAGTAAACGTGTGTGTGTGTGTGCGCGCGCGCGCGTGTGTGTGCCCAAAATAAAACCAGTTTAAGCTGAGAGCCTGTCGCTGCTGCTCACTGCACAGAACCGGAGAATGAGCTGAACAGTCTGTACGCCCTATGGGGACAAGCGGGACCCTGATGATAGAGTGGCTGCTAGCTGTGTGCTTGGGCCCTAAGGGGATCCAAGATTCGCCGATCAGATAGGGAAATCTAGTTCCGTTTTGCCAGAACTGACACACAAGTCTGAACACTCTCGTAAGTTCTGTTGACTGGAGGTCCACAAAAACCAGACGTCTGGCAAACTGCAGGTTTATTATCATTCTGGTCTTTTGACATAAACGAGATTTTTTAAACAGCAGTTGTATTCATTCTTTAGACAGAAAAACCAGCTCACGACTACCTATTTATATTCACACTTATTCAAACAAACAAGCATCTCAAATCTGTAGATAACAGTTTATTTACGACGACACTAACAGAGCCACATTTATTTGTCCTTTGGTCTGTTCACACGAGAGACGTCCTGAAGAAACACCTCAACAAAGTGAACAGAGATCACGTACCACTGAACAGACCATAAGTTTTCACGATAACATTCAATGTGGCTTTTCCTCGTCCTTACGAATAGACCTATGCGAGAATAATAGTAGGTCAGGGACAAATCTGGTAAAAGCGAGAAAGATTGGTGGCACGGTGGGCGTTCCCCAGGTTTATGCGATCTCTCCTAAAGCTTGACACGACGGGTGGAGGGAGAAAGACAAGTGGGTTGTCGTGACAGCGAGCATGCAGCTCAAAGCCGCCATTTTGATTGTCTGACTTCTTTGAAACATGTTTCAAGCTAACCGTTATACATCGCGCAAAGACCTGGGGGTGGGGGGTGGGGATGGGGATGGAAGTGAAGGTGGGTGAAGGCGGAGAGGGGAGGGTGAAGCCGGAGTACCCAGAACGAACCTCCCGTCCCCCAAGGTTAGTTCTGGTAACAGGTGTTACATCCAGAAGAAGACAGCGCTACATTCCACTCATTTTGCTTACGCTCGCTGTTGGTAGTTTTACTCAGACCGCTCTGGGGCTGGTTGCATGTGCGTTCTTACCGACTGTCCGTACGTAAAATACACAGGAAGAACGTTCAGCATACTGCTTTTATGACCGCAAGGGCAGACGCAAGCATTCATGCAACTCTAGACCGTGAAGACGCAGTATTCATAAATAACGAACAAGTGTCACTGCGCTATGACGTGCTGTTGTGCACGTGCGCACTCCCACTCCCCCACCCCCGTATAATTGTGTGACTGTCTTCACCACCCACTCCTACACCCTCGTCCTACTTTTTCTCTGCCTTTGTCTTTTTCTGGCAGGTATTCGATCTGGTCTTCCGGCCTGGCGTTCTCTTGGCTTCCCCTACCTACCCACCTCACCTCACCTCACTTCACCTCACCGATCTTCTCTAGTCTCAGGTATGGCAGCCCTCCCCTACTGAACAAGAGACGTGAAGACGCTAACGGCATCTGCTAATGAGAACAAAGAAAGTTATTAACTGTAGGGGGGGGGGAATACGAAAGTGAATACAGACACGGAGAGGGGGAGGAACAAAGACGGAAAACTAGAGGAATAAACACCTGCAGCAAAATGGAAAGGCGTTTTCAACACCTCCACCCTCACCCCATCTGGTGCTATTTCCGAGCCCATCTGATTGCGAGAACGCGAGAATCAAACTGACGTTGTGCGTTCTGAAAGGCCGGGAGAGTCTGAAAAGACCTTTATCGATTTTTTTTGGAAGAGAAGACGTGTTTGAGAACTGGTCTCCCGTCGAGCTTCTCAAACGGCGGGTATTGAAGTCTAAAAATGGTAAAGCGGTAAGGAAGACGCGTGTTTCTGCCACTCGCAGCACGGACAACGACTGCCCCCCTCTCTGCCTACCCCCCACGCTTCTGCTTTATGTTGTTCTTGTGCCCCGCTGAGCAGGGAGGTAAGAGTGCGGAAAAGGGAAGAAACTTCGATGTACTACACATGCAAGTGACACATGGGCTGTCGAGTTCTGTGAACAAAGCTTATTTATAGGTCTAAAACCGTGCTGTCAACAGCTATGAGCTCTGCCAAACTTTGAATACTGAACATATTTCTTTCACCGTCCTGCTCTTTTTGGCAAGCACAAATTATCTCCCCTCCCGCTGCACACACGCACAATACACGCACACATGCACACACACGTACACATCCTGCACGTTAGGGTGACGTTTACAGCCTGTCTGTAACATGGAAGCAGTAGTGGTCCTCTATACCTATAAGGAACAATAAATATGCATGCATGTGACCTTAACCCGCAGTGCTGTATCAGAAGATCCGACTTGTGAATAGCCTCACGCCATCGTTGCCGAGCTGTCGGCGCTCAGTGTGAAAAGGAAGCGTTAACAATGTTGTATGGCTCACTTAACCTGCTCAACACTGTGATCCCACAAGCTCTACGTTTCGTTGTATCTATTTGTAGATCGATTTTTAAAGCGTTGCTGACTGTAAACCATTTCCCCCTAGACTTTGCTACTAAAGCCGATACCTGTACAGTCATTGCCTGAGCTGCATTAATTAACAACGCACCTGCGGGTAACTTTGCGCAGCACGATCATTAAGACTGCAAAGATGCAAAAGCACTATAACTATAATTATTAATAAAAAAAAATTAATAACACCCATTCTCACAACGTTGATAAGTCTAAGAATGAGTTAGGCAAAGGTAGTTGGCAGCAGTAGTTTTAATTATGATTGTTCTTACACTGTGTATTTAAAAAAAACACAGCAGCCTCGGGCTGACTTGCAAAAGCGTTCTTATCCCCTGCTCATACGTAAAGGTGGACGTAAAATACACAGGGCGAATGGACCTTCCGACCACCCTTATGACCCGAAGAGCAGCTACGAACGTTCATGCAAGCCAGCCCTCAACCAGAACGATGTATGTGTAGGTAAGTGCAGGTCAGTGGGCGGACGGACGGACGGACGGACGGACAGAGAACAACTTTGAGGCTTGATCTTGATGAAAACAGACAACTTACACAAACCTGATAAAACATTACTATTTTTTTCACGGTAATCGTGGAGAACTACCTACATGATCTTGATGAAAGCTCTGTATTTTACACGATTCTGATGAAACAATAGCATTTCACCAGACTCATGTTGACAGAGACTTTTCATCATGTAGGTAGTTATATATGATTACGATAAAAAATAAATATGTTTCATCAGATTCGTGTAATAAGTCTGTTTTCATCGGGACCAACCCTCACAAACGACCGACCTGCCGACCAACCGCTCAGCTGATAGAATGCCGTGGGAAAGGCACCACACATCAAATGACAGAAAACACCTATTTTTCCCCGCCTCTTCCTTCCCCCCCCCCCCCCACATTTCATCACCCCCTTCCCGACCGCCTCTGTGGTCTAACGGTAGAGGTGTCCGGTTCCGAGTGGGAGGTCGGTGGTTTGCACTCCGGCCGAGTCATACCTAAGACACAAAAACTGACAATCTAGTAGCTGCCCTGCCAGACGTCTGGCACTACACGGAACAGTACTAGGACTGGTTGGCCCGGTGTCAGTATATTTTGACTGGGTGGGACTGAGGCCAGTGTTGCGCCAGCTGTCCCACGTGTGGCAGCACGTCAATTTTGTCTAAGCAACACCGTCCTGATGTGCACCTCGTTTGTGGCGGGATGTTACACAATTTTAAGCCAAATCAGTCCTCATCAGCCCTACTCCCTCTCGCAGGATACACGGAGCCATCGCAAGAACAAGTTCTGTATAGATCTGTTGGGACCACCACAGCGGCAGGTGAGTCAAAAAATCCTCAGACCACGACAGCACACTCATTGAAGGGCACGCAGAAAGTCTGGAGCAGCTGTGCCATTTCAAAGCCATTCATCTTGTCGTCTTAAAACTCGCTGATAATGGACAGGGAACGTACACCGCGATCACAAGCAACTACTTTGGACTCGATCCGTCTCCAGATGACCCGGATGCCGTCAGCTCCAAGCACCTGCCAAACGACTACGGAGGTACTTCATTCTTGACCTTCACTCAGATGACCTGCCGCCGGCTGTCCCCAGAGTGGTCTGCCCTTGATAAGGAGTGTAGATTCTATATATTATAACTAAGAGCATCAACTCCATACAGTCCAAGACTAGGAACATGACCTCTATAAAGAGACCACTAGGATGGATTTTTTAAATATCTTTATTCACAATAAAAAATATTTACAGTACAAAACACAACTAAATCATATATATATATATGCCTGCTGATTTTGCCTGTTGTGTCTTCCTGCCTGCTGTCCTTGCCATTGTCACATTTTCATTGACACTTTGCGCAAGCTCTGATGCTTCAGTGAACCAGGATGAGAGAAAGAAAAAGAATGTGCATATACTCATTGAACTGAGTGACCTTGGGTAGGGCTGCAAGCCACATTGTCAACCAAATTCCCCAGACTGGTGTCTGCAGCTTTTTCTGATCCTTCTTCTGTTGGCCCACTTGAAGAAAAGTCAGTTACCGCGTTAAAATACATAAATTAAAATAAAAATTAATAGGGGAGGGAGGGGGACTCGGCGGAGAAATCTGCAAACTTTAGTGAGATGTCATGATGAGGGGAGGGTAGAGCCATAGAGTGGGGAGGGGGGTGAAAGGAACGTGACCACAACACCAGACGAAACAGCGGAAGCCACAACACTGACGGAGAGTGAGAGAGAGAGAGAGGGGGGAGGGGGCTCCTGCAGTGGTATTCCCTCGCCCAGAAATAATAAATAACAAAATAGATATGTATAACGTTAGCCCTAAACCTAACCATAAAATTAAAGATAAAAGTAAATTAACAAAACATAATAAATTTATTTTTTTTAAAAGAGGGGGAAGGGGTACATATAGATTCGAACCAGGATCTCAGCAGAACTGTTCCACAGTCTTATCAGCAGTTTCACAGCAACACTGGGATCAAAAGCAAAAACACTGCCTACATAATTGATGCAACTCACTGACTTCTTGAAATCGCCAGTCCAAGCCAGTGTAGGCGCTGCAGCTGGAAATTTGTGTTGGGCGCTGATGGGACGAGGGCGAGACTCGTAAGAATGGAGCTAAAATTGCAAAAGTGCGCTTATCTTCCCAGTATCAGCTCCTTGGCAATGGAATTAAAAACAAGCTACTTACCTTTTCTTGCTGTATCAGGCACGCTGATAAAGAAAAATGAAATCTTTTCCCAACCTTTCGCATCAACACCGCTGAGCGCACGCCTTGTCGGCATCTTGAAAAAACAACTGCAAGGGAGATGACTCTTAACATGATGATTGAGGCCGATGTTTTTAAACGCAATCTTGTTCAAATCCAAAGAATTTCTGTCCAAAAAACTCTCGGATCCCCCTCACCCCCCCCCCCCCGACAGTGTGTGGGTGTCAGTGCAGGTCGGGAGAGGGGTAGGTGGTTCTGTACACTTGTGATTTTTGTCCGATGGGGAGTGTTCCGTGCAACTTGGACCCCCCATAATTCGCCACTGGGTGGGGGGGAGGTACTCAACCCCCACAAGTAAGTTCCAAGCGTGACCGCAGACCAGCTGCCATTGACTGCATGTCCGCGTGACGTGCAGTTGCGCAGTGAGAGAGTACTTTTTTTCAAGCAGTCGGTCGGACGCGGCAAGGCAGTGAAGCAGCGAGCCAGTATTGCACCTTCAGGATTCCTGAACAAAAGACATTTTTTTAAAAAGGAGGGGCAGGAAGAAAGATTTGGGGAGATATTTGAAAGGAGATATTTGAGGGGAAAAGGTTATTGGTATTGTTGAGACTATTTCTGTGAATAATTATGCGGATGCTGTATGCCTAGACTACCACTGCTCTTTATGACCAATGGTAAATACGCGAGAGCTTGTGCAGTAGTAAGGACTTCCGGTTTGTGAGTCAAGAGTCAATCATGTACCCCTACTTTTCACAAAGCCTTCCGCCAACTGCTAAACGAGTGACGGAAGTGCCGTTACGAAGGATTGTCTGACCACAAAAGGAGGCCATCTCTTGGGGAGAGAAGAAAAACGAATTACAAACAGGTTGAGTAGCAGAAAGCTAGAGTATTAGACAACGCGTTGGAGAAGACAACTGCCCTCTTGTGGCTGAAAGCAGCCCCTGACAGCAAGCGGCCGTGGCTTGGTGGCTTGCCCTGTGCTGGAGAGAGCGAGAGTAGGCGCCCCTGCGGGTAGAATTGCTTTTTTCCCCATTCGTCCATTTCACGTGCTGCTTACGTGACTGTGCAGGCACCTTACACGCTCTCCCTACGTGGCTGCAATGTTTTAACATGTCGGATAACTTTCAGCAAGGACGTCTACTGGAAATTAAGGTTAAAGACCACTCCTGGCGGGGGGGGGGGGTATTTTTGGTCACTGGTTCACTACGAGACACTACAGCTCACAGTGAGAGAGTAATTTCCTTCTGTTCGCGAGCTGCAGTTTAGCCATCAAACATTTACGATTCGCATTTGCGTGGAGCTATAATATGAACAATAAGTCCTCAGATTAATGTATATTAATAATTAATTACAAACCTATATATACACACAGCATATTATGCTTGTCCTATTGCGCTCATAGGCTCTCTTATTCTTCCTTCTCTCTGTATCTCCTCGCTCTCCCTTTGTCTCTCTCTCTTTGTCTAGCTAGATACCTTATCTTTTCCTTTCTTTTAATCCATTCGCTGTTTACAGTCTCAAATGTGATCACTTTATTTTGTATAAATGTGTCTGCAGCCTGAAGTAAAATAAAATGGATAACAAAGGGAAATCTTCAAACTGGGCCAGAAAATCAACTTTTGGGAGCATTACCCCTTCCTCAGGACTGAACTTAAACGAACAAAAATAAAATAGCTTATCACACATCGTGATCGTTACCGTACACCTTGAATGAACTATTTGTGGTGCTGTGCGAACTTTGTGTCTTGTACGTTATGTGTGATTTTTAAAAAATCTGTATTTGTTCAGTCGAATACTTTACAGACACAATTTAGCAAGGATATTAGCTGATAATTATTCCATAGTTAGCACTGTGTTACCTGCAAGCTGAAAATCTTACCTACGTTGCAAAGGTATACGAGGAACCTGCGCCTACTGGAGACACCAGTGGTAGATAATGAACAGGGGTTTCGTAGGCTAGCTGCTTTCCAAGCCGAGATGAACTTCCCTTCTCTCGGGCATCTGTTTAAAAATAATGCAAGTGTTCTCTAACTAGAGCTGCAGCAGCTATTATTAACTTATTACGTATTTATTACGTATTATTAACTTATTACGTATTTGGTCTCGAGCGGCTGCTTTATTCTTTTTAGGTTCGAAATGACATTTTAATATCCACTGCGAAAATATGTAGCAAACTCGAGTACTGGACTTTAAAATGTTTTTAAAAGTTTAAAATGTAAAAAAAGTAAATGCAGGCAATCAAAAATTCAAAAACGGAAATAATTTTTACGAAAAAAGACGTGAGTAAACAAGTCTGGGCAAGGAGAAATATTGGATATTAAAGGAAACTGTTTGTGTGTTTTAGTGTTTGTGTGTGTATGTTCGTGCGTGTGTGTGTGTGTGTGTGTGAGAGAGAGAGAGAGAGAGAGGGGAGGGAGGAGTGCAATGCAAAGAGAGAGAAAGAGAAAATGAATTTTTACAGCAAAGATTTCCAGGACGAAAAGAGGCACTTTGTTGACGTTTGATGAACTGCCAGGAGCCAGAATGTGTTCACCGCAAGAAGCCGGCTGAGCCAGCATGCAGCAAACAAACAGACACTTTCATGGGGATGTTTTCCTAAGCGATAGCAGGGCAGCATCCACAAGTGTGCGTGGTTAACGATAGACTAAAAGGTAGAATTGATAGCTAGGTCACTGGTGAGGTAAACTTACACTCGTTTAAATGAAAGGTGTCAGTGCGTGTGAAAGTGTCTCTCAGTGAGTCAAACCACCAGCTGTTTGCTTTTTTTAATCTCTCCATCTTCCCCGTGTAGCTCTGACTGCGCCCCTCTTTGTGCCTCTCCTTGCCTACCTGTCTGTCCATCTGCCTGGCTAAGCGCCCTACCTGGCCTGCTATCTGTCTGCATGTCTGCATGTCTGTCTGTCTGCATGTCTGCATGTCTGTGTGACGTGGCGGGCCGTACCTTAACTTATTGGACTCGACTTCTCAGAATTATTGGACAAACTTTTATGGTGATCTCGTAAAATGTAGATTTAATTGAGCAATCGTCACCAAAA
>SMGT01012683.1:303606-317317 GCA_004794575.1 Lanistes nyassanus
TTTATTTCCTGGGCCGCTGACTTCTGGTTTAGACGTGGACCCTGTGTCGCGTACCTGCTAGCTAAGTAGCCACCCTTACATCAGCTTTGGCGTGGTCCTGAGCAGACAGGCAGATGCCTTTGGCTTGCACACACACGCATGCACGCAAGCACCCACGCACACACACACACGTGCACACAAGTACCTATCAGACCATACTTTCCCCTGTACCTGGTCACTTGGCTGGCTTTGTCGGTGAAACATTGTGTCCTTGATTTGTCCTTTGATAAATGATGCACGTACGCGCACGCGCAACGTAGTACGCGTATATATCCTGCAGAACAGTTTCTTCTGGAGAGATTTTTTAACAGTAGGAGCAGCAAAGCAGAAAGAATAAAGGGCGACAGGGGCGATGAAGTGATAATGAGGCTACTGGTAATGCTGCTTTTCATTTTTTTAAGGAATAGGAAAACGCAAAGATAGATGTAGTGTAACAACTGTTAACAGTGGCTGTCAAAACATTTCATTAAAGAACAGGGTTACTCTCCAGTCTGTCGTGTCTCCGAGAAACCGTTAGCTAGACAGCTGTTCGTAACTGATATGCCGTTTTTTGTGCAAAAGCAGAAACAGCTAATACTGCCTAGGTATCAACTCTTCGTCCGTTCCCGCCTGAGGTCTTTTAGGTTCATTGGCTCCAGCATGCCTTAAGTCTTACAGCCTTGTGGGTCCTTTGTGGGCCACTTAAAGATGTCCGGTTGGCATCCTGTAAAACCCAGGGAATCTTTAGAACGTAAGGCTGGGTCACGCCAGATTATCTGCTATTGTTTGACCTTACTTGCCTTGAACTCATTTCTTGAGTAGCTGGACATCATCCATCAATGTTTGCAGTAATGGTTAGATTTTTTGGTATCAGTCTGTAATCGTTATCTTTGTTGATAAGTTTATGCTGCATTAAAAAAAGAAAACTATCATTGGTGCTCACCCTTATAACAAAGTTATTTTAGGGTCAGCTTTACGTGCAAAAAAAAAAAAAAAAACTTTATTGTGCCGTCAGAAAGTTTTCAGATTCCTTGAAATCACTGCAATCAGCTTCTAATGAAAAGTTTGTTTTGCCTCTTAACAGGTCTCCGTGTTGGGCAGAACTCCTCACACTGCTGACTGGCGACTTACAGGTGTTTAGACTACAAATGCGTTAAGATTGAATTAAAAATCAGCCCGAACTGTACTTGCTGTAAGGGATAGTCTCGTGTGGTGGAACAATGCGTTGAATTCCTATCCCTTGCGATGTATAGCGGCACGAAGACCCGACATCTGGGTATGCAACGTTACGTCTAGTAATGCCCTCAACGCGTGGGAAGTCTGTGCGTGCGTGAAACAGATTGCGGGGAGAGGGACGAAGGATACAGAAAGAGCGTGGAAGGACAGAGGTGCAAGAGGGATGGATAGAGTCGAAATGTTTGCTTCTTTTGCAAAGTTCAGTTCACCACGTCAGGAAGTTATCCTCATTCCGCCATACGTACTTCATAATCAATCATGGAAAAGCCAGCATTTTAACATCAAGTGTATTTATTTATTCAGTAGAAGTCGTCAACGCCTTAGTTTTTGTACAAATATACCTACATAATAAGTCATGACATTTACACCAATGCAGTCTCACATCAGCCCCTAAAAGGAACGGAATTACCAAAATACTCTGCTCGCAGCCTCACATACATGCTACATGAAAAAGTCCCTCTTCAACAGTAACATCCCAGGATATGAAAAATAAAACGACTGGTCTTCAACAAGCAGCAATGAATGACACGGAGTTTATCACCATGAAAATAAGTTCTGTTCCCACCTTTCCTTCCCTACCCTGATAGTATAAACGTGACTGCGCGAGCTTTCTCTCGCTCGCACGCACGAGTCTCCCCTCTTTGTAAGGCAACCCATTTATACTCGTGTTTCGCGAGATGTAATTGTTGAGCGTTTATGTACCCGACACCACACTTTGAAAACCAGTCACGTGTTTGGACGAACATGGCGTAAGTCGTTTCATGTAGCAGGATGGGCAGCGACTTTTCCCTCTGGAAACAGTAGACCAGTGAACAAGAGCGGACGAAAACGGAACCAGAATCGCGTAAATCATAAGGGGACCAAGTTTTCATGAAATAAATTGTGCAGAATAGGCCTGTAGAACTAGTCACAGCCCCCCTCCCTCTTCTTCCACAGCGGTTTGAGATGCCGTGATAACCGATAAAGTTCAGATGCCGCTTTTTGACAATCTGGCGATCACAGTAACACGGTCATGAAGACAGAAGGCAGAAAGGGGAGTGGGGGGAAGGGGTTACGACATGCACACAAATCTGATCCTAGATTCATGCAGAAATAAGCCTCATTAATTAGGCAAACTGCCGTCCCTTCCAAAGACAAATTCAATCTTCTCGCCCGAGGAAACGGGCAGCTTTGTCTTGGATAGGTTGGCTGGCAGAATGCACTCGACGTTTGAGATTTCTCCACGCTGATCACGATGTAGACTTTCCCCTCACTCTCTCTCTCTCTCTCGCTCTCACACACACATACACACAATCTGAAGCATACGTCTCTCGTCCACATAATGCCCTATATATCACAAGTAAAGCACGCTCGGTTAAGGACCAGTTAAGTAGTATAAGTAAGGTTGTGTGCGAGACGAAACGGGATGCGTTTCCGCACCGCCGTCTCTTCAGAACTGGCACTTGCTTCACTGGCGCACACATCTCTCTAATGCATACTCTCTCTCTTTCACAAATACAATGAAATGATCGAAGATGTTTAACCGAAGTGTTCACAAGTCCATATATATATAGATATTTAATCGAAACTAATCACCGTTAGTTGCTGGCGTTTAAAGCTGACCTAACCATTCAGCAGGGCAGCCGACAGCAGTTCGCGGACGATCAAGATGATATCGAAACTAAATGTTTGCGATTGAAAAGGAATCCAAATTTGGCTTAATATCAATACTGGTACCGCATGCTTTTGCCCTCCTGTGTGCGTCTTAGGCTATGGGTCTGCTTCACCGTAACCATGGCAACCTGACTAGAGTCTAGGTAAATGTAGCCGACAGCGTTGCCTCGATCCGACAAGTCTGGAACCTCCCAAGTTCTGGGTCTTGGCACACGGTTTCAACGCCCGACGGCGCCAATTCGTTAGCGATGTCTGCGTGTGTCGGCTGCGTACGGTGTGAAACAAGGGGAAACGGCGAAGGAAAAGGGGAGGGAGACGGGGTGGCTGGGGTGAAGGTCATGTCGCAGCCGCTCGGTGCCGGGAATGGGACGTTGGACCCAAGCTATTTCCCGGAAAGAACAAACAGCTTCCAACTCGCCTCCCCCTAACCGTCCCCACCGCATCGATATAAAAGCGGCCTTGAACATTAGTTGAACGCAGCAGTGGCTCACTTTGAAGTGCTACCCCACAAACTGCTTTAATGTGAAAAAGAAACCAAACACGAACTTTTTTTCTGGAACTACACGCAAATGTGATAAAATAGTTTTGAAAAAAAGGAGAAAACGCCTTCACGTTGAAAGAGAGCCATTCAGCATCAAATTCAAAACAAAACTCATCATCCAGAAAACGAAAAATGTCTGGACAGCGAGGTTTCACACAAAGTTATATATTCTCCTAAATGCGAGTTACGAGTTCTTGAACCTTCCGTACTATAAACACCTGTGGAGCGAACAGACCAAGTTACAGCGAGCCAGGATAGTTCTGCAGGTTGAGCCACGGACTAGCGTGTGAAAGATTGCTGGTTCGAATCCAGTAGTCGTCAACGATTATTTCCTAGAATTAAACATTGTGCGAACAACGTTTGGCCTTTTTGCCGAACATTAAACTGCCTGTCCGCACTTGCCATCTTACTGCAGCTATCAGTTTGGTGGTTCTTTCAGAGCATAGCGTAGTAATAGGACCCCACCCCCCACACGGATGTCAGCCCGATGTAGAAGCGCTGTTAAAAAAAAAATTTTCTGCCTACCTAAACCAAAAAGTCACGCGTAGTACGATTAGGGTGCCCGAGTGCCTATGCGATGGGTGGAGAAAGACGAGGCACTCCTTGTCTACACCTCCCTGGACGCGTAAGACCCCCAGATCACTGCTAATGCTTGATGCATCCCTGTCCCCAATCTGCTTGCGCGTGCAATCAGTCCCCGGCCTGTCCAGCTTATCGTCTTGCGTCATGGGCCTGCTCAGCCTACGTCACCCCCCCCCCCCCAACGCCGACAGATGCTAATGTACAAAAAGCTGCATAGGCAACTCGGCTCAGAGTTCCTTCACGGAATACCTTGGCAAAGATTTCAGAACTGGGTGAATAAGGTCTGGCGATTACCGTATGACCCGAGAAGATTCATTCCAGACTAGGTTTTTGCCAGCACGCCATCACTGACGTATCCTATCTTCGGCTGGAAATAGACGATAACGTCTGTCCCCCCGCCATCACTACGATGTACGTGCCAGATGAATGCTAACGCTCCGAACCTTGTGCAAACCATCTCTGTGACTTACTTCAACTCTAAGTTTCCAAGATATTCAAGCGCTAGGGAATCTGCGTGATGGGGAAGGGAAGGAGAAGAAAAAGAAAGGGGGGCAACCCCGATTACCTGTAGCTGAATTACCCAGCAGCCTCGTACGGAGCTCAGACGAGAGGTGGAGCCATGCGTATCAATGAAGCGGCTGATCGTACAAGCATGGCAGGGGAGGGATTAACCTCTGCCCATGTGAAATGATGTTGTGGATGGAATAGAGAATATGGCCTCCGAATGAACGCGCAATAAACTTAAGTAATTGTGTTCCAGTGTGTTCGCGCACGCTTGACCCCTCCCCCTTACACTTCTCCACGCAACGCCCCCGCCACACATCCCCCCCCACCCATAAGGAGACGGTTAACAAGTTGCTAGCAGTAAGCAACAGCAGCAGCCCAGATGACGGCATCTCTTCAGGATGAATGAAAGATGACGTCAGGACAGACCCCCAAAACTTTTCACGCACTTTCACATCACCACGCGCTCTCGGCCGACACGAACTCCCCATATCTGTGACGGACACGATAAAACGGTATAAACGATTATGGAACTGTCGGCTCAGCTGCTGTAGGGCGGGGAGGTGAAGGGGGGTGGTGGATCCACCCCAAATCCAAGCAGTCCCCCACCTCGGTTCGCGTCGGCTGTCAATGCGAACCGAACCAAATTTTTTGCCATTTTGCAGTCACCACTAGAGAGTTAGCGCGCGTTCCGCTGCAAATGGTTACAACTAGAATACCAGCCGGGGACAAAACGTTGGGGGGGGGAAGAACCTCTCACAGCACCATGCTGAAAAATGGAAGGAGAAAGACTATACAAACAAAGTGAACGCGGGTGTGGGTAGGGGAGAGAGAAAAGGCAGGACTGAAGCAGCGAAAGAAGATAGGCGACATCAAATGAAATTAAAAAAATCGTTTCGAGTACCCGTGAAGACAGCAACCTCAACAGTCCCGCGAAGACGTGTGTGTGTGTGCTGCTGGTGTAGATCACAACATACTTCAACTGGCCAGACCAGCTCGCAGACTGAAAGCCTGGCGGCCAAGCAGGCCGTGTGTCAGTTTAGACGTTCCTTGTGCAGAGGGAATGGGGCGCCAGCTCGTTGCGTTGGTTTGCGGCTGCTGTTATCTAACGCTGCAGCTGGTTCCAGTTACGACTCAGCCGATCGTGAGGGGAGCACAGCAGCATGCTGGAGGTCTCACGACTGTCAAGCGCCCCCCTGTTATCCGATTTGCACACGTCTGCTCGCACCACACGCAGTCAGAACATCCACGCGACAGCAAGCAGCGGCAGAATTGCTCTGCATTTTCTCCTGTAAGCCGATGGCCATGGAGGCCAGCCCGCGCTCCCACGCTGCTGCAAAGTTTCAATATTTTGTCATGTTCCAAGCAGCAGTCACGTCTTTCCATCAGCTTTTTCCGTTAGCCAGACTCTTCTCGCTGACAAGCTTACTCACACACAACCCCCTCGTCCCCTTTCTCCACCACCTCCTGCTCCAACACATACACAGTCACTTCCAAAGCTCGTCACCAGCGTTCACCTTCAAGGGCACAGTACACGGCCTCGGACACAAGAAGTTCAGTTCACTCCGTCATTGGCGTTCACACACACTGGGAGTCCATTACCAGGAACGTGAGCCTCTCAGGAATAAAATGGGTGGGGTCGCTCCCACCCCCATCATCCCAGGTTCCACTCTCCTGGTTTCCCTCCATAATCCCTACCCCCAAATACACAGAGTTCTTCGTAAAGATCTTTGCTGGCTGGCCAACAGAAGCGGTCCGATTTGGTCCATGTCTTAGCAGGCGTATCAAACTATATATAGATTTGTTGCAGAACATCACATGAGCTACCATAATCCACCGTTTCCCCACGACACACACTGGCTCCAATCTACACACGTGAAAGATCCTTGCTGTATGCACTGTGGTGAAGATCCCCCTCCAGCGGTAACAAGGTTTAAACAAAACTGTTGCAGAGTCTGGCAAGGCGAAACAATCCTTTCTATGTAAGAAAGACAAAGGGTGTAAAGTTACAGAAGTTGTTTTCAAGTTTTGAAGAACACTTACAAAAATCCGAAACAAAACAAACAAAAAACATGTCCTCCACATATTTATGCCTCTGTGGTACCACCCAATCCACAAAAAATAGTTCTCCGAGCTGCAAAGAGAAACGATATATCCAAAACGCAGTCACTTTATCCAACCACGTGGCCGAGAAAAATTGGTCCGGAGGCACAGACAGGTGGGCCGAAATCGGACCAGCAGCGGCCTGTCCCGCACGCACCAGTTGTTGCAGCAGCAGCAGGTTTTTTTGTAACGCCGCCACATGACGGACGCTGAACACAAAGCTGAACATTCGCCGTCGGTCCACGCTGTAGCTGGCCCTGGGGGGGTGAGGGTGGGGGAGGGCGAGAGACAGGCCCAGCATCTACTACTGCTGCTGCTGCTGCTGCATGCGCAGGTACACGTCATTGTGCGGCTGCGGGGGGGCTGGCCCCCGCACGGGGTACAGCAGGCGAATGTCCAGGTCGTTGTTGTGCTCGGCCAGCGACGTGCGGTGGTAGTGCATGACCAGGTCCTTCAGCGTCGGAAAGATGAAGTAGGGGTCCGCGAAGCCGTACCCGGTGTCGCGGCGCAGCACCTTGCAGTGGCCCACCATCCCGCGGCACCTGGCGACACACCAAACACTTCTGCTGTAGCAACACCGAAGCGGCACAGCAAACATCACAGAGGGCGGGCCATGACAAGAACAACTGTCTTATGCTTATACTCCTGAGCCACTTTGCACAATCTTAACACGATACAACACATCAGTAACAACCCGTTAAACTCACTGGGCACTTTGAATTTCACGTAAACTGACCCCATCTACACATCGTTCCAAACAGGACATGAACTACACATTTTGTCGAGTTATATAAATACATCCCAAACGCAGGTATGAGGGGTGCGGTAATTGCGAAAACTTTCTTTTATACACAGCAAAGCTGGTTGTACTGCTGGGGTAGGAATCAGTCGGACTGGAAGGTTTGTGAAGCTGTGAGCGGACGCACTGCGCGATACAAGCAGTGAACATGATCTGTGCAAGCAGACAGGGGTCTAACGGTGGGTCCTTCACCTTGTCCCAGGTCCCTAGGTCATCAGAACGAACTTGAAGGACACCTGCCACGCGTCGCACCTCGGCCTAGGGGACTAGGCTAGGCTATCTCCACTGTCTTCGTCGTGATGGGGCCAGACAACACGCGAGGCCCTGTGCCTCAAATCAGCACAGCTATCCATAAAACTAGGTCGCCAGATAAGAGACATGGCGGGTCATCTTTCAGGCGACCTGAGAGTTCCCAGCTGGCCCGCTGCAGTGTAACATGCCGGAGATAAACCGCCCACCCCACCCAACCATGAAGATGAGAAAGGAATGGGTGGGGTCAGCGCTAGCGCGTCATTACAGAAGTCAGAAGTTGTCACAAGGCGCTACCACTAAAAAAAAACCCCAAACAACAACAACAAAAAAAAAACCCAACAAAACAAAACAAAAAATTCCTTCCAAAAGCAAATAAAAGGATTTAGTCAACCGCAACGCTTTAAGCTGTGTAATTAATAATACACTCTTCTGTCCACACGCTGAACGTTTAAGGTTTTTGGAACACTGTAGGAAACAGCGCTAAGCTTCAGACTAAGGACGAAATCGATAACTGACAGTATGATTACTGAGACTCGGCTTGCAGATTTCAGATATCTACTCGCATTACACCTACCCACATACAGACATCTACTGACGCTACAAATCTGTTACCCACATTAACAGGTGTCTACCCACATGACTGACGTCTACTCACATTACAAGACATCTACCCACATGACAGACATCTACCCACAGGACTGACGTCTACTCACACTATAGACAAGACGTGCACCGAACCCTCCTCGGGTTTGGGCCGGATGAGGAACGTGCCGTCAGGTCTGTTTTGAAGCATCTCTTCGGCCCGCGAGCGCTGGCAGTTAACAAACCAGTGCGACTCCTCCATCTGCGGCAGACCGTAGTCGCTCTCGGGCAGCAGCAGGGATCCAGGCGGGCTGCACAAGCGACAAATGACGTGCACATCTGGTCAAGGCAGCAGGTGAGACGTGCTCAGGCCGGATAGCCAGCTTAATAGACTCCTCTAGCTTGCTACTGCTCAGAGTAAGTGATGAGCACAACTTATTCCTGTATACTGAATGTCTTCTTACTCAGTTATGTTCAATGGCAACGCAGCCACCCTTTTTACTGAAGACCCCAACGTTGTTTTTAAAGAAAACCAATGCTGTGTTTAAAGACGGGCAAGAACCAAATGCCCTCCAGCCGCAAACAAGACCAGGCGAGAAGGACCCCGCTTACCTGTCCTTCTTGCCCTCCAGGATGTTGTCGAGGTAATCGTGCGTCTTGCCGTGGTCCAGCAGCCACTTCTTCAGCTGGTCTCGCTGGCGTAACAGCCGCTTGATCTCTGGCTTCATGCCGTTCATGTCCGAGATGAGCGTGCGGTTCAGGTGCGACTTGCGGTTCAAGTCGATCTCAAGGGCGCTCTTGCTCTCCTGGATCTTCATGTAACGCGACTTGAGCAGCTCAAAGTTCTCCTGCAGCCTGGCCACACGACAGGACAACACACTGTTTAGCCGGGAAGGAGGTTTATCGCTTTTATCACCATTTTATCATCATCGTCGTTACCCTAAGTTTCAGCCCACATAGCACCTCAGTACATGAAGCGAAGCTCACTGTAGCAAAGAAACGTGCAGAGCTTACTTCTGAACCTCGTGCGGCGCGGCCTCCTGGTGCATGCGCCGGTGCAGGTCCATCTGCTCCTGGAAGACGGCCATGGTCTCCTTGAAGGCGTCCAGCGCCTGATGCTTGAGCTGCATCTCCTGCGACGTGCGTGTGTGCTGTGCGTACAGCCGGTCGTACTGGGCCCGCCGCTCCAGGTACTGGCGGTTCACCTCCACCAGGTTCTTCACCTCCTCCGACACGTCCTCCGTCAGCTCGCTCTCCTGTCGGACAGATCAGACAGACACGTCAGAGTGACAGGCCAGCAGAAAGACCAAACATGCCAGCAGACAGGCCAGCCAGCCAAATAGACGTACATGCCAAACCGACAAGCCAGCATCGCATGCTTGACGGCCTCCACTCCCTGCATTTCTCCCACTTCCTTTTGCTCACAGACCGCGTAACATCTATCACTTAAAAAAAAATTTCACATTTCTTAATTCTTTCATTAAAAAAGAAAGCCGTTAGCTTTTGCGTAGAGACCAACACCGACCACCACAAGTCACTGAAGTAAAGCAAACGCACCAGGTTCATGTTCCTGCTGACCGGGTACATGAGCCGGGTGTCCAGCGTGCGGTTGTACATGGCCAGCGAGTTGGCTTGGTAGTGTTGGATGAGGTCCACCACAGAGTTAAACTCCAGTGGCTCCACAAAGCCATACTTGTTGTCCTTGTGCAAGATCTTGATCAACTTGTTGCTGCCGCCCTTCCTGCAACCCCACACACACGCGCAACATCCACATCAATGCAAGCCTCTGACAATGCTTTGCTCAAGCTGCTCGCCTCATTCAGTCGAAATTTTCCCAGAACGCTCGTGCACGCCAGAAATGGTTACTCACACTTCCACAAACGCTGTTCGCTAAGTAATATTCGAACACCTATCTGTCCGTGCACCAAGACACAACGCTCAAACATGAATATTGATAAACCAGTGGAAACTGTACCTGAGAGTTAGAGTGTAGTCCCCTGGCGTGGTGGCATCACGCACCAAGAAGGTGCCATCGGGCATATCCTTCAACTTCTCATTGACCTCCTCACGGGTGATGTCCCCCCAGTACCACTCCGCCTCCTTCAGGCGTTCCTCTGCCGACAGCGGTGACGTTATTGACTCGCTGCCTCGGGACATCGTCCCCAATTGAGGAAAGGAGGACACCTCTAATTTTCCAGAAAGAAAAAAGAAGTCAACAAGTTAATGACAATAACAATTAAGAAACTGAAAGCACTTGTTTCCTCGCAACATGTTACCCTCGGTTAGACCTTTTCGATGTCTCTGTTCACACGTAATGGGCCTTCGAGACATTCGCTACACTCTCCCTGTAGACGTTCGTGAACAAGCAAGTACACCTTTACTAAAAGTGTTTCACCTCTAAATGAACAGCGAAGCACACGTTATTTCCTGTACAGCGGAAAAAGCACAAATGTGCTGTTATCACACAGGCACACCCAGCGGTTTAAAGCCTTATTGTCTAAATCAGGACAGACATCTCTCTAAGCTTCCTAAAGCTTTCTCTACTAAACCATGCTAAATAAATCTCTTCCTGGCTTTTCGAGATTTGCTGGCCATCACTTCAGCCACCAATCCTGAGCCCCCACCCCCCAAAGAAAAGGTATACGACCCTACCACTGCCCGAGTCCCTTTAATGACAAACCTCTCTGGGCACAAGACTTATACTGCGACACTTACCTGGTGGAAGCGGGGTCGGAGATGGGATGGGGGGAATCTGCTCCCCCCAGTTGCCGTTCCTAAGCAGGTCCTCGATGATGTCGATATGCAGCTTGGTGTTCTCGATAATTTCGCTGAAAAAGATACAAAGACAGTTACAGCTGTTTGTCCTTCTAGCGTCAAAGTGCACACATGCCCTCAAACCTGACACTGCCCTCCACCCACCCGAACCTCGCCACACTTTCAAAAGGCAAAGACACACAGAATCGCCAACTCAGTTTAAGCCGTTTGTCTATACGCTTTGGAGCTAAAAGCCACTCGCTGCACACCGCTAGACCTCCAGACTTCTGATTCTGGTGAACAATCAGTTACAGTTTAACCACACAGTTGTGCCCCCAGCCCTGGGCATAAAATCTCAGCTTTGAATCACCCTTCCCAGCAGATGGCATGCATGAACTGGGGCGCCTCCCTATGTCACCGTCCTGTACTTTGCACAGAGGTGGCGAACTTTTAAAGGGATGATTTGTCCTTTCATTTTTATGTCCACACACAGGACCGTTGGCCAACCTCATCTGCTACTGATGGGCAGATTTAATGATCTCTCCATGCAATCAAACAGTGCTCAGCGAACAGCAAAACTAGTCTTTCGGGTTTGTGTGTTCACTGCATGCAGCCGCATGCTTGCAAGTGGAGATGCTCGCAAGCTAACAGAGGGCAGAGCGAAAGGCCTGGGGATGGGGGAAGAAAAGCACAGCAATGCAAGGCAACGCACTCTCATGGCCAGGGTAAAAAGCAAAGGAAATATTTATTGGCCACCAAAGGATGGTCCTTTTGCGTCAGCGCACTACTTGAACTGTCTGAATGGCTGGAGAAAGACACCGGATGTCAGAGAACGCCGGCAACAGGAGGGTCGCCAAAGACAAGACAGGGACGGTGTGGCGAGACAACAAAAACTAAGACTAAGAATGAGGCTGGCGGACAGGATGGTGTTGTAGCCACACATCATAACACTTGCAGCGTGTCAGCATATCGTCTTTGCGTCTCTTGCCCCAGGTCATGCAGTAAGGTTTCTCGAACTAGCATGCCTAATAAAGACAACTTTAACGGCAAAGGCGGCAACAAAAATAACCTTAAAAACATACACAAATATATTCACGCACACGTACACGCGCGCGCACACATGCACACGCCCATGGTGTGAGGTGGTCTAAATGTCAGGGCACATGATGGATGTTCAAGCCTCAGGCAAGCAGGTGTGCGTGAGAGTATCCATGCACTTTTCTCGCGTCGGAGTGCACCCGTGGCTTTTCCTCAAGCCTAACACCTCCCTCCACCCACCGAACCTCTTACATCGTCCCCTTCCCTGCTCTTCTCCCGAAAGGTCCTTACACGATCTTATCCCAGGGCGGGCGCAGCAGCACGTGGCAGAAGACGTGCGACAGTTTGTCAATCCCGTCTGCGGTGCCAGACTCGTTCTGCAGACGCCACAGGCGACAGAAGTGGGCCATGATGTAGGACAGCGTGGATTTGTGCGCCGCAGGCATCTCTTCCACCAAGTCCGTTAAGGACTTGTCTGCCTTGTCGGACATCCCTACACGACACACATACATTGATCGTTATCGGACATCTGTACACGACACACATACACTGTTATCGGACATCTGTACACGACGCATACATTGTTATCGGACATCTGTACACGACACACACTGTTATCGGACATCTGTACACTGCACATATACACTGCTTGTTTGTTATGTACTAAGACGGGGATAGGAGCGGACAGACTGTCGAGAAGTGTTGCGGGAAGAGAAAGTGAGATGAAAAGGGGATCTGGAGAAAACCCAGATGACTAGCCCTGTAAACAGGGTAAACATCCATAGGCACATGGACACATATCCCAATCATTAAACAAGCTACAGCATTTCCAAAGGTTGCATATCTCCATAATGACAAATGAATTCCACCCTCCCACCACAGCTCTCGATAGTTCTGCATAAGAAGGAACAGTGACAATATTTTGAACTGTAACAAAGTCACTAGTATGAAAAAAGGGCAAAAAATATAACACTAAAATCTACCGACAGAGAAATTAATGAGCAGAATGACTGTTAAATTTACCACAGCAGGAAAGACACTGCTAAGACTTCACACACACACCGACAAAACAAAATGATAATTGAGCGAAATGCAATTCCTGTCCGCAGGATTTTTGGACAAAAGAATGTCATTCTTAGAATCTCTCCCACCAATCCCCCCTCCACCACCTTCTAAGAGAGGAGGAGGGAGGGGAAGTAGAAGACAATGAAGACAAAATGATTACAAACATGGCGACTGTCTCAAAGATACCCACTGGCTGCCTCGATGAAATGGCTATACATGTCCACAGGAACGACCGGGCTGGGTAGCTCTCGTAAATATTTCTTTAGTGCCCCAGCCACACTGTGGACATCGGAAGACGCCAGGTTGACCTTGTCCGGCTCACCTGTGGAGGGCAAACAAACGAGTATCAGCGCTGCACACTTGAGCACAGTGTATTCTAGCGAGTATCAGCGCTGCACTCTTGAGCACAGTGTATTCTAGCGAGTATCAGCGCTGCACTCTTGAGCACAGTGTATTCTAGCCTACTGCCATTAACTTTGTGGCCTTCTCTCCTGCTGTGCGTGGGCGACCAGGCGTGTTAACAGCGTGCACTGTATGCGTGTCGTTTCAGAATATCCACTCTTGCCCATTCCCTCCCCCCCCCC
>SMGT01012683.1:324105-335048 GCA_004794575.1 Lanistes nyassanus
CCCCCCCCCAAGGCCGCCCTGACTTCTATGCTAGCCTCCTGACCTACTGAGCGGTTTCCGACAGCTCACCCCTTATCCCACCTCACCTGCGCGGGATTTGATAACCTACCCCCTGCCCTTTTCAGTCTGTTTTCAAACCACGTAACACCAGATGTCGGAGTGACGCGCCCTCAGGCTTACACCCCCCTCCCCACAACCAGCAAATACCGTTCGGGTGAAATAAAGGCACTCATTGGAATACCAAACAAGTTTTTAAAGGAAGGAATGCTATGCTCGCGGAAACACGCCAGCACACGCTGTGAACAGCTAAGCGACCATGACAGACAAGCATCAAGGACGGCAGAAAGAACGAACTAACCCCCCCCCACCACCACCAAAAAAAAAAACAACAAACTTACAGAGAGCGTGATTAAAATATAGACAAGAATGATATCAGCTGCTGGAATAACTTCTTTTATAATGAACATGATAATACTTACATTATCAGGACTTCTTCCGCAAAGTTCATCAATGCACACGAGTATGGACTTTTGATGATAATCTTCTTTTATTCCCATATCCTGCAAGCAGAACAAAGGCCATGGTGAGCAGACATCACTGCATGAGTACAACTCATTCTGCTCAAGTCAAATGCGTGTACATATGTAGAAGGACTCAGCACAACGATTTCTCCCAAATACTAGCGTTTCGTGCAACGTAGAAATCAGTGAAGTAAGTTCACGCCGACTTCTAGTTTCGGTGGCTGGTTTAGTAACGGGTTATCAGAACTTTATGGTCAGTCTTACTTTAAATCTTGCGACGCACAATACGAACTCGGGCATGTGTAGACAGGCAGTTTATGCATTCGGTTGTTTCGGTTGCAAACTGCTGACCCGGTTTCTCCCACCATCACTTTCTCTGACCCAGACGTTTCTCGTTTAACCGTGTGCCCCCCCCACCCCCACACATCCAATTTAAGCTACGTAACGGAAAAAACGGACACCACCACCAAACACATTATGTATCTGAAGTTTGTGACTTGATATGTTCGACAGGTTCTTGGAGGGGAGGGGGTTCGGAGAGCACAGGTGAACCTCCACTTTACGAACGGACGGGTAGATACAGGGTACAGAGATGCGACGCCAGTGCAGAGCCATATTCATGGCCGCGGGTTAAGCCTCAACTGATCGCAATCACGTGACAAACTATCGGTTAAGGCTTAACCAACGCCCATGAATACGGCTCCATGCACGAGAATGAAATGTAACATTTTAAAGCCAAGTAGATGGGAACACCATTTCAACGAAATGTCTACAACTGCCTTCGCTTGGTAACTGCAGAGCTGTAGTTCCGTGACAGTAGTATAGAATTCTTCTGGTGGCTGGTGGTATACAAGAGACTGGCATCATCCTTGGATTTCCTGATGTCATTTGCGGGGGGAGGGGGGACAACAGAAAGTGGGCAGATCTCTCCATCCCCACCAAACAATTGGCCAACGGGAAGACCTCGTCGCGATGCCCAGGCGCCCCACTCCACATTCCAAAGCGAACGGTAGAGATTTATTACCTATTCAACCACTTCTCATTACACGTTACAAAAGGATAGGGGGAGAAAAGAACAAACCACAATTTCATCTCTCACCACCTCTCCCAAACTCACAGTCATTTCATTGTTATGTACTGAGAACGGCTGGGAAAAGTTATTAAAGCAATGGCAACGTCGTCTTCACTTCAAGCCATTCTTTTGCACAAGAGGCAGTTCTAGACAACACGGTTTGAAAAAGGGGGAAAATCATGGCAGCTGACAGCAGCGCAGGGTGGAGTTAAAGCAAATGGAAATGACCGCTGCGATGGTGGTAGGGAAGGAAGGATTCATGGAAATGTAGGATTTGATGGAGGAAAGGCGAGAGATGTAGACTCTATGAATACAGAGCTGATCTTGTTTCACAATCTTGCTGCAATTCACGCACGCATGCACAGAGACATGTGCACGCGTGCACGCGCTCACACCCTGCCGTCCTGCGTGCACTTGTCCTCGGCAGCGAGCTGAATATTCCGGCACGCCAAGGCGGCCTCGCGTGCGGAGGGGTTGTACATGGATTTAAGCTAAAGGTCAGGGGGACCTCGAGTGGTTACGTCACAACAGCCATGCACCGCCCTTGCCAGCTGCCTGCAGGTATGGGGAGATACCAAATCCAGTTCCTGTAAGAAAGGCCAAGGACGACCCCAGATATTTCATCCCCCCCCCGCCCCCCAGCCCCACAACACTTTCCCGTTTAAATCTTCGCTGCCGCTCAACGTGAAGCCTGAAACCCCTCCTCCTCTGGAGGTAGGCAGTTCCCACCTTCCTGTTACATATCCAGCGTCAAACAACTGTGAGACTTGCATCCTGAGATTGCTTGTTTCCACCAGACTCGTCTCTCCTTCTCCTTCAAGCTCGGTTTCCGAACGTACGAGGCGAACCGCAAACTAGGCTACAATCCACATGGACCACGAGCAGTCCATGGGGCTTTATCCTCACGTCCAAGGGGTCGGGGAGATGTGTGTGTGTGTGTTGAGGGAAGACAGCCAGTCCAGTCTTTGATACCCGGGCTTTTCTGGAGAACAAAGATGCCTCCGCCCCCCTTCGCAACTGTCGAGCCCAGCTAGGAAAGCCGCACAGCGCTTTCTTCTGCAGAGGTCTGCACGTGCACATGCGTGATCCCGTGCAACGGAAAAACCAGTAATCACACTCCGGCCTCTACAGGCAGCTTCCTCGTGACAATCTGCCAAAACCCACAAGGAAATACTGTAAAACAATGATTATCCCATTCGGCCATGCGCAGCAAAACAGCAGGAACTGAGCCCCTCCACCCACCCGTCCCCAGCACCACCCACGCTTGCCTCGGTTTCCAGACCGCTTGGCTCTGGGAGGTGGTCCGGTGCGTGGGAAGACGCAGGAAGCGCGTGAGCGACCACTTCATCGTGTCTGAAGATGTCCGAATGTCGGATTCTGAGCTCAAGCCGATCAAACAGTACCTTCCGGTGACAGCCGAGCATGCTTACTCGGCATGTCAGACGTGTACAGTACGGTTTTAGACACAAACCAGGAAGATACAGCGTCAGTCTTTTCGGGGTCCAAAGCGACCATATGTGCTGGTACAATTAAAAACAAAAGACGTACACATTCGGAAGGTCATATCAAACCTTTCTGGGAGCAAGCATGATTGCGCAGCATTTAATTGCGTCACAAAAAAAAGGTTCGCCTAGTGGGAAGCTACGTATCTGGCAGTTCCGTTTGGAGCAGACATGATTACAGACATGATTACAGACTGACACGAAATCCTAACCCTTACTGCAAACATTATTAACTGATGGCAGCAGTCCGGCAAGTTAGGAAGAAACTCTTAAATGAAATTATATCAAAACCCAGTCGCTAACATAAATGAGTAAACAGTTATAAAAATAATGCACCACTACTGAGACGTTCTAAGTCTGGGAAAAGGGTAAGCATTGGCAGCATGTTAATATCAAAGGGGTCCAGCTTTTTTGAAAAGTTGATTACTGGACCCAGCCAAGGGACAAACTGTGAAACTGGTCGGCTGGGGTTAGTTTTTTTTAAACAACAACAAAAAAGCGGGGGGGGGGGGTGCTTCAGGGATTGTTAAACCACAGACGACCAGTATAATAGCAGACGATCAAGATTTCTTTAATCTCTTCATTTATTATCTCCCACCTATATACTTTGTTGTGTCGTTTTGAATTGTAAACACCCCTCCGGGATTAAGAATAAACCTTGCCTTACCTTGCTAATTTCGAAATAATGGAAAACAATCGAGAAAAGTCTCGTTTGAGGTTAAAAAAAAAAACCAAATCAAAACAAGAGCGACTTGAACATAGCTGAAAATGTCTGCAGAATTGTCAAAAGTTAGCAGGCGTCGTATCGAATACGGCCACGCACATCAGACGACACCATCCGATGCTGTTGGGTTCTACTTGTAAAGACTTACACAAAATATTCTTTGTTTATTCGATGCTAACTTTGGTTTCCGCCCCTCCCCTCTCTCATTCGCACCTACACATGTACAAGCACAAACGCAAACACACGCAAATGCACACATTACATTTGCAGTCGACGAGGTTTTTGCTTTAAAGAAACGGGCCGGTATAGCGGTATAAAATACCGGTACGGCAGTACAATATTGTTCTGCGTACCCGTGCGACTTTACCATTTTACCACCCAACCCCCAAACGAAATCTCTGGTCACGGTTTTGGTCCGCACGATCAAGCAAGACAACCGCTGCAGTTAACGGCGCAAGACACATCATTCACACAGCTATCTCAAGCTTTGCCCTCGGCAAGCCCCCACCCCCACCCCCTGGAAACCCCACGCCACTACGATATCAGGAGAGGGAAACGGTAGCACGAGATGAAACGGGAGTGACAGAGGGGGGGGGGGGCGCTGAGGTCACATGACCTGACCTCGTTTTACACGGCAAGGGGGAGGTAGAAACTTGAGGGGGTGGGGTCGTAGTGTAGGTATCGCATGGGCTTGCAGGGGAACGGAGGGCCGCAGAACATGGGGAAGGAAGGGCGGAAGGCGAGAGCGCGTTGACTTTGATGCGTGGATTATTTTGCTTCAAGCTTGTCTTCTCCGCCTTTATTGCCTCTCCCAATAACTCTCCTACCCCCACCACCTTCGGGGCCTGCCTGCGCGCGCACGTTCCCCCCCCCCCCCGCACAACAACAACTGTCGTTTATTCGTACAACTTTCGACGTCACGTCAGATCCTGCACGAAAACCTGCAATTGCGTGTACGCAAAAGGGAAGCGCTGATTTTCGCATAGTGTCCTCAGTCGCTTCGGTCGTAAGCTTCCTTCCTTGAACACCCCCTCCCCACTTTCGAGAACACTGGTCCTGCAAGTGGTGTCACGCTGTCAAGAACGCCCTGACGTATCTCGCGTCTTATACCTGTAGCGGCGGCCTAGCGGACACAAGTGCCTCTACAGTCGTCAAAAAGTACGGTGACGGAAATGACATGTTTCCGACAAGCCGTCGTTGAAATCTGCCAGTCCTGTCCATCATACATTCATTTCACTTCTGTCTCCGGCAAGGGAACAAGTCTGGAGCTTGGGGGAGAGGGTCAGACAGACGGGACAAAAATCTCTACAGAGAAACGAATCACTTTATCCACTTTTGACAAAACCTTCCACTCAGGCGTTTTTTGGTTTTGTTTTTTAACTTCACACCCCGGCGTGCTCACGCAGCTACCTCCAAACCCACTTCCCGCTCAATTCCCACCCCACCACACCGAGCCGCAAATACAAGTGACGGTCTGATCCAGGCTTTAAAGTGCAACTGCCCCCACCCTGTCCCAGCGAGTCCAAGATCGAAAAAAGGAGCGAACCCACCCCCCAGCTCTAGACAGTACTCATCCCAGGGTCCCAACAAACGCACGCTGCAAGGCTTCATGCTTACCTCGCCAAACTCCTCAGTCTAACCATCCTCGGTCTAATCGTCCCATGCTTGTTCCCGTGGGTCCGCCAATGCCAGAGACGAGGCCCGCAGCAAATGCTGATCTCACCATTAACAACCACCGTCAGCAGTGAAACCACGGTAAGTATTGATCCACGCATCCATCTGGCAGCTGGCCGACCACATCAACGACCCACCGACAGACAGATGACCCAGTTTCGCCGAGCCGTTTCGAGTAACTTTCCTCCCGGCTTGTATTAATAGCCACCAATCAGGTCGTACCCTCTCTCTCTCTCTCTGCTAGTGCCAGGCTAGCCGCGATGGCAGCGCCACGAAGTCTCGTCGAAATCTCGAGCCTGTACTCGGGGAATGCCCAGATGACCGCTCACCGCCTGGTCCTACAATGGGGAGAAATTTCCGCTATCATCTGCCGCCTCTTGCCACAGCATCTCTGGGAGAAGTATCGGCCGTGCCTGTGTCCATTTTCTTCCCCGTGTTCCAGATAGGGACTCCCAAACTGATCACATCCACAGACGTCACCTCAGCCTCTAGTTTCACGCCCACATCCACGCGTGGACAGAGATGCTGCCAGTTCAGCCCAGCTCGCCGTTAGCTTCGTGCGAACAACCAGAAACGGGAAAAATCGCCAGGGTTTTTCAGCTAAAAACCGAACAGCACGCCAACACCACACCAACTGGCGACTGACCCGACCCACTGCGACACAGCCCGCGTCGCACACAGGAATGTTGTCGAACGTTCACCGGAACTGGAAACTGAAGGAGAGTTTGAACTCCCCCTTTTCAGGACATCAGACAGCAAAAAAGCAGCAGAAGAGTGCACGCGTGTTTTTGAATGACTCGCCTCCAACAGGGAAGGCAGGTCTGCCAACTGGAGGCCTAGTTACAGTTTCGGTAGCGAGGCGACCGACCGACCGACCGACCGACCTCGTTTCTTCCCTCTCGCTCGCCGAGAGCTGGCTGCTCGCGTTTCGACGGCGAGGTGCGCGGTACACGCCACGGGAGACAGAGGGATAGAGAGAACAGCACCGGGATGCTCCACACTGCGCTACCGCGTGACGCGATGCGTCGGCGACTCGACATGATCCACAGGCCTCACTCGCTGGCCATGCTAGCTGCCGTTCAGTGAGTGATGGGAAAACTGATCACGTGAGGTGATGGTCAGAACAACGACAACAACAACAGTGTTTATTTTTGCAAGATGGACGGATATGATGGCGCCATCTGTCTAAATCCCGTCCCTCGTGCAGGCGCGCATAACAAGCACGGGTGGGAGACAATCTTTACTCTGCGAGCGCGTGCAATGCTATAACGCGATGGTGGGCGACTTTACCGACGGATCACGATGTACACGGTGACAGGAAAGCTACATCATCAGACCAATGGAAGTGACAACACTGACCTTCACCGCTACATTACAGCGACCCGCTGGGGCTGAAGCCCTAAGGCAGACCTTTAATCACGCACCACTCGACAAGACTTGCTGCAGAACTAAGACTCTCTTGGGCCAGCTGCAACTGACGAGGTTAACTTCTGCCTACAATCGGGGCTTGCGCTGTCAAGCGGCACCCGGACAGGCTGTCAGTATTTCGCATGAGATTTCGGGGTGGGGCAGGGACGCACCCTGCCGCCTTCCTGTCCAGCGTGGCTGGTGGGGCGCAGGGCGGATAATATACACGGGACTGTGAAAACTGAAGTTATTTTGCAGTTACAACTTTACAAATTTCCACGACATCTCAGTTCGTGTACAAACAAGCTGTACTTTTCAGTCGCTCTTGTGTGACCCAAAGCCAGATTGGGTCCGATCATGCAAGAAAGGCCACCGCGGCAAAGCGAGATCTAGCTACTTAACTTTAGCTGGTGAGCGACACGACAGAGTGACAGAAGGCGAGTGGGGTTTGTAGGGAAAGGCGACTGGGGTTTGTAGGGAAAGGCGACTGGGGTTTGTAGGGAAAGGCGACTGAGGTTTGTAGGGCAAGCCAATGGGGTTTGTAGGAAAGGCGAGTGGGGTAATTAGGGAAAGGCAAGTAGCGTTTGTAGGGAAAGGCGAGTGGGGTTGGGAGCAGGGAAGGGAAAGACCCCCACCAACTTTCCACCTTTCTCGCACCTCGCACCGACGTACGCTTTCTTCCGAGTGCGTGCGGGTATGTTAAATACATTACTGTCTACAGATACAAGATGATCGTGTGGCAGGGGTTACCACCAAAACTCACACATATGGTTGGCCAAACCGCCCACAAAAGGGGAAATGAGGAGAAATTCACTTTACATAGGAAAAATGATCTCACTCAGGTGAAACTACAGCCAGTTGCAGAGGTGAAATAGGTGTCGTGGCTGCAATCGCGATCTGCGATTGCCTCCAATTCCAGGTAAGTTAAATTATTACCTCATAGGTGGAATTCGCCTAATGCTTCTGGATTTTTAAAAACCAAGGGTCAAAATGACCCGATTGCCTGAAATCTGAGGGATACTTTGTTAAAAAGAGTGAAAAGATCAGGGTAAACCTGTAAACCTCTGCGTCATTCTTGAAGTTTTGTTATCTGGAGTTCTGCTAATGTGACGTTTTGACCAACCTGAGTGGCGACGCAAACTACCTCCCCCCATCCCCTATCCTGATCCTCCTTCCACCCTTCAGTTTCTCATGCCACTCTGCTCTCTACCACCAGTCACGAGTATCGAGAAGAAGGACAAAGAGGCCTGATGTCATAGCAGAACCACTGCAAATGTGGTTAGATCTCTGGATACAGGTGCCACCTGAAGCTTACCCAGGTAATCCTACCCTGTAAACCCCCCCCCCAAAATGCGGTATATGGTATGGCAGGGGTTGCAACACCCGGGGAGGTAGGGAGAGAGGTGAGATCACACACAAATTACGTGACCAGAGGCTGCCACTGGCTTGCAATGCCGTCACTGCAAACACGTCACTTCACACTGGCGGCTGTTTCTCGTAGACCCCCCCCCCCCAAAAAAAAAAAAAACTTCTCGCGGATTCTCGCGTCACCCTGATGCTGCCCAGCAGGGGCAAGTAAAAAGAACGCACGAGGTCTGGTGAGCGTGATGCACACCTGGGGCCAGAGCAAGGCACGCGAGAATGAAGAACCAGAAGACCTCAAAGTCACAGCTACCATAAACTGACGTCAGCCTAAGCCCCCTTCCACCACCCTAATTTTCACGACCCTACGCCTGGGTGGGGGAGGGGGAAGCCAGAATCTACTTACCTTCCTGCACCATCACGCAAAGGCCTAGTGGATCCTTTCCCGACAGTTGTTCCTTGCCGCATGCAAGTCCCGGACCGCACGTGCTCTCGCGAACGCCGTTGCCGACAGAGCACAGACGCTGGGCTGGCCGAGTGGTCGGGGTTGCAGGCCCACGCAGTCTTTCGGATGCGCCCCCAACCCCGTACTCCCCACTATTAGCGACAACACGGCGCGCACTCCTAGCGACCAGCTACCGCAGTAGCGGTGTCGACGGTGGTGTGGTTGCCGGGGCACACCAGAGACGGCGGCACAGAAAGCGTGGCGATAGAAAGGCCAGCGGCCGGCGAGGCTCGTGCCCGTGCAGTGCTGCCACCATGCGTCCCGCCATACAAGGGCCGCAACTCCAGCCTTGGGCTGAGCACGGGGCATGCAGCGAGTGAGAGGCGCTGTGCTGCGGGGTGGGCATAATGTATTCCGAGGTTTGGCGAGATTTTTAAGCGGTGAAAAAGGTCCCTCGTTTCTGTCCACTTTGTTCCATTTAACAGCAGTAGCAGCCGAGCAAGCGATGGGGAGGTGGGTGGCTGGGGGCGACGTCTTGCCCTAGTCTACCAACCAAACGATTATAATAACGTGTACTCCCATCTTTTCCTTTGCTAGGCTGATCACCTTGAAAGATCCAACGCCATACGGATTACAAAATTTACCTCCACAGAACTACCTGCAACTATGCTATAGCGATATTTGATACAAAACCATTTTGATCAGAGACTTTTGTGTAGATATGCCGACTATACTCTTATGAGATATGCCCTTTACAAAGCAAATAAAAGTATGGTGCTAGGTTTTCACCGCTAGATGGCCACAGGTAAGACAGGCCCACAGGCACAAAGTCTCTTGCAACTGTGACAATGTGCATGCACCCACACTAATACCCGAGTTGGTATATATATATATATATGACATGTTCCTTATATCGGACACTATAAGGGTACACTCTTCTGCTTCAAACCGAAGTGTCTGCAAGTGTTAGTTGGATGTTCCAGTGTCTCCACGAATGGCCCTTAGTTATTAGCCAATGCCAGTGTAATGCCACAAGAGCATTCCCTGACAACTTGAGTTACAAGGCTGGTCTGACCGCTTCAAACGCTGATGTTCTTGGTGTCATTAATAACCGCGGCTGTCGCTTTATTATTCACGCACTCAGCACAGAATGAACTAGTCCGTTTCAGTTCTGCAGCAGTTAATCTTGCTGCCTTATTTCGGTCTACAGCAGCTGACTGGAAACTCGTGTGTCAGCCCGCAGAATGCGCAATAAGAAGGTAAATGCTTCACATCTACTTTTAAAAGTTCACCTCAGTGGAGTAAAAGTGCCAGCTTTTTGTGGAATTTTAATGAGCAGCATGGCGAGGCTTTATAAAGAAAGAAGTCACAAACCTAGAGGAAATGAAGACAACAGGATGTGCAAGAAAGTGAGGAAAAAGAATCATCTTTTGTCTATCTTGTGATGCTCCCTTTTGTATCCACACAATCAACCAGCTCATGAAAGTGGCAGACATAATTTCAAATATTTTTCAGGACTACAGTTTTCCGCTCACCAACTCTGCTGTGGGTTTTTTTCTGAAACAAAAGTCTTCTGTAGCCTTTGGCAACCCTCTGGGTGAACTTGGCAAAGGCCTGTTTGCTATCTCATTATGGTTTAAACCTGTGGCAACCCAGGAGGTCAGGTCTGAGCAGACTTCATTAGCAAGCTTGTCTATTCGACAAATAAAGACAGAAACTCTGCCTTCTGGAACGCCTCCAGGTCTGTGCTGATACCCACACACTCAACATGATGAGACAACCAACTGAGAAACACGGCCATTCCGACTGGACCAGGTACAAAAATTCGCCAGGTCTGGACAGTAGTTTACGTACTTGAGAGACGCCCAATCCACGAAAATCTACCTCTTTAACCTCACGTCTCAAGATAAATTTTTCCGTTAGCTGCAAAACAGAGAAAACTACAATCTTTTCTTTCGTTGCGATCTTTCCTGCAAAGGTTGAAGAGGACCCGCCACATCGAAAACCGACTCAGCGGTGATGGGTTGGGTAGGGGAGTAAACTGCAACTAGCGCCAGGTAAGCAGAGAGGCTCTGCCCGTCTGAAGGTGAAATAAGAGTTGACACCGGAGGACAAACCTCATCATGTACACACCGGTAGCGCCACGATACATCACGAGGTGCCAGGCACACAAGACGGCCGACTTACTGTTCCGGTTCCAACCAGCAGAAGCGTGCTCACCCCCCCCCCCCCCCCC
>SMGT01012683.1:335136-347890 GCA_004794575.1 Lanistes nyassanus
AAAAAAAAAAAAAAAAAAAAAAAGTCAGGAGAGCCTCCATCAGATATGACGTAAAGCTGCCAAGTCGCTCGCTGACAGCCCCTCCAAAAGGCTCCAACGCCCACTTTTCAAGTTGCCATTTTCGTTTTACATCTCCCCCCTCCCTCCCCACTCGAAAAGCACCTCCATTTATCTCTTGATGAACTCTAACGACCCGACGTTTCCAACTCGTTGGCACAAACAAGACGCTTGGTCCACGATCGCGAGCTGGGGACTTGGATGAAACATCAAGACAGAAACGAGGTAACGAGGAAGAAAGGAAAGAGGAAACAACAACAACGACGACGACAACAACAATAAAGGCAACCTGGATTTTTGGATCGATATCCGTTCACACCTATTACATACACACAGTACTCTGAACTTGACTTCCGCAGCCCATAAGACTCATCTACCCAACATTTGCAACAGCACCTCCCTTCCTCTCACCGCGCTACATGGCACCCTTTTCGGGCGTGGAAAGACACAGCAACAGGATACTCACAAACACCCCCCACCCCCTCATCTGACCACCCTACCTTTTCCACCAAGTGCCACCAGGAACAGACAGAAGGATCTCTTCCACACACACCCCTCCCCATACTTATGCCCACTCTCCACTTCCTAATTTCTTTCGGCAGATGGCCTATGTCCTGTCAACACCCCAGGTGTGCAGTTCTGGCTTAATATATGCCCGCAACTCTCTTGGTCAGAGCGGTGGAGCTGAAGAGGGGCCTTAAAGGGAACCAAACCCAAATAAATGCATCACATACTCTGGAATTATCAAAACAGATCTCTAGTATTTCCATTTTTTTCGAAAGCTGCTGACCTGAGGAGAAAGAGGGCTCTGCTCTTTATCATGAAAATCTTGCCACATATCTTTCCCACCTACAGAGACTTGACCATTCCCTGCTCTGATCCCTTACACAGCTGCCGTTCTGGACATTGCGGCCACCACCAGCAGCTGATGTAAGATGTAAGAAGCTTGTTTAGGACTGGGCTGCTGGTGAGGCAGCGCTCAGCTGAGGGACAGATCGGACAATACTTTGCTCAATGTGTGTGTGTGTGTGTGTCGGGGGGGGGGGGGGTGGGGTGAGGAACATGTCTGCCATCAAAGAACCTTCATGTGGTCAAACCAGGATTTACTCGCCCCCATCTCTCCCCTTTGAAAGCCTGTGACAAGACCATCTCAAAGCATTCCCATGTTGTCTGCTGTTTTTTTTCGACATAAACCCCATTTAAATAAATACCCGCCCCAAATGGTTCATTTCCTTTTAATTTCAATGTCTAAAAAAAAATTACAAATAAACTCAACGCACCAGTTTCCGAAGCACACCCAATCTACTTTGTCATCTGACCTACAAATGTGCTGCTGACTGGGTCTTACAAGCCTGATGACTAGATACATCTACTCTCTGCTTTTGTCCCTCCGTGACAACCAACTGTAACCAGTTATTAAGAGACAAACGTTTCTGAAAGTGGGACAGTCACGGACAAAACAGGATCACATCATGGGAGGAAAATTAACCAAAGAAAAAGAGAGAGAATAAAAGATGCTTACACGTAATTTGTCAGCATCCATCACTTTCAGCTCTTCACCGGTCACTTGTTTATCTCGGAAAAGCTCAGCAAAGCGGTACAGATTCAATGCTGCCATCCATTCGATCACATTGTTAACACTCCAGCTTTCCAGTGGCTGAAAAAGGAATGCAAGCAAAAACCACACAGTCAAACCCACACTTACAAAATGGATTCATATTTTTAATATGGCAGCATGCACACTAACGACTACTTTAACACAAAGCAAAGAGGGTGCCAAAATGGGATCAAATGTGCAATATATGCTGCATGACACGTAATACACAATACCTTACCCTCTGCTTTTGTGGAAACCCAGTTTCTCATTTCTGTCAAATAATTATTGAAACAATCTTGAAGTGATGCACTGATGCAGCAGCATATTGTCAGGCAGTAAGATTATGAGATATGAAAAAAATGAATAGAGAAAATGGAGTTGCATAAGGAACTCGATTTTACTTGGTCTAAGTAGGAGACAGGGTGTGCTTTAAATCAAAAGAAAAGGACATAAGGCGGGAAGTAGCGAAACATCAGAGGATCAAAAAGATTTCATAAAAATACTGATGTAGTCTGAGAAAGGGATTCCCACCCCCACCCCCCACCAAAAAAATATGCTAAGGGAATTTAACATGCAAAATAAAAATAAGGGTAAAAAAACTCAATTCCTGGCTCGAGGATTTCCCAGACACCCAAGCTTTTCTTGGAATGCCATCATCAGCAAGGTCGGTGAAGGGAAGGGAGCGGCAGTGCCCGAGATAAGTACAGAAAAGTCACAATTGTGGCAGGATTCCAAACCTGCACAATTTTTTCTACAAGGCTACATGACAGGTTGAATTCAAAGCTGCCAGCGTGCATCTCTCTCCCTCTGTGTGATTACATGCATGAATATGTGTGTGTGTGTGAGCGTGCGCATGCATCCTGTGTGTGTGTGTGTGTCTCCTCTCTCTGTGTGTGTGCATCCCGACTGTGTGTGTGTGTGTGCATCGTGTGCGTGTCCTGTGTGTGAGCGTCCTCTGTGTGTGTGTGTGTGCGCGCGCGCTCTTATTTACAGAAGCTGGTCCAGAGAGACCTGATGGACTTGGGAAAGAATTTCAATAGGTGTAAGTAAAAGTGCATGTGATTGTGTGCTGATAGGGAAGGCGCAGTGGGGCCAGCGACAGGAGAGCTGTTAGGTCTGATCTTGAGAAAGGCGGTTGATGAAGAACCCAGGAGGAAAAACTGCAGGCGGCGGCGGGATAAAGCTGGGAATCGGACGAGTAGAAAAAAACTGGGACGTGGATGAGGTGGGAGAGCGTAGCTGTATGCAAGGAAGGAAGGCAGTAACGACGTACATATACCACACGGATGTGGGTTAATTTCGCCGGAGTGCGAGCACGGCTTCCCATCCACCCCGAACCCGCCCACGCGCTGCTCACGTTCCCCAGGTGTGAGCGCTCCCAGCTACATTCTCCACCTGGCTTCCTCCAGCTTAGTGATGTGTACCACTGTCTACAGGATAATGCACTGCACGGCGAACCAGGGCTGCAAGTTTACTACTAACAGGTCACAGGTCAAGAGCAACAGTCGACCTGAGAGTCAGCAGAGGGCAAGCGCTATCACTAATACTGTCAGGGGAAACAAAATCAAGCACACTAAAACAACAGGCTTCATCTACTTCACCATGTTAAAAATGTAGCCTCAAATATTTATTAACAATCAGTTCAATTATTTTATGAATCACACACCTAACGAGTTTGTGAGATGTGGAACCATAAACAAGTAAAATCTAAATATTGAAGATATTAAAGAACTGATTGAAGTGTTTACCTTTGTAATCAACAGAAAGTTACTATCTACACTGTAGATATATACTATTCTCATGGGGAAGAGGGGAAGGGGAGGGAAGTGAGAACAAGGACAGAGGTATTACAATCTAATAATGTGATGAGTAACAAGCTGCATGTCCATCAATAACAGAAATATTTTGTCAGACACCACTCACAAAATGGCGGTGAATAAAATGTGTTTTAAAAAACAGCCCACTCATCCACATATCTGAGTGGACATAGAAGAACTGTCACATATAAACAAATGGGTTCTGAGATAACTTTGTTTTCCTGAAACGTGCCTGATGGCTGTGCTTCCCACCATTCCAAGTTTTTGGGCGAGTTTGCTCCATGTTTTGAGGTTCTGTTTGCTCCATGTTTCTGGTTCTTTTTGTTTCATGTTTTTGGTAGTTTGCTCCATATTTCTGGTTCTGCTTGCTTCATGGTTCTGGCTTCTGTTTGCTCTGTGGTTTTGGTTCTATGTGCTCCAATTTTCGGTTCTGTTTTGTTAGGCATGCTCAACATTTCAGGAACATGTTTCACAGCTTTGTGCCAATCAGAATATAAAGCTGGGTTGTTCTCTTCAAGCCAAAGCCTGGTCATGACAGGTCAACCTTAATACAACAGATGGACTGGCTGCAAATGGTGAAGAGTGCAGCAGCAGTGTGCACCAACCGCAAGCGATTGGCTAAAGCAGACAGGCACAGGCAACAAAACAACTTTACAAGCAAATAAAAGACTCTGGCCTCACCACAACGTGGTCCAAGATGTAGGGCTCAGTTTTGGCAGCGGCGGTGCGGTCACGATTGCAGTGGGAGTTGACAATGAAGGGGGTGCAGAGTGTGTGGCAACACTTCCCACATGCTGCAACAACAATACTAAGATGATAGGCATATAATTACTAAAGCACATTGCCCCCCCCCCCCAATGTCACTGCATATCTCACGCATTAACCCCCCCTCCCGCCACACATACACAGTACTGACAGAATCACTAAACCCCACAAATTTCCACTTAACACAAACGTCAATATGACTGCTACGTAGAAAGGTCCTGTTCCCCCCTCCCCCAGCGGATGCTCACATTGCGGAGACAGGGTTAAGCTTAAAAAATACTATTTTCTATTTCTGGAACCCCCCCCCCACCATCCCCACCGGTGTCTTTGGAATACATTACGGCCCTCAACGACAGCAATACTGATATCTGATGGCTCAAAGGGTCACGGCTAGATTAAGGAAAAGTCCTTGAGCGGGTGGCCGTCAAGAGGGTGGGTGGTTAGGCAGATTGTCTACGCGGCGCAAGGACGCTGACCCGACTGACCTGACCCGACCTCGCACGGCAGGCCGGTTGAGTCAGACGTGCCCAGCAAGTCATGACCCCCAGAGGTCACGCAGCCGTTTGATCATTGTAAGGCACAGCTGTCAAATCGAGACTACCCCACCCCTTCCAGCGCATTTTCCTCCACCAACCGCTCAGCCCACGTGTTACTCCCCCCGCCAACTCGATGGCCCGCTTGTCTCCCCTCTCCCTCTCGATTGTGGCCGTGCCGTTGCCAGGTCCGGAGAAAGCGAGAATGGATGGGGGGTGGGGGTGGGGGTGGCGGAAGATCAATTTGCCGCCCCTGACCCCCACTCCCAGCCCAGCCCGCAGCTAGTCCGGGCCTCTCTACAAACCCACTGACACAGTTTCTCCGCTGTGCAACTGCGTTATTTTTAGACAACCAACCTCCCCATCCCGGTTTTTACCGGATCCGCGCTCCACACACACACACAAACACGTACACGCACGCAGAGCAAACATCCTGTTTCAGTGCACGCGAAGACAACTTCCTTCAGCCTAGTGGAGCACACCGAGGTCACAACACCGGCCATTGCAGTGACGGCAGGAGATATCTTCCTCGTGAAAGCCTTGCATCGGATAAGATGATGCGGGGGGGGGGGGGGTGTCAGGAGGAAGCCAGAAGCCCGTAATTAACGAAATTTTTCACAGTCAGCCACAGCTCGTGCACAAAAGTAACGAACAAGCGTCCCCGTATGACGGCTGCTTCACATACTGTAAGAACAAAGAAGATTTTAAAAAAAACAACCCTCAAATACGGATGTGCTGACACCAATGAGGAGGTAGAAGGGTGAACACAAAAGTGATTAGATCCTGAGACACGGTAAGATGAGATCTTTCAACTCCTGTACACCGACCTGACACGTAGCGAGTTCTGATATCAAGTGCCACCCGATCTGCAGACATCATAATTATGGCTGTAATTTGGCAGTTAAAACCACGGTGTGTCTACGAGTGAAACTAAACACTAGGACTGGCTTGCATGAACATTTATCTCCTGTTCATACGTAAAGGTGCCCATAACATACACATGGTTAACGGGCCTTACGCCCGATCTTATGAAAGGAAGTGCAGATATGAACGCTCATGCAACCCAGCCCTTCAGCCTGTACCTTTTCCGACTCTCAGCCGTTTTCTACCCCAACTCCCCCGGCCCCCTCTCTAGAAAAATCCACTCAGGGATATAAGGAATAATCCTAGTTCGCACTACAGCTTCCGCTGCGTTTATCACGCGATGCCGTAGAATCAAACCAATGAATATACTAGACTCATGATTTTTTTTCTATTTCGCTGATGTACTTAAGCTGCACAAGACAGGGGAAGTAACCGCGCGTTTTACTTCCCATTTGCGATCTATACTTAACGTTCATTTGTACTGTTAAAAATCTGCACTGCAACACTGCTAACCACTCCCACAATTCTTTGAAAGCAAGACCGTTGCATGGGAGTCTGCGTGCAAGTGACGTCATCAGCTGTTGGCGGCAAAGCCGGTAAAAATAACAAGGTTTTCAGCATACCCCTCACCCCCCCCCCCCCCGGTCGAAAGTGACATATTACACCGAGCTGTTTAAAGGCGTCTAGCCTATGACGTCAGGGGGGTGAATCCCCTCTACAGGACATTTCGGAAGACGCGGAAAGGAAAGGATCACAAAATTACAATTTGATCGCCTTACTTCCTATGATACACACATCGTGTGCGACAGCCAGTCTGTAGAATCCAAGCTCGTAACACGAGAAAAAAATTTTAAGGGCAAAATAAGAACATAATTTCGTTGCTGTTCACGTCAAATTTAAAGTAACTAGAAGGCGAGGTGTCTCTCAGAATCCAGAATCCATTGACGTCCAAGGAAGTTTTCCAATTGTGTGATGGATCTTACGAATCGTGACTTTCGACCAATGATTTACTACAACCCCCACCCCCACCCCCGCCCAGTTAACAGAAACCGATTCCTATGAAGTTTTGTCAACACTTTTGCCAAGTTTGCTCCATGCAAAGCCAGCATGTACTAGTGATATTGTGAATTCAAACGGGGCAGAGCCGAAAGGACGGGGCAGGAGGAGCTTAAAAAACGAAAGCCATCCTGTTCGTACCGTTACCTCGGAGAACATTGCTGCTGCTGCAGAGAAACTGATTAGAGAAGATTCACGAGAGTCTCAAAGAAACTGAGTTAGAAAAGCAGCACCATCTTGGCGTGCACAAGAGTTGCGCTCGTTGGGTACTCTATAATCTGAGTCAGGAGCAAAAGAGGGATCTGGTCGAATGGTGCAGGACAAATTTAACACTGACGGTCAAAGTCAACGTGGCAGGTGCTCACTGGAGACGAAGGGCACGACGGTATACTACTGCGACACAGAAACGAAGTAGCCGAGCTCTGGTGGTTTTCAGGAGGCCCCCACCCCCACCCCATTCAGTAAGAACCACAGGTAAACAAATAGTAGCCGTTTTTTTTCGCCAAACCAGTGCATGTTGCCACCATGCCTCTTGAGGAAAGACGTACGTTCACATCAGAATGGCATCTCCAACGCTGCTTGCCCGAAGCCCTCGAGGCTTGGTGCAGAATCACCCCCCCCCCAAACACATGTCTTGCCGATGCTGCAAAACGCTCCAATCCACACTGCCCCATAGATTTGACTCTGACCCGGTGACCTATAACTAAAAAGTGGGCCATGCGGCGGATCGGATGACCAAGAAAACCGAAATATTCAACTATGCTGGGAAGAAATGAGAGACAGGCAAATGGTTAATACATGAATATGCGAGAAAGTCGCATTCAATTTTACGTTAATAACAACCAAGATGATCTCTTCAGTTTGGTCTGAGACAAACTGTACGCTGTAATCCAGGGTTGGGTTTCAAAAGCGTTTTGTATCTGCACTTCCGATCATAAGAGCGGTTTTAAGGCCCGTTCGCCCTGTGTATTTGACGTGCATCTTTACATATGACCAGGAAATACTAAAGTTCACGTAACCCAGTCATGGTCTTGCTGTGGGTGGAACTTAACTGCACAACGCAAGTCATTCGACTTACAGAGAGATAGGGGGTGGGGGAGGGGTGAACCGTGAAGGAGGGAATGTCCCCCTCGAGTCCCATAAGAACGCGTGAATCTCACGATACTGGACTGAAGACAGGAGGGACAGAAACAATATCATGCCGTCCGCAACGAAAATTTCAGCAACATCGACAGCTAGATTCCTTGCTCAACTTCTTTACTCAGAAAGACAGGAGCGGACAACATGCGTGTCTGCACAGATGATCTTATCCAGTTTTCACGAAAAATAAAAATTGTTGTGTGTGTGTGTGTGGGGGGGGGGGGGACCTATGTATCAGACTTCAAGTTATCTTTCAATTGACATCAGTCCAACGGTATGAATTTATGGGAACAAGTTCGGAAACAGATGTTGGGTACACAGTGTATCATGAGAACTGAGCTAGCCAGGATGGTAAGATGTGATAATCATATAAAAACCAGAGACTAAATCTTTGAAGTTCCTTTCGGTAAAACTGAAAAAGACCCCGCACAAATGTACAATTAACAAATCGAAGACATGTTAGGGAGTGGGAAGTGTACTTTGTGGGTGTACGTTGGTGGCAGGGGGATAGAGCGAGAGGGGAAACTTACCTAGACATCCATAGTCCATCTTTCTGCACCCTGCACAATCCACGACATATGTCTTGTCTTTCGTCTAATCCTTGTAATAAATCCAAGACGACACAACTTCATGGGAAAAACCAAACAGGCACATAAACCCGATACGGCACGAAGAACTTAACAATCGAACACCACAAACAGACGACCTTTCTCGACTCGCAACGAGCCAAAAAGGATCTGCTCTTATGCTAAAAGAAGAAAGCACAATCGTTTCTATCGTTCAAGGACGAACACACCGCCCCATCGAAAGTCACGTGTGTCTGTGACGCGCGTGCACGATTCACCAACTGTATTCTGCCTCGGCCGACTCTCAGCCAAGCAGCTCGCGAGTCCAATCCATCTTTTTCCGGCGGCGTTCGATCAGTCCAGTGTTCCCAACAAAAATCCAACGCACAGCAACGGCGGCTGAATAAGCACCCTCTTGCAAAAGCAGACTCCCTGGCCCAGCTATAAAATCGCCGCAAAACCTTCCTGCACTCTCGAAGCCTTTTTGCGCTCGCTGTCTTTGCGAAAGGACACACACGCACAGGCCTGCAAGCCGCTCACTCAAACGATGCTCTTCGAAAGTGTGTCACGACCTCAGCCAATCGGAAGCGCCAAAAGCACTTGACAGGCATGCCGTCAGCTGGACAGGCCCCGCCCCGTCCGACCAATCAGAATCTGACGCCAGAGAGCACCAGAAAGTAGGGCTCCTGGCTCGAAGGTTACACCGCAAACCCAGAGCGGCGGGGTGTAGGCAGTGCACAGTTCCCCCCTCCGGCTTCCACCCCGCCCTCCCCAACACCTCCCTAATGTGTCTCTTTTTCCCCTCCCTCCCTCTCTCCCTGTCAGGTTGCCTTCTTTGCCCTCGCAGTCTTAGCCTCGCTGCTGGGTCAGCTGGAGACTTGCCAGATTCCAGGTCAAAGAGAAAAAGGGGTAGTTTAGCGCGCACCAGTTAGGTTTCTATCTGCGCGCACGGAGTCGGTGGCAGCGACACGACAGGCGTTTCACAGCTGCACAAGCGACGACGCTTGACGTTAGAAGCGACGACACGACACCAGACTAACAGCACCAAAAGATTACAATCAGTCGGATAAAGCCCACTCTGCGGTGTCCTCGAAACAGATGAGAAGCAGAAAGGATGAACGAGGTTCTATCATAGGAATTTATCCGTGTCGTCAATCACTGCTTTTTTTTGGCAACTACCAGAATGTCCAGGAGTGGCTTGCTCGAGCGTTCGAACCCGCAATTCTGGTTGTAAGAGTGGTCACAACGCCCGTTAATTCCCCTGTCTATTTTACATGCGTCTGTACATATGAAAAGAAAAGATACGAACGTTCATGCAGGCTAGGCCTGGCCACTTTTTATGGTGACACAAGCCGGGCGTAGACAAGTTATGGCTTCTGTTCCTACTCCCCCAAAACAATTTCGTGCCGTCAAGTAAGACACAACTAGCCCGGGTTGAAAAGTGTACGTCCAAAGGAATGCTCAAAATAGGGCCCTTATACCAGTAGATTGCTAATATATGCTAGGGCGCGGGGTTTGTTTAGACACAGCAAGCTCGCTTTTTAAAGAAAATTATTTTGAAGTTTTTTAAATGGGACCTAGAATGGCTTTTTGGGCCACATCACTGTTTAAAAGTGAACCGGCAGGTCCTGTCGATGACGTTAATGTTCGTTGCAGAACGCCTGCGGTTTGAAAAGTCCTGCCTCTGCGTCAGTTCGAACGCTGAATCACAGGTGGTCATGGTTTCAGCCACATCGCATCACATATCTCGAGCGGAGTAGCGAGGGGGGTAGGGTGCCACAAAGTGACAAAGTGCACGTCCAGTGCAGAGAAAAAGAGCGTAAGGGTGGCATCCCGCACCGACTATATCATACGATCATTGTATTCATCAACAAGAAGCAGTTGCAGCAAGACACGTTGTGAAAACGCAACGAGAACACATACACGCACACACGCGCACGCAGCCTCTCCTGCTTTATACGTCACGTCAGCTTGACCTTCAGATAGTTTGGCGAGTTGACAAAACCGCCGATGGTGTGACTGTGACATGCGCCAGGTCAGCAGCCATCTCCTGCTGACGTTGATAACGCCACCTTGCGTTGCGGCTGATAGCTGACGATACAGGTCGCAGTGGTCAAGTCCCCTCCTGACCTCCTGACCTGCTGACCTCGCGACAGCAGGAGTGGGAAATGAAAAGGGTTTCCTCGCCGGATAAATAAATGGCCAGGTTCGGCGAACTAGGCCGCACAGTTGTCTGCGGGATTAGAGTTTGTCACGGATGCTCCGAGCGGACTAGCAAGTGTCGTATATCACACTGGTGGGCTAGCCATAGAAAGTAGCGTTACACGATCTAGCAAGCTCTCGATAAGGACCCATATTACAGGCACCAAATGCACATGGTTCCCCGCCTAATCTACCGACAGTTTTGGAACTTTTTCCTCTCGAGGACTCCAGAAGGAACAGACCTGTGGAGCAAGAAGTGGTGGTGGTGGTTGTGTGAGGGGCAGCTGTAACTCCCTAGTCATCGAATTCTCCTCTGATTTGAACGACCTCAGAAATAAGATGGTACGGAGTGAAGTGTGGTTCATGGGGGTATGTGGGGGTTTAGATGGAGTCGCCAGTCTTCGTTTTGACAGGCTGCGGTGCTGAGCAGTGAGGCCGATGAATAGGTCTATTCGGCAAATGTATGTGACGCCTCCAGCGTCCTGCCACAGCTGCACTGCCAATTTTATCTGCACCTTTGCCAGAGGAAATCGTTAGCAAGACGCATGCACTATGGCCATATGCACACGCCAGGGTGCGCACGATCGCTCGCGCACGTATGCACTCAGTGCGGGCACGCTCACACGCACGTACAGAATAGGGTGGGTGTGGGGTGGGGGTGTTCTTTAGTGCGCCGAGGTCCTCAAACTACTATAGTCCCGGCGTTAGACTAGCCACGTAACCGACAACGTGTTGTATAACAATCCACGTGATCTGCCGATCGCATTTCATGCTGTGATAATGGCAGAGTAAAATGTCAAAGCCGGGTGAGCACGCGCAAACTAGGTTTCGTGCCGACAAAGGTATACTGTCGTAGTGTGACTACCTTCGGGGTAAGTCCATAGTGGGCTAATGGCAGAAAATAAAGAGGGTAAACGCAGTTTCTGGAAAATCGGCGCACGAGTCGATTCTGGTTATGAACTATCAATGTTTCGTTTTCTAAATTACAAATCAACTTTCAACTTGACTGTTTCTCGCTAAGTGTTTATTTTCCAGTTGATGCTACCTCCCAATCCTTCCGAAACATGTATATATAGGCAGGCATGCTCTCAGGTCAACAAGGTATATTCGCTTGTGAGCATATACAAAAAATAATTGACACACAATACCCCGGAATATTTTTTGGGAGGAGAATAATTTCAAGGTAAATACAAAATTATTTCTAAGCTCTGTATAGCTTTGTTCTGACACCTACGGTACCTGTGTTCTACAGCTGTCGACGACAAGATGTGAAATAGAGATGATCAAAGAAGACAAACAGCTAAGAAAGACAGAAGACAGAGCCGAGGAGGGCGAGGCAGGAGGATGAGCAGAAAAAGGAGTGAAGAACAGGAGGAAGACAATAGCAAGAACAATCAGTATGTGCTAGTCGCCTCAGCTGCGTCGTCTCTTCGTTGGTTGAATCACCCCCCGCTCCCACCACTCTCAGCTCTATAATCTTCACAGTCTAGCAATGTTCCCGCCCCCCCTCCCACTTTCTTCCAATGCCAGCTTGAACACTTCCCCCAATCATCTAACGTCGTTTAATCGATTCCATATGCTGACCACTGCTCCTGTTTTGGAGCCAAGGTGTACAACAAAGAACGTCAACATCTGATCTGCCAGCCTGCTGTGTCACTCAACAACCTGTTTACTCCAGGTTAATTCTAGTGTGATTTTACACAGCGATCGCACCTCCGTTTCCGCTCGTAACAACCGTCGTAAGAGGTCTTCACTCAGTGTATTTTACGTGCACCTTGAAGTGTGAAGCGGCCACACGATCGCCCATCCACACCTGGCCTGGTGTCTCTTCTTTCCTTGTGTAGTCTGTCACGTGTCGGGGTCTGGTGGGTCAAGGAGATTGCACCATAGATTCCAGGTGTGATCCATCCTCGACTCTCAGGCCCTAATTAAGGTCTATTATCCCCTTGTTCAAGCCGCCATCTAGCCGCTCACGTCATCACCAGCCCAGGATTAGTTCCCTGTTTACACTTATGATCGGGGGTACTGGCCCTAGAAGCGAGAGGCAAGGTGTTAATTACCCTGGGGCTGCGGGGGTGGGATTGGTGAAGGTGTCAGGCTGACCAGGTGTGCGTTAGTTGTTCAGGGAAGATTACGTAGCTGGAGAAAACTAGCGAC
>SMGT01012683.1:348551-373852 GCA_004794575.1 Lanistes nyassanus
TCGGAAGCAGGGGGCAAGATCCAGCCTTACAAGGAGGCTGCCTGTAACCGAGCTCTTAGGGGTGAGCTCAAGGGCTGTGTACCAGCCTTGTGTAACGTCATATCCTCTGTGGCGGGTGTGATCGTCAGCATCGAAGTCTGCTGTTACGTGGAGGTGTTCAAGAGGTCTTCATGGTATCTTCAGGGTGAACATATCCAGGGAAGGAGCGCTCCGACGTACAGACTGTCGTGCGGACTGTAAGAAGCATTCGGGAACGAGTGTAGTGTTCTGTGAGTGTTGTGCATCACGTGGTCATTCATTTCTCGTAAGCAGAGGCGAGATCGAGGTACGTGTTTTGTCATTGTGGTTAATGGCGAGGTGGGTGATGTATGTTGGTAAGGGAGAGGAAGTGAGCTGTGGCACAGCCCTATCGTATTAGATGAAAACCAAAATTACCTTGTAAATAAACTACACTTTTATTCTCTTTCTCAGAAATCATCTTTGTTATCTTTAGTTGTGTAATAGAGTGGAGTGGGGGCTCGGGCCAGGGAAGGTTAGTGAGATAGTGATTTCTGAGGTCTCCACTCATAAGTAAGAAATAATTGTTCGCGGACGGGGGGGGGGGGAACGCCACCACGAGCCATTTGTGTGCGTGTGACAAGGTCACGCAGGCGGGGAGAGCAACACGGAGGTCGGTTGTCTCTTTCAAAACCCCCAGTTCGCAACATAGTCCTTTTACGTTCTTTTTAAGGCGTGCGTCCGTGCGAACGTGCAGGGTCGCGCGCACAAAGTCATGCAAGACCTTGCTAACAACGATGACGAGGATGAAGATAATACCACATGCAGAGTCGACATGAAATGGAGAGGGTCGCCCCGCACAGCACCCAGCGGAACCAGCAGACTTCACCGGCGGATCACGTGATCTGGGCGGACACCGCGAACGCAATGCAGCGCCACGGGCGTCGAGCACGGGAGGCACGGCAAGGGGGTGGGGGAAGTGTTACAGGAGGGTTCTGACTGTTCGTATAACTCCCATAACGCAGGTCTCTTCCAAGGTGTGCGTGTGCGTTCCCTTCTTTAGGTTTCACTAGTATCCCAACTATGGGCTGCATTCCTGACCTAAAATTGTCATACAGGTTTTTTCTAAAACCAATCCACACACGTACGCAAAACACCAAAATCAAGTCCATGAAACGAGAAAATATAAAGTGCACGTCCACTCTACCCGGATTTACAAACTGAGGTCCTCAGATAAAGTCTTCTGCAAGGAAGAAGCCACTTTTCCGAAATAAGCACAAACTTGTGGCGGTACACTTCAAAATACCTCCGTCCTCTCGCCTCCAAACAGACCGATCGACTGTCCGAAACCTCTGTGAACCGTTAAAAAACAAAAAAAAAAACGAACGAACAAACAAACAAGCCAGCTAGCGAACGCACGGAGGGATGAACAAACGAATTATGAAAACAAACGCAACAATCAGCGCGTTGTTTGCGTCGACTTGTAGTGACAACAGCTGGAAGTCTTCCATTTTGAAGCCCCCACTCGACCTATTTGTCTTCACGAAGTTCCTTCCTTCTGTCCTTATCTGTCACATCCCACCTTCCCACCTCCCATCCTCCACAAACCCCAGCCCTCACGCTGCGATGTGCAACAGCATGGTTCCGCGCCTCAAGTCTGGTCCAAGTCGGCACCAGACAAATTAGCGAATATTTACTCCTGCTCATTACAGAGACACGAGGATAGACGGCGCGGGCCGAGAGGGTCAGGAGTGTGCGCAGCGCGGAAAGCAGCGCTGCCTATATCACCGTCTGTCTTCATACGCTGATCAAGGGAAGAAACGTTGAACTCGAACCGAGGGCAGAAGGGACACTTCTGCTCATCTCTGTGTTCCCGCACAAGCGTTTCTGCATGCATCTCCATGGGGGAACGACTATGCGCATGTCAACAAGATGACAAAAGCTTGTCTTCGAAACACACATTCCCCATAGGTGGAGCTGATTGCCACGATATAACTACACAACCTGAATCGGCGTAAAATTTTTCTGTCACCCCCTCCCATACCTCCATCTTCTTTCAATGTTCTCTCCTGTTTCCTTGCTGATGGTGGCACTGTTCCTAGTGTTGGTGGTGGTAGCGATGGGGGCGACTGTTGGTGCGTGCGACAGCTTGTGTGGAACACGCAACAGATTAGTTGGCTGGTTGGTTGGTTTGGGGATTTAACGCCGAGTCTGTAGCCGAAGCCACATTACGGCGAGGACACGGGGATGCGGGTGTGGACCCCTGTTACCAATCTACGCGCTGAAGTATCTGCCAAACTGATAGCTGCATTAAGATGGTCAGTGCTGACATGCAGATTATATTCAGGGGAGGGCCGAGTGTACAGTGCTTTCACTCCAGGATGCACTCCTTTTCCACTGCTGAATTCAAACCCGCAATCTTCGATATGCGAGTCCGATGCTCTGTCCGGCACCCAGCACGACGTTGTGAGTGAGGAATGGGTGTGGAGGTGATTAAAGGCCAGCTGAACAGCCGAACGACCATGTGAAGAGAGTGTCACCGAACCTTTTTCCTTTTTTTTCTGAACAGCACAACTCACTTCATCGTTTGCCTCCTCGAGCCCCTACGCACAGTAATAACCTGTTAGCAGAGCCACGAACAGATAATTAAACGGCGTGCTTGCTGATCCCACACCTCTTCCACCCGCATTTTGTGAAAATCTTACGGCTTGCACAACACACAAACTGCGCAAAACATTTTAACGAGCCAAGTGGCCAGAAAGGTTCTAAAGCCTGTCTGTGCCTACCACAACCGTGGAAAATCTGGAAAATCTTTTTAAAAGGTAACTTTTTTTTAAATGGCTCCTTTCTCACAAAAGAATATTAAACAAGATTATTAGCAATGAATTTATATGCAAGTATATGATATAAACTATTAGTCCTAAGGAGCACGTGACACGGGTATTTCCGTTCTATACCAATGGAATAGCGCGTTCCATAATATATTATTATACAAGATCTTCATGATTTCGTAATGCGAAATATAAATGTACAAAACTGTCATTTAGCACGATGTATCAGCGGTGATCGTCAATGCTAATACTGCATTAATATACATTACCTGTTAGAAGGACGAATAAAGCCATATTTGCATATATCAGATCTGCGAAGAAACAGACCACGAAGCTCGCCTCCTGACCAAAATAAGTGTTATGATCCGAACTTTAAATAGAGTACTAAATTTAAATACACGACCCCGTTTACCAATAAAGTAAAAGCTTTCACCCAGTATAAGAGTTGCAGACGACAGCGAGCTCTTGCAAACGCGAGATTTAGATCTCATCCTGTAAGACAATTTTAGGTCAGAGATCTCCGGAAGGACAGATATGAGAAAGATAAATTTTCTGAGGATGTTTTAAAAAGCGAATTTAAGAATCTGAATTTAGATTCTTGTAATAGAGAAACAGTGCACTGCTGGAAATGAAGGTTTTTTTTTTAACGGCTGGACAGCAAGACTGCCGCCAAGTCAGTCTATACAGCCTAAAAACTATGACACGAAACAGGCAACGCTATTGGTTTAGATCAGGAACATCCGATGGCGAAAAGTGGACCAGCTTTTAACTATTCTCGGCATTAATGCGCCATCGCGAAACGACATTGCCACGTTTTAGGTCTTAAGGACTAATAACTCTTATCACAGACTGCTTTAATGTTGTTTCTTATGTTACAAACAATGTTCAAGCCTGTATTTCGGCTGGCTATACAAAGATTAAGATCAAAGCGGACAGCCCTGAGGTCAGCACACCAGTTACGCTGGCTAATGACAGCAGTCAGCAGTCAGCAGGTCTCGAGCTAAGACGCACGACTGGCTTCAGGAAGAACCCCCTTCATTCTTGAAAGCGTTTCGTGCATCGCCTCTGAAAGACTTTGAAACCATTTCCACAAAACCGTGCGTAAACTTCGTTCTTCAAAACACTGCGTGCATCTCGCCCCTGCCTGCAGTTCTTTCCGTGCCTTGATGTAGATGACGACATCCCGAGGTTTCGCGTACAGTCGGGATCATTTTCTCTCCTCTTTGTTGTTACCCCCTCCCACGCCCTATTAATCTTGCTTGTCGTAATGACGTAATAATGACTTCACGTCTGGGCTCCATCACACTCACCGACCAAAGGCATTTACATACCTCCCCCCCAGTACGTAGTATAAGGTAACGAAAGTTTCCATGACTTTGCTGTTGCCTTTCCTTCCTTTGCCACATCCACGTACCTCGTCCTCCCACCCCCCCCCCTCCCCGAAGCGAAACGTGTTACCGATCCTTGGACAGAATGCCTTTTGATTGTTTTGCTCCACCACACAGGTGAAAGACTGCGCGGCCTTTGTCTCGAACACGTTGTATGACGTCAGGAAGAAACACCTGACAGGCTTTGCTACATCGCAGAACAAGAGCTCAGAGCGCTTGCCCGCTTGCGCAAAACTGGTTCGTTTCCAACTGCTCTCAATGGAACGTAATAGTAATAGTAATTTAGTAATTTCGATTAATTCGCACTTTTACCGCATTCCTCTGCTGGTTTCCGAACTAAAGAGTCCCGTGGCGAAATACCCACACACTTCTGTACGCGCACGTGCACGCCGGCTCCACATACACGTACTGGCAACTGAGTGGCTGGAAGAAAAACCGTTGGAAAAACCCAGGGTGCGCGCGGCATCAGGTGCATCGCAGACCTGTCAGCACCAAAAAGTATCTGGGACAGAAACAGGCGGAGTCTTGAGGGGCGATGACCTTAGTTCTCCCAGTAGCCAGGTGCGTCTGAAGGAAGGTTTTGACGCCAGTCATATTGCTTTTTATCGGGGGGAAGGTGGGCGGGGTTAGATGGAGAAGTGGAATTGGAAAGGAGATCTCAGACGTGTCCTCCCCCATACACACCAGACATGTCTGTGTCCGCTGAAAATGTCACGTGTACCCTCTCTTGTCCCTTCCTCCACACCTGTCGCCACTTGGAGTTTACTTTTTCCTTAACGCGTCTTCCTTGCGCTCGCTCCGCCCGATAACCGTTAAGGTGACGACATCTGCGTAGCTGGAAACTTGTCACTGTATTAATTATGATTCTTATATGCTTACGTCACCGCACACCTTGGCACGAGCCTCCATCCACCTTGTCGCGGTATTGTCTCTGTCGTGTCTAGGGGTAGGGCGCTTATGTGTTTTACTCGTCTGCTCGTTGACTAGAGTTATCACAACACAAAAATGTGTCAAGAAGGGCGAACCTAACAATGCAATCGCTGCCTAATTTAATCAATTTCCAATCGGCTCAAGCCCCCACCCCCTTGCTTGTCACGCGCACAACTTAATAAAAGAGAGCAGCGATGATACACTATTCTATTTATTTACAGTCACAACAGAATATTTCACTACACAAGGAATGATGCTCCAATATACATCTACTGACATATGTAGAACAATCACTCGCACTCTCATACATTCATCCCAGCTACGCTATACGTATCCACACGCAACACGTTATTGACCGGGTTATGAATTTTACCGTACCGATACTTCCCTTCGGTAAACACAAGAAAACTTTATCCTTTTCGTACTAAAACCTCTCTGAATATGACGTCACGTCGACGTCTTAACACGCAATCAGATCGACCGACGATCACACAAGAAATAACCGTTTCTACAAACCGACAAATCAACAAGTTTGATTTACTATCGTCTAAGTTTGTTCCTCTAGCTTTGAGCTACGGTCGTGTCCTACACTGTACGTAAACTCACTTTAACGATGCTGGATAGGAATACCGCAGACCCCACGTCTCTCAGCTCCACAATCACAACACCGGTCCAAAATGCCCGAGCTCCTTTCCTGACTGGTAAGAGTCACCCCTGTTGCAGAAGCACTGCTGGTTCTCTGTCCACGTCGTGGATAATGCCTGTACTCGTCTGTAATACCTTCGTCCTTCAGCAATCGGCAATCGGCATACGGCAATCGGCAATCAGCATACGGCAATCGGCAATCGGCATTTCACATTTCGGCCCTTAACATTTGCGGTCGGGCGCCTATATAGCCCTGAGCGCGGACTTGCCAGAAAAACGCGAATGGGTTTTCTACCCGTCCTAGGTGGTAAGCTGTAGCCCGGAGTGTTATTCGCCCCCACCTCGCAGCCGACCCCCTCTCAGGGTGACGGGTCAACCGAGGGACGGGGTGCGGGTTCCCCTCGCTCTCAGCCGGCTACCTTCCCCCGCCCCACCGCGCGGTCTCTCCTGGCTGTTTTGTCGAGCCAATTGGGTCGGCCGTAACAATTTGCTCTACCCCCTGATTGGGTAGGCAACTAGACGCCAGAAAAATCACAACACACCTACAATCTCCCACAACACAAGGAATAACAAGACTCCGTAATACAGTGAAAAAGAATATTATTTACAGATAAGGAGTATTTACAGGATGAATAATAATCTCGGCTCATTGATAGAAGATGACTCCCCGGCTTTCCTTCTGGTTAACTAACATCCATTTCCATCCATCACTTCCCGTACTATCATAACAATGAAGACACACATACCTGTTTCAACTGCACACACACCACGACCACGTAAAGAACACACAATTTCACCTGGTAGTTTGCACAGTTCATACGTCAAGAAATCTGTTCCCATGAAGGGGCGCCCCTCTCTGTTGTCCTGAAGACTGACATCAGAAAGTCCCTTAGCCCCTCCTTGCTAGAACCAGACTGGTATTGCCGAGAGCGGTATCTTCTTCGTATTCCGCCTCTAGACACAGGTTATGTGAGACGCAAGCGCTCTTACTGATGTCGCAACGGCCACCGCGCTGTGCGACATTTTCTCGAGCGACCTTCGAGCTCCTCCCTCCTTCACGTTCTGCGGTTCCTCCTCTCGCCCAGTTAGCGTAGAGATTCGCCACAGCAGAGGAACAAGTGAAAGAGTCACACACCAGTCTTGGGGGAACACCCCAACTCCCCCAAAGAGTACCTTGCTCCAGGCAACTGTTCTACTCAAGACAAGTGCTTCCGACACGAGACTTCACACAAGTCTGGCAGAAGAGGACACCTTCATTCTGCAGAAAGACTGAACCTATCAGCCTTCAGCAGACTTCCCCACAAGACACACGCATCTCTTCACAGCAGATCTCCAGCAGCAGGTTTGGAAGAAGATTCCTCTCGCAGGAGTTTTAGCCGGTCTTCCACAGGCAGATTTGGCAAAAGATCTTCTCCCCGGAGATTTCGCGAAAGATAACTTGGCCTTCTATACCAGCCCTTTTATTCTGATCTTTCATATGTACATCACTACATTCACACACATGTGGTCATCGAGATTGTTTCACACATTAACCAATCAGGACAGAGACAGCAGAAGCCACACCCCGTGTCAACTACAAGAACACACCCCTAAGTGGACACCTCGATTGGACATGGCTACGCAGATCCTTCTGATGCGTAATCTCCCTTCTCCTTAACTAATCCCTACCTGACCAGCATGTAACACCTGCCCCTCGCCCTAGAGCCACCACGCTGACTAGAGATGTGAGTAGGGACCTTACCTGGCCTGGTGATGTGTGAGTAGCTAGACAACGGCTCGAAAAAGGGGATAAAGGACTTAATTAAGGCCGGAGGGCTGTGGATGGGTCACACCTAGAATCTATGGTGCAATCTGTTTGCCCCCCTCCCCAGACCCCAACCCGTGACAACATCCCTGTCTGCAGGGCGCCGCCTCTAGCATCTGACGGAAGTAATTCAATATGGGAAGACAGCTAACCCTGCTGTACAGGCACGAAGAAGGCGAGCGAGGCGAGGTAGTGACGCCCAAATCTATTCTAATCGTCGTCTGCCTTCATGACGTCATTAGCTCGCTGCGCTCGTCTACCTGGCGCCTGCACGTCTCACTTTACGCTTCCGCCACGCGGTGGCGACAGTTTATCAGTTGTGACGTAAGCAAACGGTACGCCGCCCTGGTAGGGCAAAAGCAGGTGTGTGCGTGTGTGTAGTGCAGTCTGACCTCATCGACACTTAAGGGGGGGGGGGTAGAAAAGTTCCACCGCCTTCCTCCTTAAGGGAGCGGGACAGTAGCCCGGCGGAATGTGGAAAGGATGGTGGTTTGGTCAAAACAGGGGGTGGGGGTGGGGTGAGAGAAGGTATCCTGCAGATATTTGGCATTCAGCATCACAAACCTGCTGCCGGCAACAATGTCAGTAGGGTTTCAGACAACCGCAGACAACCGTAAAAGCAGCACACCAGCATATTTACGTACCTTCACATCGCCTGCCGACCGTCTTCTGTCCCCAGATGTAGTCATGACCTGCGAAAAGAAAGCCCTTTGTTTACTGCATACTTTCGTGAGTGCACCGACATGCGCTCGCAAACACAAACACACACAGACAGGCGCCAGAAGCACAGTTGTATATAACACGCACGCAGGACTGTGTGCACCTTAAGTATGTTCATATAAGTGAGGGCACTGGGCGCGACAGATCAGTTATGGATGAAAACGTCAAGTTTTTACAAGGCAAATACTGTAGTTGTAAAGATAGAGAACTTGCACAGAGACTGCCTAAAAATTTCCAGCTATTAGTCGAAGATGGCCAGAATGTCTGACAGTCAAACCTGGCCAGAAAGGCAGTGAAAAGACGCGATGAATATGGAACGAAATATCGGTAATGGGAGAATAATTGCTGGTCACAGCACACGATTTTGCTGTTAACAGACTTCTGGAAGACAAGGTAATGGAATCCTCTAAAACTACTCATTTAAAGGCATGACAGCTACAGGTGTTTAAACAGACAGGGATGGCAGCAAGAATTATCCACGCGCAATAATAAACAAATGATCAAGAAAACAAACTTTACTGCTCAAAAGAATTGAAAGAACAGTTTGGCAGGCCGGTCACGGACGTGTTAATTTGCAAGGACAAAACTTTAGGCTCCGTACATTTGGATGCACCTTGTTTCCTACTGCAGCAGTGAACGTCGATGTGGGTGTGGAAATCAACCCAGGCACGTTCATGTACACCACAGATGGCATCCAAATGTGGACTCAAGATGCAAGACAATGTGTACAAATGAAATGCGTGCAGGTGATAAAATAAAAGTATCGGGTGAAAAACCGCAACCCAAGTGCAGACGATGTGTAGTGTAACCACAATTCAACCACTGCTGCGGGATCTGGCCTGAATTTATGAACGACTCGTTAATGGTGCCTGTACGTTTTGGAATCATGTAACGCGTACAGTTTGCGAGGGTCTTTCAATTCTTTTGAGCACGTCGCCATCCTCCATATGGTTATCAACGTTCCTGCTTAAAAAGGGGCTGGGCTTCTTCTCCCCCAACCCATCCCCTGAAGCCATCTCGATCCAGATGCCATCTTGACCTGAGTTCAGCTGTCTAAACCGAAGACAAAGAACTCCGTTAACACCCTTCCCCCCCCCCCGCCCTTCACTCTACCCTCCCAACAACAGCCATCCTCTACTGGTGCTCGAGCATGACATTGCAGATGAACAGGTGTGCTTGCTGTTAGGCCGCGTATACAACAAAGTCTAGTCTGCAGTGCATAGATCAAAGTCTGCACACCTGTGGTTTTCCGTGAAGGGAAGGGAAGGGGGGGGGGGTAAGTCCTGTGCAGTGAGATGAATGAACTGCAGGTCTGTGGGACAGAAAATCGTGGTGGGCGAGAGGAGACGGGCGATACATGCCAAGGGGTGTCTGCAGTACTGCACGCTACACAACATGCAGAGGCGGCCACTACATTTGGCCGCGGGCCAGCGACGGATTTCATACACCCCGAGGATCGCGAAAAAAATCTCGAGCCACTCGCCCTTCCCGTGACTGTAACACTCGCCTCAGGTAGCTGGAACCGCGGCGGCGGCGGGGAAGACAAAAATAAAACCAAAATGGCTGTCGGTGGCTCCGGGGCTTCCGTCTTGGTGCCTACTAACCCCGAGTGAGTCAGTAGGTCCTTCCATTTCCCTCTAGCGCCATACTCAGTCGGCCACCAACTCGCGCCCGTGTGTGTGTGTGTGTGAGGGAGAGAGGATTCATGAACGCGTCGTGAGGGAGGGGGGAGGGGACGAATTCCATGTATCACGAGACAGAGAGAGAGAGGAAAAAACCCATGTGTCGTGGGGGGAGGGGGAAGGGAAAATTCCATGTGTCACGACACACACACACACAGATAACTCCATGTAAGTGTCAAGAGGCAAAAACTTCATACTTGCCATAGTAGGCACAGAAACGTTTCGTAATGACGTTTTATCTAAATTTTTTGTCTGCGTCATTTTTCTACCCCTTCATTCCCTGCCCTTTTTCGGTCAATTCCTCCTTCTGCGATACTCACCTTTTTACGTGCCATCGGCTTTTATTTCCGCATTTAAGCTTACTTCTGTGCCATTTTTTCCTCCTTTTGGTTTTACTGAGTAACCCGTTCTCCGTCTTCTCTCCCTTACCCTCCTTTTCCTTACCGCTGTTTTACCTCTTGGGTACCGCCGTGATATAGCCCTAGTTGCTGACACGGCGTTAAGCCCCAATACATACATACATACATCTAAACCTTTTTGCTGATTCTGCAATGACGTTCTCAGCCTTTGTGCTGATTCCGTGATGGAACGTCTCTAGGTCTCGAGGCCAGACGCAGCTCAAGGACGTAGGGATGTATGCGCAAACACGCACTCCAATACACGTGGACGGGTATCATTTACAGACATGCGCGGTCTTGAAAGTTTGTAGCTTTCCAAAAAGTCTGTTATTTAATGAAACGTGAAAATATCATGGAAAAATGTTTAGCACTTAGAACGCTTACACTTTTTTTCTCTGTGTATGTGTGTGTGTGTGTGCATGCACATGCAGTTCTCTAAAAGAATAAAAAAAATGCGATAAATAATAGGATAATGAAGTGCTTCGATATCTACAGATTTCTCTCGGAATGCTTGTTTGGGATGTTTTTGCACATCTAACGAAGAAGAAAAAAAACTCAAGGTATTATACGGTTTGTGGGGTTTGTGGGGTGGCAAGTAGGGGGTTGCACGGGGAGGCGGATCCACGCTTCATCCTCCAGCTCGTCTATTTTTTAGTGGTGTCCTGTCCTCTGCCTTTTTTCTTATACGTCCGTCCCCCCTCCGTCCGTCCACACACAATTACTTCAGCAAAGTAGCCTCTGCATGAATTTTTGAAAAAAAAACTTATTTTATATTATTGTTCAGCTAAAGGCATGGAAAGGGCAATGTATACTGCTTAAAAGAATTGAAAGACCAGACATCACAGATCCCGCACATTTGGAGACATCTTGTTTCATGCTGCAACAATAAATGTCAGTGCATCAGTGCTGGCGCGTTCGTGCACACTACAGGAAGCAGCCAAACACCTGCACGCAAGACGGCAAAGTGTGAAATCAAACGCGCGTAGGTGATAAAGCAAAACAGAGCGGAGGAAAAAGCACCATGGAGGTACAAACCATGTGTAATGTGAATACAATTCAGCTACTGTTGAGGGACGAGAAGTTAGTCGTCGAATGGAAGTATTCCATTCTGAGTCCTTGCTTTGTCGGATCATTTCACACTGGCATAGTCCGCGTCTGTAGGCGATAGGCTGAACGTTTTCATGATGCCACTGTGAAGGAGAGTGAACCGTTTGGTGGTTGGTACAGCATGGTTTGGGGATGAATGAGCATGGCCTACAGAACACCCCTGCACCGTGTTCAAGATAACCTCACTGCCATAGTCTACAGGAACGACATGCTGCAGCCCATCGTACTGCCAGCGCTGCAGGCAATGGGACCAGGCGCCATTCTCTAAAATGACATTACCAGACCCTACAGGACTCGGGTCCTCACCACCTTCCTGCAGCAGCAGAAGGTGACTCGCATGGACTGGGGAGCAATTTCACAGAATCTTAACCCAGTCGACCACCTGTAGGTTGTGCCGGACAGTCGCCTGCAGGCAAACCATCCACCACCAGCTGACCTTAACCAGCTGTTCCTTTTGCTTCACAGGAGAGGCAGGTGATCCCGCAAATAATTCTGGGGATGTTGGCTCAGCCCATGCGACAATGGAACTTTGCTTTCGCGCAGGTCAATGGGGTGCCCCACAGGTTTTTTGACATCGATTATTCTGTGCTACACCTGCTCAGACTTTTCTGTACGTGGGTTGTGTCCTTCACAGCAAGGAATGCTGCTGTTACAACGAAAATTACCTATTAAATCTGTTGTTGAATTAATGAATGAGGTAGACCTCAGCTTTATTGCGATTACTGGTTTGTGTTTTGGCATCACATAGCGCGTGCAATTGGTACTGGTCTTTCAAATTCCCTTTAGCAGTAAATGATCGATAGAACTAAACATTATTCAGATTGAGCCTGAGCCGACCTGACCTTTCTACAAACTTTGTTGACAAACTGTGCGATCCATGGCGTTTGATACAAATATTTTCTCTGTAGTCCTTAGACACGGATCTTTACAGCGATTTCGAAACGACAAATGAAATTTTTTTGTCGAAAATTTCGACTCTGTATTGATGTTCTTGGAGCTCACACGCACGCACGCACGCACACACACACACACGCCATTTTTTTTCTTTCTTTGGTATGATAATCATTCGCTTTCGCCTTCCTGATCCCCACCCCAGCCCCAGCCCCACCAAGTTTCCGTCTTTTTTTAAGTTTCGAGTTACGATTCCAAAATAGAATATATATATATATAATATTTTTAATTCGATTGCAGACTCAGGTGAAAGACAATAAAGGTGATTCGGAGCACCTTACCTGATGTCTACCCACACGCACAAGAAACACAGTCTTGCCTGCGTGGAGCGAAATTAAGTGGACAAACAATCTATCCCTGCTTCTGAAAACTGCATTTCCGTATTGTATCAAATGACGTAAGAAAGCGAGATTCTTGTGTATTTCTGCACTAAGAGGACATCATTCTCGAGGACGGCGAGACAAGGGGAAAGAAAAGGAACAGAAAAAGTCGTAGCCGGTCGAAGTCGCAGAAATTTCACTGGAGAAAGGTCGCAGGTGCGTGGCGTCGCGGCCGGGACTGTTCACAGTCTAACGGCAGGCAGGGGATCAAACAGCAGTCAAGCGACGCTTGCAAGAGCAGCTAATTATCCAATGCCAGCGGCAGATGAAGGGAGGTCTGTGTTCGTATAATAAAATGTCAATACGTAAATGCGCGCAGCGCGCACGTGGGCCAACTATGGCAGCAACAGCCCCCATCACCACAAGCGCCAACTCGGCGACCGACCGTGACGTGTCCGAAAACGGGAACACCTTGGCCAGGCACCTGAATCGATTCCCAGGAGGCAGTTTCTCTTTATTCTGTTCTATATCCCCTTCCCCCTCCCACATCCTCTCCCTTTTGGAGTCGGCAGTCGGGGAGGCAACCACATAACCTCTCGCTATAAAACGCAAACTACCGATAAAACGGGGGATCTAGCTATAAATTTACAGCACTTACATCGCAACAAGGAAAACTGCTAGAAACAATAGTTAAAAATAGACTGAACTATTTCTGTGACAATAATATTCTCGCGCCTGAACAAATTGGATTTAGAAAAAAACATGCAGCACTTGTGACGTGACGGTCCGTACCTTACCTTATTGGACTCGACTTCTCAGAATTACTGGACAAACTTTTATGGTGATCTCGTAAAATGTAAATTTAATTGAGCAATCGTCACCAAAACCTTTACTGCAACAGGTCAATGGTTTCTACACCAGAGGGTGAAGATGCTATGAAATAATGTGAATAACTAGAGAAATCTACCGACGGGAAAGATTCTCATACTCTGACACGTTCGCTCAGTCTCACGGAGGCAAAACACTACTAGCTCAAGAGGCCCCACCCTCGTAAAACACAACTGCCGCGAACCGTTATTCAACATATATTTCAAACACTAACTGGCTCGACAACATCAAATATATCTACAGATTATTTACAAAAAATCACCGTGCTCGTGTCTAGGGTAAGACGCTGCCTGATTACGTCATACACGCGGTATCAGACAAAGAAGATAATCAAACTCCAGAAGGGAAATCAAACTGCAAAACGGCCTATGATCCCGCTCAATACACAAATACAGTAAGTGACCCACAACAGAGCTCCTACTCTCGTCACTACTGAAACAACTACTTCTGCAATACACAGTTATAAAGCTATTCAACTCTACACACCAATACAGTAAGTGACCGGCAACAGAGCACCTCCTCTTGTCACTACTGAACCAACGGCTTTACTGCAATACACAGCTCCAAACTATTCAACGACCAATACTGAAGCTATGACACTATCACCACCGCACTTTTCTCTGTACCCTCTTGGCGTACTTGCCCGGCCACTAGCTTATGACGTCTCCTGTCTCCGGCAGGATAAAACCACCTATCTTAAATCAACGCAAATCCCAGACTCTAAGATAAGTTTATGGTAAGAGTAGTCCTTACTTATAAGGCACGTCCAGTAGTCAACTTACACGTCAGTCCGTCGGCGTGTCGGCGAAATACACCCTGTGTATCTGGCGAGTACCCTGCCTCCTGATGCCTTAAACTCGGCTAAACCGGTTCTGGTCAGACTAGGTGAAGCAGGGCAGCTGCCATGACCAATGGCACCTACCTAGGTGTGAAGAGAAGGGGAGGAGCTAGCAGGCTAAGCTAAAAGTGACATGTGACAGAACGATGGATCACATTACAGCCTTGCAATAAGAAATAATAAACACCAGAACAGAGAAAAATGTAAACCTATGCGGAGTGGTTTTGGATATAGAAAAGGCATGACATGCTCTGGCTTGAAGGGTTGATCCAAAAACTGTACGAAAAGCGATTCCTACAAAAGAAGTCCACTTTACAAAATCCTTTATGTCAGAAGGAAAAAATCAAAAAGAGGATAGGAACTTCACGAGCAAGGTAACCCTAGACAATGTCACGACGGGCCGTACCTTAACTTACTGGACTCGACTTCTCCAGTATTACTGAACAAACTTTTATGGTGATCTCGTATATGTAGACTTAATTGAGCAATCGTCACCAAAACCTTTACTGCCTCCGGTCAATGGTTTCTACACCAAAGGGTGACGATAATATGAAATTGTCACAACTAGGGAGATTTCTTTTTGCTCTTGACGGGTCGTCTCCTATTCTCGCTCTCACGACCACCGTCAAGAGTGTGACATATGCATAGGTGGAACTATCACTGTATTACTAAAACTAATTAATATGATTTCTTAATCATATGGCCGAGCCCCCACCACCTACAGTCTCCCATAAAGAACAACGAAAGACTGTAATACAGTGAACACAAAAAAGAAGAAGAATGTATTGTTGATATAAACAGCGAGTATTTACAATCAAGACATTATATGTTACAACTCGTTTCAACTCTGGGGGTCCCGCAATTTCCTTCTGTTTGAGCTAGGTTTACTATAACATCTAATACCAACCTACATCACCCGCCTCGCCATTTAACACAATGACAAACCACGTACCTCAATCTCGCCTTTGCTTACGAGAAAAGAATGACCACGTGATGCACAACACTCACAGAACACAACACTCGTTCTCGAATGCTTCTTACAGTCCGCACGACAGTCTGTACGCTGGAGCGCTCCCTCCTTGGATATGTTCATCAATAGATACCCTGAAGACCTCTTGAACACTTCCACGTAACAGCAGACTTCGATGCTGATGACCGCACACGCCACAGAGGATATGACGTTTTCCAAAGGCTGACACACAGCCCCTTGAGTTACAGACAGCCTCGTTGTAAGGCTGGACCTTCGCCCCCTGCTTCAGACGGTTGTCCTGTCCACGGTGTTGGGTCTCGCTCCTTTGCGTTCTGCAGTCCTCTCCCGCCCGGTCAGCGTAGAGGTTTCCCACAGCAGAGGAACACGTGCTGCTAGAGTCTCACACCAGTCTGGAAGGTCCACACACCCTCGCAGAGTCCCTTGCGCTATGCAACTGGTCTGCTCAAGCCACCTGCTGTCGCTACTAGACTTCCACACGCCTAGCAGAACGAGACACCTCAAATTTTGCACGTCAGCTTCTCTTGGTCTTTCTTCTTCATCACTCCTGTGTCTAGTCCGATTCTGAGTCCCATCTCTGGTGGTTATTTAGAAGGACAGTGCTTCCACCTTGCGGTGGGATGGGGTCCTATTACTAAACTATGCACTGAAAGAACCACCAGACTGATGGCTGCAGTAAGATGGCCAGTGCGGACAGGCAGTTTGTGTGTGGGGAAATGGCCGAATGGAGTTTGCACATTGTTTAACTCCAGGAAATAATCCTTGGCCACACCAGGATTTGAACCAGCAACCTCCATCTGCTAGTCCGCAGCTCTCCCAACTGAGCTAACCAGGCCCCTGAGTCACATCTCTTACGCTTCCCCTTCCTTAAGTACCGTGTGCCCTCAAGCCCTGCGTTCACAGGAACCACCTTATTCTAGTTCAAACCAGTTCTGGCCAGCCTAGGTTGGGGCGGAGCTATTAGCCTGGCTATGACGTACCGTACACCTACTAGCTGTCAAGAGAGGGAGGGGAAACAGGCTTACCTAGGAGTGACAGGTGACAACCTAGGAGTGACATGTGACAGACAATGGAGTATATCAACGAGGAGTTTTAAGTCCCTTGATTTTCAACATTATGATTGTATACTCATCACGTTGAAAAGCATCCCTGGCATTAAAAAGTAGGAAAACTACAATAGAGAAATCATTTTTAGTTGTCTCCGATTCCTTGTCAGTTCCTTCAGAACCACTCATATGAAAAGAATAGACATCGCGAATGAAATCCTAAACAAAATAAGTTAAGTTTCTCTGGGCACCTTCCAATGGAGGAATCAAAGAAAATAAGTAAGCAGAAAGACTCTAAACTAGAAAGGAACCAAAGGCCACAAGGACGGAAATAGAAAAATTACAAATTAAAGAGCTCATCAAATTATATTTTATTCCAACAGAGCTTTCCAACAGAGCTTAAAAAAAACCCTGCATATAAACAAATCTCTTGAGTAGCATGAATGAAATCAAATGGGGAATATCATCTGACTCATTAAGATCCAGTGAGATGCAGTTGTAGGGACAGACTGAATATCCCATTTATACAGCTAGACTGAAACCTAAACAGCCAGAAAATAGAAGACCTTGAAATCCAACGTGCAACTACAACCTTATCTAGCCCTAAATCTAAAAGCTTACCTGAACCTTTCACAAAAAAAAAAACGATATACTAATGGAATTCACAATCCAGGAGTGACAGGTGACAACCTAGGAGTGACATGTGACAGACAATGGAGTATATCAACGAGGAGTTTTGCACGTGTCAGCTTCTCTTGGTCTTTCTTCTTCATCACTCCTGTGTCTAGTCCGATTCTGAGTCCCATCTCTGGTGGTTATTTAGAAGGACAGTGCTTCCACCTTGCGGTGATTTCGCACTATGGGGGGATGGGTCCTATTACTAAACTATGCACTGAAAGAACCACCAGACTGATGGCTGCAGTAAGATGGCCAGTGCGGAGGCCACCCAGATGTTTAATATAACTAAACGCAAAATTCAAGAAGGGTTGTAAACTACTTGACCAGTAGGCAATAGGCAATCTGCAGAGAAGGCCATTCCAGTTAAAATCAAAATATATGAAATTAAAATAAACCTAAAAGATATAAACTGAATTTAGGAACAGGGCTGCAGTGGGATCAACCAACAAGGACAACTTACCGCAAACAAGTTTCCGCAGCAGAGTTCCAGAAGATAAGCTAGCAGGGAACCATCACCTCACCACCAGTACGGAACACAACAACAAAACCCCTCCCCAAATTCCCCCCTTCCACCCTTTAGTGCAAAATCAAAGCTAGGTGGGAGGACTCTCCTACCAAGCCAAACATCATCAATAAGGCGTGAGCGGTCGCCAGTCATATTTACAACCCCGCAACGCACCTCATTAATCCACCCAACAACAAACTGAAAAAATCCTCTCTGGACAATTTCATTTATATGTTCCATGTTCTTCGCCAGAAAAGCAATTTTTTTTATACTCCACTTCGTGCATTGCCGGAAACTCACGGGCCGATTGGGCAGAGCTGGTGCCGCTAAGGTCGATTGTCTAGTGGGATTATCGGCCACACAAACGACAGAAAATCAAGCGTCGGTGCAGAAACGTCGGAAGTCACAACTCTCCACCAATCAGGACAGTCCCGGTGCAAAAAGGTCAAAGGAAAATATATTACACCCCCATTCCCGCCCGCCAAAAAATATAAAATTGAGGCAATATGCTGCATACGCTCCGCTGGCCAAGTATGTGACCGATACGTACGCTAAGCGCGACAGCGACACGTTCGTCTGTATACGCTGCATTGAGTCGACAGTTCCACGCTAAGGACCGAAGCTTTATTGTGAGATGGTCTGATGAAAGAAGGATAATCAGCAAGCTGATTGGAGATTCCTATAGGCCAGCGGCAAGCTGAAACGTGCAAGCAAGTGCACGCACGAGTGCGAGAGACCCCAGACAAGTGCACAAAGGTGCCTGATGGGCTATCGCAGTTTTAACAGCTGCGCACGCACGCGGTTATATCAAGCTTCGACCTATCGCAGGCGTTAAAATCTCCGAGAAACAAGGAAACAAAACACAAACAAATAAAACACACGCAAACAATCGCACATACAAACATCTGTTGTCTTCAACTCCAGGAACGGTTCTAAAGCTACGTCTAACAACACTGCTGAAAATACGTCAATCATTATTATCATACAAAACGAGTCCCCCTAAGGGGGCTGGACGGAAGGGGGACATACAGACACGGTCACGTGTTTAAGGCCTTTGGGAGGATTAGGATCAGTGAACATCGGTATATGATCAGGCGTTTCCATTAAAATGACACCGCGGCTTTCACTTCTGTCTACGTACATTGAAAATAATAACAACATATAAATATAGTGTGGTGATACTTGCAGCAAAATGTAAGTAAAGAACTGGCGCATGTAATAACCAAGTCTAGTCTCTAGAGTGTACAACCTGTACCAAGTAATCAGCTAGACATTGTAAGATTAGGGGAAAAACCCTTGACACCGTGTACTAACCTAGAAAGTGGGATCATCTAGACAGCAGAAAGATTGCAGTGGCATGCCCTAGATCGCAAGCTACTTCAGATAATGGTAGTCGGGGTTAAGGTTAGGGTTAGATCTGCTCGACTGGGTTACCTAGAACGGCGAAGCAATTGATTTGATAACAGTTCACAATCAAGTATGCTGGTGGACTGCCATGAGCATATTTTTCTACAACGGTTTTTTTCATCTTCCTGATCATGTTACGATTATAAGTTCATTAATGGCTTGAGCGAAAAGCATTTTCATTGGAGATATTGTCGTTGTTACCTCTCCACCCCTGTCAACCCAGCACAAAACTGAGATCTTCCTATTCAGCCACATTAGCTGCTGTTCGAGGTAAAGCATCGAAACCCACAAATGATGTTGGGCCACAGGTAGCGCTGTTTAGCCCGTGACAGATTCCTGGGTCGCGCTGGACTTACACAGTCGACCGAGCGGAATGAACACACCTGTGAAGACCTGAAACTAATCCAACAATCGCCACGAGATATTTCTCCCTATGTCGGCCGAAACACTCCAGCCCCACAGCCTTCTGTGGACGACACAGCAGCAAAGATCGGCGACAACATAAACAATTTTCGTCCGGAGTTTTAAAGAAGGGGAGGAGATGAACCTGGAAATTTTGTTACTGACGATCAAACCGGCTCCTCATGACTAACTTTTTATTCGACTTTGTGAAAGCGTGTTAGCTGGATGGGTTAGGAAGAGCGACAGTGGGTCGAGAGCTGTCTCAGGATGAAGACTTACGTATAGTACTTAAAATATACTTAGTAGGACTTGTATTACGATCCTTTTCCTCTCGTTTCCAGCGTTCATTCTCAAAAGGGTTTTCGAAACCAAAAATGAAAAATGTGTGTGCGCGTGTGCTTGCGAGAGAGAGAGAGAGAGATGGAAAGAGCGAGGATATATGTGAGAGAAAAAAAAAAGAGAGAGAAATAGTGAAGACGAAGAAAGGACGAAATCTCCAAAGCTCGTTGTTTACAATGTTCTTCCATCGAAAGTTCAAGAGCGGTTAAACTGTGCTAATCTCTTCCCTCTTCAGTCGGCCTCGATGCAGGAGGCACCAGCATGGATCAAGTGGTGAGCTGCACGCAGACCCGACCCTAAGTCTGCAAAGGGAGCCAAGTCTGCATGGGCTGGCGTGCCTCCCTCCCTTGGCTCCTCCAGTTCTTTAATAATCCGGAAAGTTCCCCCCTTCCCTTCTCAGTGCAAGACCGCGCAGAACGTAGCCTACAATCACTTGGCAACAGAAATACACGAATAGGTCGGCTGCTCTGGAATTGGTAGCTAGCTTCCTTTCCAGACAGTAATTTCGCTGAAGCACCGAGCGCTCTTCATAGTCTACCATTCAGCTGTCACTTCCCCCGTCCTCTCCACTTTTTCTTCATCGAACGCCCTTGTCTCCCAGTTCCGTATAAAGCTTGCCGGCATCAGGTCCCACGCCAGTGCACCGTTGACAGAAAGCCCGAGCGCATTTCGCTCTTTGGCGACCTATACCGTCTATAAATACCTCAACAAACTTTATCTTCCTTCGTCGTCATCGTCGTCATCCTCGTCTTGGACACGAAGGGAACAGTCACAATCAGCCCTGGTCTGCAGGCTTCTGTGGCTGACAAGTGCCTCCAGCTGGCGGTGATTTCGCACCACGGAAAGCCAGAAAACAAAGATTTTTAACCCAGGAGGGACCCATGGGGCAGAAGGACTAAAAGAGGTTGGAGGGAGCTGGAGAACTCACCTGGTCATTCCTGTAAAATACCTGTCAATAAGACGTGACTTTCGCACAGCGGTCTCCTTTCACTCCCATTTCGCTTGGGCCCCGCTTTGGGCCAGACTTCAGTTACTTTGGCAGTCGGCAGCGCGAGTGAACCCCGTGCACACACACTCTCATGAACTATCTGCACCGACGCCAAGATCGCTTCTGCATGACTTGTTCTTTTTGCACGCAAACTTTCGGTGACGTCAGCAAAAAGTGGAGCTGGTGGCCAGGCCGGCGTGTCGAGCAGTCGATCACTTCACAGACTGGGTGTGGTGGAGGTCGGAAGTTAATCGCTATGCCCCACAACGGACTCGGCTCAACGCGCTTGCTTGCAGCCTGCTAGTGTCTATTTTTTAATACTATTATTATTGGCAACTGCCGCTCTGCAGCTGCAGTTCCCTAAAGGTGCCTTTTCTACAGTCGGGTCACATCCTGACATCAATGCAGCAAGATACGTACAAGGAACATTTATCGACTAAGCCGCGGTACACAGCCGGTTAGAGACTGGTGCCGCAATTTCTGTCTATTGTTTAGTATCAGGTCACCAACGAAGGCCGCATCGTGATGAGGACGAGGGAGAACCCTCCAGATTGCTCGACAGGCAGCGCTGCAACCACCTGCAATCCAGGGTTAGGGTGTATGGGAACTGTTTCTCCTCCCACGTCAAAGCGAGCGTGAAACGCATTGGGTGAACATGCCCTACGACCACTCGTACGACCGCACAAGCAGATATGAAAGTATACACGTACACGTACAGATCAGCATGTGCTTTCTTGAATCCTTACACTACACCTCTCACAACAAATTCTTGAGAACGTCTGCTTTGATGACAACACGGGAACTGAGTCAAGGTAAACACAAAGTCGAAGTTTCTTCGTCAAGACAGTGTCCCGAAACGCCGGCTTTCTGTCAGTATTTAGCTTGACTCAGTTACATTGGTGCTACAAATATTTAAATTTTTTTTCCACTCCAAGCTGAAGTCAGTTGTTTTATTAATGTTTCCCTTGACGGCAGAAAAGCTGCGAATGCTGCGCAAATGTGCCCACGAAGAAAATGCTGACCAAGCCAGCAAAACAAGCCATTTCCCCACCTTACCTCGCACCTCGACTGACAACTTCCTTCTCTTCTCTTCACATTAAAATACATGCATGATATAACCTGTCCTTGCACGTCACTCTTGACGTAACAACATACTGTGAGGACGTACGCGAACGACTACTTGAAAATAAATCGCCTTTCGAAAATTGTGGACACTGGTGTTTATAATGGATTCTCTTTGTCACTCCGCGTCAAGTTCAGATGCATAGACTGTAATCTCAAAAGTCGGATTATGGGTTTTAAATCGCGTCTGTCGAGACGAAAATTTTTATCTGCTGATTCCGACTGTCCGAATCGTTGGAAAGCTTCTTCCTTCTGTAGATTCCTACTGTCCATGTCGTCATCGGCTACTCCTCCCTCCACCCTCCAGCATGATTCCAACGATCCTCAAAACCTCAAAATGAAAACAGCTCTTTTCCGGCTCACGTTCGTTTGCAGAACCCTGTGTTGACGTGAAGATGGAGGGAGGGGGCAAAGAAAGTCAGGCGATTAACAGGAAAGCGGAGATAAATAAAAGAACGTAAGTTATGTTTCTGAACTTAGGCGATCAGATTTATTACAGCCCCAAAGATCGCTGCCTCCATAGGTTATGCGTGACCTCAGAGCAGCCATAAGCAAGCATCGCGTCTCTAACATCACTACCTAACTCCGCTCGCCTTCCGGTCGTCAACAAATCTTGCCAGTGCTTGAAAGAATTCCGAAGCCAGCGACTGAGAGAATCTGGTGAACGTAGCCTATCAAAAGTCTCTACAAAGTGCTTCAAAAATACTTGTTCTTAAATTATAATTAAGACACGAAGCTGATTTAAAAACGAAAAGAGCCAAATGAGAGTTAATGAATGAGCTAGAGAGGGAGAGGTTCCAAAAATGTATGCAGGCGGTTAAAATGGGAAAGGAGTATGAAGAGCTGGGTATAGTGTTCTGGAATACAACAGGTATTCGAGACTTCCTGAATAGAGAAAATCTTAAAAGAAAAGAAATCGAAAAAACAAACAAACAACAACAACAACAAAAAACAACAGTGGCGTGGCTATAAAGGACAATACGAATTCTATTTGTAGACCATCGTCTTTCAGTTTAGTTCTTTACTCTTCTGACGAAGCCCTACATAAACTATCTTGTTAGGCCAATTTGCAGTCAAGAAAAGACTATAAAAATCAAGTCGAAGACGAAATGTCAGGAGTAAACACAAGCAGACTGCTGCACTCTTCTGCACTGACGGGGGAAAGGGGGCGGGAGGAGGATGGTATTTAGGGAGAAGACGGACAACTGTCTTTCATTAAGAACTGATCTCGATGGTCAACGCGGACACGGGAATACCACCACAGTGAGCATGCGCGACACGCACGCACGCATGCGCGCACACACATACACACAATGTTACCTGTTGCAACGTGTGCGGATCGATGGAGAAAGCTCACGTGCTGTGACGACAGGCAGGAATCACCGCGTATGAGAAGACAACCCAGGGGTGGGGTGGAGTGGAATGGAGTGGGGGAGGAGGGTCAACGTCCCTGCTAATTGTCACACCGGAGTGCTAAAAATGAGCAAGCCGGATTATTTTGGGTCCAATCACATCTGCGACCATTGTGCATGACAATGACGTATTATCGGCGAAAAAAAACGAGGCACTGAAAAGCTGACAGCACATGCACTCACTAACGCCGCGTTCATTGCTCTATTACTCACTCCGCCAGCAGCGTTGTGACCGCATGCTGCTGCAAAACTGGTGCAGTGTGTAGTGATGACCGTAACCCCGGACTGTAACAGCTGGGTTAAAGGAAGGGGGCGAGGCCGAGACAGATAGCGGACGTAAAGAATCGATAATCTGCAGAAGAAATATGATTTAGTTTGGACGATTTCTCTTCGTCAGAGTCTTGTTTGTGGAGAGACTGGTGCTGTACGGGAGGTGTTAAAATGAACCGAAATCAGATGGTTCACCACCACCAACACCACGTTTCCCTACCGAAAAAAAGTACTGCTAAGCGTGTGCAGAGACTGAGACAAATTAACCCCAAACACCTTACACACTACAGGCATGTTCGCAGTTGAACCTTTCCCCGTCTCCCCACCATAACCAAAGTCTCTCCTTTCCCTTCGACGATCTGGAGGGGGGGTAGGGGTGAGGGGAGGTTTGAAAATGGAGGGGGAGGGGAAGAGACCGATAAGTCAAATGACTCATGACGATCTTGTCGATCTTGTCACCACCACGTGCAGGTCGGTCAGAATACGTCACAACAGCGTGACGAACCTAAACACCCTTAAAGACCTTTCTTACCAGACGAAGATGTGTCCTAGATCGACAAACAGAGACGTTTGGGGAACTATGGCGTATCTTCGTGTTTTTTTTTTAAATAAGGAACTTTAAGAAGCAGCCAGTGACGATCTTGAACAGCGGACGGCAGGGCAGGGAACGAGATAGGCTGGTTTAATGTTTCGTCCGCCGACACCATCCGACAGGTGGGTAACCTTTCCTTCCTTTTTACAGGTTTGATGTCGGCGCGCGTATCTGTCTTCCTTTCTTTTAAGTCCCCAGAAATAAAGGGGAATGACCCCCTCATTAAATTTACAGCTCATGCATCGCCACACAGCGACATCTCTGCACGTGAGGTTTTCAAAAAGACCACGAAAAGAAAAGGCCACTGGCCTCTAGAAAAATACGGTCACGTTGCGCAATTGTGAAGACACACACACACACACGCACACACGTTGCATCTAACGTCCTCACTGCTCCCACAGTGACGCACTCGGCTTGGCGGAGAAGAACGGTCGCGGGTACCAGCCAAAGAGTGCATGCATGCAGTCGTGTGCACAAAGAAGGCAGCGGTCTATAGCCTTCGTTAAAAAATTTGACCCCTCTTCTTACGACACTCCAACCCCTGCAAGTCATTAATTACAGAGAGCCGAGTGTTCTCATTTACCTTCTCGAATCAGCAGCCGCAGGGCCCAAGGACACGTCTACGGCGGGGGCAATGGCCACCGAGATACAGGAGCCCGCAGAAGCCACCCCACGCGCCGCTCTAAACCTTTACACTTTTGAGGCCGAGGCTAGCATCTTGTACCTGATGCTTAGAATCCTTTAAGCAATGGGGTGGGGAGTGACAGGGGAAGGTCGTTGTTGCGAGTTTCAGGCGTCTAGTTGCCCTAACCAATCAGGGGGTAGAACAAACTGTTACGGGCGACCCGATTGGCTCGCCAAAACAGCTGGAGAACGCGGTGTAGGGGGGAAGGTAGCCGGCTGAGTGCGAGGTGGGGGCGAACCACTCTCCACGGGCTACAGACCACCACCCCGAACGGGTAGTGCGCGCTTGCAAGTCCGCGCGCAGGGCTATATAGGCAACCGACCGCAAATGTTCAGGGCCGAAATGTGAATTGCCGTTTGCAAAAGTCG
>SMGT01012683.1:374234-388300 GCA_004794575.1 Lanistes nyassanus
GATAGCGCTGGGATGAACGTATGAGAGTGTGAGTGATTGTTCTACGTATACCAGTAGATGTATAGTGGAGCATCATTCATTGTGTAGTGAAATATTCTGGAGTAACTGTAAATAAATAGAGTAGTGTATTATCGTTGCCTGCTTTTGTTAAGTTGTGCGCGTGACAAGCAAGGGGGTGGGGGCTCGAGCCGGTTAGAAATTGAGGAAATTAGGTAGTGATTGCAGTGTTAGTTTCCCCCTTCTTGACACATTTTTATGTTGTGATAACTCGAGTCGAACGAGCAGAGTAGTAAAACACATAAAGCGCCATACCCTAGACACGACAGAGAAAAACCGCGACAGTCGTGGTGACTAATGCACACTAGGGGAGGTTGGTATGCGAGTATTAATTGCCCACAGCCTTGACAGTACAGGAGTTAAAGGCGATGCAACACGTCTCTCCACACACTACTAATCTAGCCCAATCTGCTGCGGCTACTAACTGTGATAGAGCATGCATCCATAGCCTCCACCTTCTCCCCAAGACCCCACCATCCTTTACAAAAACCCTCCTTGGTCTTTGAACGTTGCACCGTAGACGAGATTTGAACCCCGAAAAATTACGCGTATTTCTACAGCGCAGTTCCCCCCGGACAGCTTGCTAATGGTTGGTCACAGTGACCATCCTACAAGCAGCGCAGTGTAATGGAGTTTGGAACTTCAGGTGCAGACCTGATGCAATCTCTGGTTGCACGACAGAACGTAAGTTTCCAGCAGATGAGGCTGCAGCTGACACTGGCCTTGCATGCTTGGATTTATTGCTTCGGCAAGGCGTGCGATCTCCCAAACAGCTCTCAACCCTCACCTTGGCCAAAGCAGGGAATAACACTGGGCAGGGAGCCGTAACGGACAAACTGCACTTCAGGTGATTGGTCTGCAGCCCCTAATTACAGCCGCAAGGCTGCAACTCACAAATCTCAGAAAAACGGGCGGACAGGCACGACACTGGTACTTACCTCGCGCTCAAAACTGTCTCTGTTCGGAAAATGACATCTAAGACTTTACACAGCCCAGTATTAGTTTTAGAAAGGAAGGAGGAAGGAATGGAAAGCGCGAGAAAGGGAGGAAGAAGTAAACGGCTAAAGGGCTAAATATTAAAAAAGACCCTGGCGTTAGTTTGAAAAGCGTGTTTCCCTTGCCCAAACGAAAGAGGTGCGAACATGCAAGCTCACGGGAGCCTTTGAGAACAGAGACGACAGGTACGGAGAAGAGAGTGGTGAAAGCTCTCGACGCGACTTTTTGTGTGTGCGTGTGGACCGCAAGGCCATAGCTGAAAGAGTAGAACTTTTTTCCTTGTTAGCCTTGTTAGCGAGTGGAGGACAGGGGTAGAGGAACTGGACTGGCGCCGCACTTGACAGGGAGACGAAAGATTTTGTCTCAGCAGCCACCGACAGGCTGGCCGGAAACCTGCTGGTGCGTCTCTTCGGACGATGACGTGTGGGTGAACATCGGTAGTACGTTTTAGACACTCATCGGCGATGTACTGCAAACAACCATCAGCATTGACAAGCAACAGGCAGTATGTTTTAAATAAAAAAAAAATGGTTGGGAGCCCTGCCAGCCCTGCGATCACGTTAGTCATAATACTCTGTCAGTCTAACAAATTGCGGTTAGCTGCTGCTCAATCTATACTCCGGAATATTTCGCGCTTTTATCGAAGTTTGTCTAGTTGTTTCCAAGCTCTAGGATACTGGGAGAAAATGTACTGAAGCAGCCTGATGGTAACAACTGAGCATGGGGCATCAAACAGTTCCTCGATATTTTGTTTTTTCAGAGGTTTGGCTAAATGGAGGAGTGGGAAATAAAACAGCATTTTTACGTGGACAACGCATGATCGACTGCTTCAAACAGGACCGGGCGCATAAACCTTCCGATAGCGACAGATTTGAAACCTATCGCTTGTGCAAGTGCTTACTACAGCCTCAGCAATATCTATCAGCGTAACTGTTCCTAAATTTAGAGACACTTTTGTCAAGTTTCGCTTAGGGATCTGCGATTTAAATGTAAACCATTCACATGATATGTCATCAAGGGCATGCCCATTCTGTACAGAAATCGAGGACGAACTGCATTTTTGTTACATCGTCCAGCATACAAAGATCTACGAGAAAAGTTCATATGGAAATATTTCAGAAAGGTCTATGACCCATCACTAGAATCAATGCTACGAAATGAACATTACAATGTCAGCCATGTTTGTATACTATGCATTGAAAATAAGAGAAGGAAGAATCGCAAAGGAAGGTGGTGATTGGCAAACACTGTGTCATTCCACTGTACTTTGTTGTTATGGCGTTTTGAAAAAGTGTTTTATTATTGTATTTATTTGTAGGTCACAAGACTGACCCCATAGGTTTAGGCCGATGGCCTCGTAATAAAGCAATTCAATTCAATCCAAGCCTTAAAATAAGTGATGTGCTCCAACAAACATATATATATCTTTTAAATGTAACGTTTTTATGTTGATGCTATATAGTTTTTTCAAAAGACGATGGGATAATAAAGCAAATGAAATTATCATAAATTTACTCCAAGCACTCACGCTCGCGCGCGAAAGAAATAGAAAGAGACGCTGGTGCGCACGCGGGCGCACAAACACACACATGGACACACAGCAAGAAACACCTTAGTACACAACCATGTTCTAATATTCTTCAGCTATTCAAACAATGCTGAACTGTGCTTAAAAAGACTTCGGCGAGCGGGTAACAAAACGTGGCCTGTAAACAGGCCACAGTGAAAGGAATTCCTTCAGATCGGTTTTGGAAAGAAGTCAGCGCCTGGGTGTGGTGGAGGAAAGGACGCTAGACACGGCATTACAGCACAGTGGGGGAAAGCACGCTTGAGACGGCAGTACCATGGTGCAGGAAACTGGAGACAGCATTACCTAAGCAGCCATTCAGGCGTTTTTGCAGATAACTAGCGCTTGCTCTCTCCTCCAACCACCGCCCTGAAATTTACGAAATTATCGCCCCCACCCCTTTCACCAACTACAGCCCTGCCCGTGAACAACAATGATGAGAGATGGCGTACTCAACCTCAGGGAAAGTCCATTGTCGACATCAGCAACAGGTGGTCTTGTGATTGCGCAAGCTTGATGACTATGTGCACCGCCCCCCCCCCCAACCCCCCCCCCACCAAAACCAAAAAACAACCCCCCCCCCCACGCACACACCAAGCTGGTGACTCAGGTGTCGAGTGTAATCAGATACATCTGCGCCTATCGATCTGTCTAGGTCACAGCCAGGGAGATCGGGAGGGCACTGCTATAGGTCAAGGTCACAGCTACTGATGCTGACGAGACGCGTTCTCTTGCCCTCTTTAAATTCAAACAGGACTGGCAGACTCGCGTGTCGAAGGTTGCGGATTTAAATCCAGTGCGAGTCAAGGATTATATCTTGGAGTTTAGTAACGAGATCCTATCGCCAACAGTGCGCAATCAATGCGAACTGGTAGCACTTGAATTCTCAGACAACTGGTACAATAACCAAGTTCTATTCCGTCAAAGTGTCAAGGCCGCAGTGGGCGATGCTGCTTACATTCAGGTCGTCATGCTTGTGGTCTTATATACGCTGGTTATTTCCGGTATAAGGTGGTGCAGTGTTAGATTTGGGCTAAAATTGCTAAGCGTCTGCTTGCTGTGCCAGGGGAATAAGCTCTTCCATTAAGACGCTTCTTAACCGGACGAATGTATGCATGGCCAGGTTCGGCAAATGAAGACGCACGTTCGTCCGATTAAGAAAGGAAATTTAGTAAATTAGTAAAAGCCACCGCAAGGCCCTTGCCCTGTGGATCTTAACACTTTCACACAGAGGACAAAAGACAGGAATGCAAATGCAACTCAGGTGGCCAGAGTGTACGAAAAAGATATGCCAGAGGGGACAATAATTAGAATCTTTCGTGCATTTAAATTTAAAACGCATCCTCTCGACCCAAATGCCAGTAAGTCAAATATCCCATCCCCGGGCCAGCGCCTTCCGTCCCTGCACGAAGTCGAACCGGACTGGACTGCGCCCGGCATATTCCCTCCCCTACATCCCCGCGCCCGGCCTCCCGCAACTGTTCTGAGGAACGCAAAGAAAAAAGTGCGAAAAGGAAGTCAATGCAAGTTTACAGTTTACTCTGTGCAGCCTTGACCTTCTGACCTTTCCGGTGGTTTATATTTCCCCCTCCCCACCCTCTACCATACCTCCAGTTCTCTGCACTGCCTTAATTTGTCCGGGATCATGGGCCAAGGTTAGCTCAACTGGCATGCAAGCAATGTGCGCTTCTGTGTCTCAAAACTCTCAACCTGGCACCAGGCCAAAAGCAGTACAGGAACCTCACATTAATTTTTTTTGAAATGAGGAAAGCTTGTTTTGATTCACCAACCTGTCCCCGAACTGAGGGCAAAAACGACATCGTAACCACCCCCCACCCCCACACTGTCCCTCCGCCCTTTCGTAAGTCTTAACTGCAGATGCAGAAAGCAGGATAATAGGCGCCCATGGTCTCAGGCCTCTATCGCCTGCGCCACCTATATAAAATTATTGTGGTTACCAGGTAATCCAATAAGCGCGGGCTTGGGCGAGTTCCCGATACTTTTGCCGCCTAGAGTGTTGCATCAAAAGGGCCCAAGGGGCCTGGGTAGCTCACCGGTACAGCACAGGATTCGTGAGTCGAAGCTGAATGAATCAGAAGCCACGTCTTCTTATTATCTTGGAATTCAACATTGTTGCTCATCCATGAATGTGTATTCACCACCCCCTTTTTAAATTACCTTTCTCCTCTGATCATCTCACTGAAGCTATCAGTCTGCTGGATGTTTTAGTGATAAGTTTAGTAATACGATTGAGGTCCTTACTAACGTTTACAGTTTCTGAGCCGTTTTCGCATGATCGCGTGAGTAAAATCAGAACTAGGTACACAGTCCAGGGATGGGGAAATCCCAAATTTTCAACTAGCCCGACAGACTAAAAAGGTTAGAAATTTACTAGCCCACTAAATTTTCCTGTAAGACAAATTGTTATTCTTTGTTGGTTGGTTAGTTGGCTGGTTGGTTATGACAGTCTCTCGCGACAACACATTTAAACAACAATAACAACAGAAACAACAACAACAACAAAAACTCCCTACAAAGTAGCAGAACTTCCCAATTGCTGCTTGCAAAATCATTACAAATTCGGTTAGTTGCCCAGAATGCTGCACGCCACACTCAAAAGCTTTCCTAAAGTCTATAAAGACAATGTAGAGATTTTTCTGGTGTCGGAGATCTTTCTTACACAGCATCCTTAAATATAGATTGAAAATCTGTTTAGCAGTGGTGCTCCCTCCCTCCCTCCTGTCTGTTCCCCTGTGATGGTCTTCTCACTTCTGAAATATAACCGTCAACGTAACTTTGGTTGCAGCACTGTGGGCATCTAATGAAGATGTACAACACCAAGATGATCAGTCACAGAACTCACAATACAGACATATATAATACTTTTATACAGCCCTTTATGAAGAATCAGGAACAAAAAGAAAGACGTGGACTTTGCAGTCGGGCGTCATATCAATTTGCAAGTTCTACCAGGTGCACACACTTGTGACGTGGCGGGCCGTACATTAACTTACTGGACTCGACTTCTCCAGAATTAGAGAACAAACTTTTATGGTGATCTTGTAAATGTAGATTTAATTGAGCAATCGTCGCCAAAACCTTTACTGCGTCAGATCAGTGGTTTCTACACCAAAGGGTGACGATGCTATGAAATAATGCGAATAACTAGAGAAATCTACCGAGGGAAAAGATTCTCATACTCTGACACGTTCGCTCAGTCTCACACAGGCAAACACTACTAGCTCAAGAGCCCCCACCCTCGTAAAACACAACTGCCGCGAACCGTTATTCAACATATATTTCAAACACTAACTGGCTCGACAACATCAATTATATCTACAAGTTATTTACAAAGAATCACCGTGCTCGTGTCTAGGGTAAGACGCTGCCTGATTACGTCATACCACGCGGTATCAGACAAAGAAGATAATCAAACTCCAGAAGGGAAATCAAACTGCAAAACGGCCTATGATCCCGCTCAATACACACATACAGTAAGTGACCGACAACAGAGCTCCTACTCTCGTCACTACTGAAACAACTACTTCTGGGATACACAGTTCTAAAGCTATTCAACTCTGTACACCAATACAGTAAGTGACCAACAACAGAACTCCTACTCTCGCCACTACTGAAACAACTATTTCTGCAATACAAACTTCCAAAGCTAATCAACGACCAACAAGGAAGCTTGTGACAACACTACGACCAGCACTTCACTCTTTACCACCTCTTGGCGTTATTGCCCGGCCACTAGCTTATGACGTCTCCTGTCTCCGGCAGGATAAAACCACCTATCTTAAATCAACCCGAGTCCCAGACTCTCAGATAAGTTTATGGCAAGAGCAGTCTTACAAGGCGCAACAGCAGTCACTTACTAGTTTGTCTCGTAGTCGGCAAATACACCCCGTGTACCTGCGTGAAATGCTAGAGCCCTTTTACTCTTTCCACGTCTTGGCTAAGATGGCGAGGGGTAGAGGTCCGTGGGTCTACACGTGTCCGCTTCTCTTGGTCTTCCTACATTAACTCTCTCTCCATGTCCTATCCCCGTCTGTCTCTGTGTGTCGATTACGTTTTTTGCCTGCTTAAGTACCCTGCCCACCACGCTCAGTGTCCATGGGTACCTCGTTATTCTAATTCAGACCAGTTCTGGCCAGCCTAGGTTGGGGCAGAGCTATCAGCCTGTCATGGCTAATGACGTAGTGTTCTCTACCAATGTGTCGGGAGGGGAGGAGCTAACAGGCTAAACTACGAGTGACAGGTGATAACCTAGGAGTGACATGTGACAACACTAAGTCTACCAGGTGCACACACTAAGTCTATCAGGCGCACACACTAAGTCCCCGCATTACAAGACGGTCCAAGACTCGACGGATCCAGTACGCTAACAATCCACACATTTTTTGTTTTGGCTGACAACATTTTGATGAAAACTTCGCTTGGCTGTAGGATTTCAGGCTGCTTCTCCCAGGCGGGGGACAGCGAAGGGGAGAACACGTCTGGTACGAACTAAAATCTCTTCTGCGACATTCTCAGATATCGGACACCGGATGTTACGCCGTCAGCAAACCTGTTCTAGGAGAGCTGAAGTGACAAGCCAGATAAGAGCTCCGACCGACGTCACTGAACGGTACTTTGGTTATATCTCGGTCCAGTCCTACAGTGACGTCATGGCCGGAAGCAAGCACAAGTGGCTGCGCACAGACTGGCCCTGGCGGAATTCGGAGCTAAGAATAAATCAGACTTCTGAACTGCAGCAAGTCACTTTAGCTTACTGCGCGGGTCTAGGGGAAGTGCCCTGACGGGGGGGGAGGGGGTGATCGGGATGTTGAAGCTCCCTTTGCCTAAGGCGACACGTTTCGTATAATACACAGGTGTTCAATCTGCCTCTTCTACCCAGCTTCGTCCACCCAGTTCCAGTGCTATTTGTCTCGCCAAGCGTCGTCAAAAAATCTTTTCCACCCTGAGTACTGTTCCATGGATCATGCGTTTACTACCTAAATAAACGTACAAGCAATATGGCATCTACAAAACGGGGTCCGAGCTAAAGTCAACAATGATGTTTACGAAGTAAGCATATTTTCTGTCCGTTTATCCATACATTTTTGTAAGAAATTAATCTTGGCATACAGTCGCAAAACTTTGGAGTACAGAAAGCAATATATGACTGGTGTATAAAAAATGCAAGTGACTGAGCGAATAATAAAAAAGGTTTGTAAAAATATAAAGAGACTAAGGGATCTGGGGCGGTTATAGCAGGGAACATTCCCTATTTGTGTACGGGAGCGGGCGAAAGAGAAGGGTTTTGTTGTGTTTGTGGTTTAGCAAAGGAGCAAACGTGAAAACACGGGCATGCACACAGATACCCACTGCAGCAAGAAATAAACTCGCATTTTATCACGTGCCAAACCAGGAATGGGGAAGTTCCAAAACGTTCACCAGCCCAACAGGATAGGAACTGTAAAAATTTACTGGGTCACAAAAATTTCCACTGGCAAAGATTGTTTTTCTTTGGGGATTTTGAAGTTGTACAACCAAAGCAGTCGGGAGAAAAAAAAGTAGCCCAACGGGTAAGGATTTATGATTTTTAATAGCCCGCAAGATTTGTTGTGGCCTGGGGCCACCAGCCCACCGTTTTTCCCATTTCCTGGAAACCACATATTATAAAATCAGTCTTTCTGCAAGGTAAACAACTCTAAAAAGGCATATCGCTAAATGCCTTTCAATGTAAGTCAATCTTATTTAGTGGTGTGTGCGCGCATTTATATGTGCACGTGTGCGCGCGTATATGTGTATGTGTGCGCACGTCCGTCAGAATATGAAGTCTAAAGTCACTGTCTCCGAGCCCATCTCCAAATGACACTAACGCGGTAAAACTGTCTCCGGTATCAGTGGAGGTGCTCCGACATTTTTCCTTGTATAAATAGCCAGCTTCTCTGCCTTTCAATTCCATCGTTGTTTGTGGCCCAAGGTGAAGGACGTGGGCGAACTGGCTCGCTCCGCAGAGGGCCTCCAAGCACTCGACGGCAGGAAGGCAGTTAGCACCAAGAGAAGGCGGAAGGTGGCGGCACCACGAGGAGCCTCAAATGACAGCAGGTCAGGCATATGGGGGCTGCTCTCGCCTGAGATGCTGGTGAAGATGGGGGCACGATGGAGTGAAAGAACCAGGAGTGGTGGTGGCGGGCGGGCGGGCGTTGTGACGCACCAAGGGTCGAAGGGCAAGGACTTGCAAGGAGAAGGGACTACAACTGTAGTCAATGAGACAACCAGAAGAGGGCGCGACAAGTCATGAAGTAAGCTAGATATTTAATGGAAAGACAAGTGATGGTGCTGGTGTGTGTGTGTGTGTGGGGGGGGGGGCGGGGAGAGACTGGCTATTTCAGGTTTAAATTCAGAGCAACGAAGGCTGTTTTATAACGGGGAAAGGAAGAGACAGGATGGTCACGGGTGCCAGGGAACAGGTACGGACAGGAAGCCTTAGTCCCAGAAGAAAACCCCGACGGCCAGCCCTGTAAACAAGTGTCACGTGCGAAAGTACCTGGGCGGGTCGCGGGGTCTGAACCCACAAACATCTGTCGGCGGCAAACACGCGTTACGAAGCCCGTTTTGGGTTTCCATCTGCTGGACCCAGTCGCTGATCAAACCAAGAAGCACACCAATTGCGCTGTCAGGCCGGTCGTTATGACAATGTTCGCGGTTTGGGTAAAATACTGCAATCTTATCCTCTCTCTACACCTGTGGTAGATTACCAAGAACGTAAAGCGGGAAGGACCACATGGGCATTTAGGTAGCGTGAAACCAAAATGCTCATAGAAAAATACAGTTTTTGCGAGTCGGGGGTCGTGTGTTTACAGCCGCGAATGTGGTTTGCTCGCTCCATGGTAGACGACTGCCAGCAGAGGGCGAAAAAGACTTCACAAAATGTTTGCTAACGTGCGTGCGTGTGTGCATTAGTGTTATAGATAGAAAGACGGTGGGGTGGGGGTGGGGGTAGGGTACGGAGGGCAAATTGCGAGGAGTGTTGATGGTTGGTCCCAGGGAATGCACCCTGCGGCTGACAGCGGAGGTCAAACGAGCAGGGTTAGTGGGGCGCAAATAGAACCGTGCACAGGCACCCACACATGCCCGCACCCCCCACCCAACACTCTCTCTCTCATACACACACAGAAGGAAGAAGAGAACGAGAGAGCAGACCTATTATTCCCCGTCTTTGTCACGGTCGGACAGACAAAATAAAGCCCCAAAGTTCTAATGGTTACGTTTTTTCTGGTAATGGTTTTTTTTGCTTAAAAGTAATACAAGTAATACGTTAAATACAAACGTGGCAAATTAGGGCACAGAACAGACAGCCCTAGCGTTCTAATGGTTACGTTTCTTGTTAATGGTTGCTGCCAACAATTTATTAGATACAATCCTAGGGAAACAGTGGTGGGAAATGGACAGCCTGTCCATTTCCCACCACTGTTTCCCTAGGATTGTCTGCACCCCCCAAACCCCGCCCTTTCTCTCATGCACGCACACACGAAGGGGAGGAGGGAGAGATTTTGAGTTTCTTAAAGTCAATATTAAAAGAAGTGACAACTGAAATATAACCTGGGAATTCTCTCATTATGGAGATAATAGGGAAAGCAAAGAAACATCAATACATGCTAGTGAACGCGTGAAAGACATCAGTAAACCACTCTTAAAAACCCTCACCCCCTACCCCCACCAATCCTTATTTAAATGCGTCCTGCTTCATTTTTCAGCACATATAGGGCAGGTCACGGAAAAAAAGGTGCAGCAAAAATCGATCTCTGCACAGGTCCGCAATACCTCACAAGGACGTACCGGTGCTGCGACCTTGAAGTTTTTTTTAAAGCAGAAATCACGTGACTTCAAACCTGACCGCTTAGTGGATGGAGGATGGTGGTGATCCGTTCGGAGCAGCTACAGCTGGGTGCAGGTAAAACGAATCGAGCAGCCAAACATTTATGCGGAGCTCATGCGAACAGAAGGGATTCGTGAAGCACATCGAGAAAGGTTCGAGAAACCAGTCTGTCAGACATTATTAACTGTGTGACTCGCCCTGCCATCTGGGAAAGTTGTGTTCTGTTCTTCGGGGTATCGCACGATCTTCTGGCGGCGAAAAAACACTGAATGCCAACAAGTTTTGTTGGCATTCAGTGTTTTTGTGTAAACTATAGGTTATCTGGCACAACTGACGCGACAACTCCAGTCTGTTGCTGACATCCTCAGTATGATCTGTTGGTTATCTCAAATTACTTGACACTCAAACCAGTCTCATTTAAAAATGCTATTCGTATCAACGGAATCTAACTCACGATAATAGCACCTGCTGCAGTTTTCGTTACATAAATCATGTTCAACACCAATGGCCGCTGCAGTTGCTGTGCATCTCAGAACGTCACACTAATTTGCTTTGACGGACACCACGACAAAATATTTGTGACTGAAATAATGTCCAAAATAAATACTTGCAGTTATGTCATGGTATCGACACGACATATATACACAGGCACCTAGCCTGATACTACCACCTGTAACTGACACGTCCGACATTTAACATCCATTACAACTGACACGTCCGACATTTAACATCCATTACCACTAAAGCAGCTCCCAATAGTCGGACATATCTGCTTCAAATTACTTTTCATGCATCGACTGTTTAATCTGACATGGTCGTTTGTCGCTAACATTCTGGCTGTTCACAAACCAGCTGCCAAGATCCACAAGGTCGCACGTGCAGAACCTCACCCCACCCCTCCTACCCCTCGCCCCTCAACACACATATGCAGGTGATGACATGCAAGTTTGGGATATGCAAAATGGGGCTACCAAAAGAGATATTTAAAAACCCAGATCGGCAAGGCCTTGTGGTTTGGTTTTGGACACACGACCCTTTGATCAGGTCAAAAACAGTAGTCAACAATGAAAACACCGTGCTATGTCACTGAAGTGTGTATCTGCATGGACACCATCAAATGCCTTTGTTTCCGCCCTTGTGCAACGTAGCCCCATGCACGACGCAGCTACAGCTCTACCTGACGGCTAATGGGACGCAGTCAGCTAAATCAAATGCAGTCAACTAAACCAAAAGTAGTAAGATTAATCCTATACAGTTAAATGCATAGAAGACCGCGTCAGATAAGCCATAAGCGACAGATGAACACTTAAGTCGACTGATTCGCATTAGCCAGGAGCTTCACCTGTAGTGCCATGTTGCGCACCTGCTCCCAGGTGCTAGCGCGCTTTAATCGTGCCGTTCCGCGCTGTACGTCAGCTGCACGCTAAGCTGCCGTCACAGCTACGCAAATCCACTGCTGCGAAGTGACGTTGGGAGTTGGTCGTAAACCTGGCAAGTCAGACAGGTTTATGTTTGTCTTCCCCCTGAGCAAACACGAAAGTAATCCTTTTGCATCTTAAATTAATCACTCTGACAGATTGGAAGCACATCTGTCGTATCCAGGCGCAGCCTTTAGCGAAACCACAAAAGTGAAAGTGGTTGAAAAGACCGCTATTTTCCAATACAAACTTCCCCAACGCAAACTTTTTTTTAAGTCCCCCGCTCAAAGTTTTTCCCTGTTTTTTTTTTCCTAAAACGCCTTGTCTTCTTCTTCCTTCTCCTCCTTCTCTCTCTCTCTCTCCATGTCGTCATCTCCTCTTTATTTCAAATCCTACTTCACCATTTTTGCTCTGGGTTCAGAAGGTACCGAAGGACCTTGGCGCTGTCACTAGTGTGTGGCTTTACAATTTTCACTTCTTTCGGTTAATCTGATATTAAGGTCACATCGCTGACGCAAATAAGAGTTATTTTTAACAGTCTGTGTAATTCAAACAAATGCTGCGGTTCTAGGTTTTGCTGCTTTAAAAAAAAATTTCCTGGAAATCGAAACTGTACATCAGAGTTGAACACCACAGCTGACTGGAGCGCACGTACACATTCTCCCCACAAAAAGCTGATTAAAAAAAAATATTCAAAGAAGCGTACACAGGTCATGAAATGCTGCCGTTAAGAAAACATAAAAAATGACCCCCCCAGACAACATAAAAAATGCAGACGTTCAGAAAACATTAACTGCCGACGTTCAGAAGACGTGCAACGCTGATGTTCAGAAGGCATTCAGTGCAGACATTCGTGAGGCATTCAACTCTGGTGTTCATCCTACTGAGTATATGTTGCTGCCCGTTTCCTTCTTTACAATTTCAAACTAGCGACGGATTTGTAATGACTGACGCTGACAGAAAGGCAAACATATCACGGTTATCTCGACTGACGAAGGGCAAACGTTGCGAAATGTATACGCGGCACTTGCCAGCTAGAATCAAAAGTACTTCATCTCTTGCGGCAGTTGACAAATAACGGCAAAACCATAAATTACCCATCTGTACATGTAAAGATTTGGACATACACACAGCTGGCAAGCAACGAAGGGGAAAAGAGAGTGAGAGAGAGGGGGAGGGAGGAAGAAAAGAAACTGTCCAAGTCCGGTGCAGCAGAGGATTCTGAAGGGTGGGCAGACAGGAGACGATTTTTTCCCCAGGATTCGGCCTTCCAGCGTCTCCAGCCCATTTCTGGCACCGAAGGTCGTAACACAGTTTCGAGGCGACCCTGACGGGAAGCGAAACAGATAACGATGTTGAAGGAAGGGGTAAGAAGGACAGAAGCTGCGGAGGGTACGAAGAGGAGGGGGGAAACAAATTTAAGGATTGCACGAACAAGACACAAAAGAGTTTCTTTTTTTCTTTTTAAGTTTGGCTTTGAGTGAGGGACTGGGTCGATAGAAAGCACGCCAGTGTCTGGCGCCTGGGATACATCCGACTTGGACCAGACGCCGTGAGAATTCGGCAATAACACTACTGACAGAGACAGCGAGGATTAGCAATCAGCGGTTTCACGTTCGCATGCACGCACGCACGCACGTTCTCATCGTGCCCGCCCCACGGTCTCGTTATTTGTATTCTCAGCAGTTTTGGTACCAGCAGCTTCAATTCGGGGTACTGGCGCCACGACTCGAAGTGAACTTCAGCAGTCGTACCCCAAGCAGAAGTGAGCTAGGTTACTCACGAACCAAGGGATGACATAGGTTGTCCCACTAAAGGTGACTTACTGCGCATGCGCATTCTTTAACACTCTGACAGGTGAGCCACAGCTGACACGATAGGATAACTGATAGGTGAGGGACATCTGACACGCTAGGTTAACTGACAGGTGAGGCATAGCTGACACGCCAAGACAACTGACACGCTAAGACAACTGACAGTTAAGGGACACTGATACGCTAGGACAACAAACAGTTAAGGGACACCGATACGCTAGGACAACTGACATTTAAGGGACAGTGATACGCTAGGACAACTGACAGTTAAGGGACAGTGATACGCTAGGACAACAAACAGTTAAGGGACACTGATACGCTAGGACAACTGACATTTAAGGGAC
>SMGT01012683.1:388329-417986 GCA_004794575.1 Lanistes nyassanus
ACGCTAGGACAACAAACAGTTAAGGGACACTGATACGCTAGGACAACTGACAGTTAAGGGACAGTGATACGCTAGGACAACTGACAGTTAAGGGACAGTGATACGCTAGGACAACAAACAGTTAAGGGACACCGATACGCTAGGACAACTGACAGTTAAGGGACACTGATACGCTAGGATAACAAACAGTTAAGGGACACCGATACGCTAGGACAACTGACAGTTAAGGGACAGTGATACGCTAGGACAACAAACAGTTAAGGGACACTGATACGCTAGGACAACTGACAGCTAAGGGACACTGATACGCTAGGACAACAAACAGTTAAGGGACACCGATACGCTAGGACAACTGACAGTTAAGGGACACTGATACGCTAGGACAACTGACATTTAAGGGACACTGATACGCTAGGACAACTGACAGGTAAGGAACAGCTGATACGTTAGGACAACTGACAGGTGAGGGAAATCCGACACGCTAGGACGGCTGATAGATGAGGGCATCTGACATTGCCAAGTGTTACAGGCGTACTGGTAACGAGACAATGCCGTCCCTTCAAATGACTTTCAACGTGACGATTTTTACACAGGAAGGAGTAATTAAGTTCTGCCTTCCATTCCGGACTGGCCCGCTAATGATGGTGGCAGCAGCCGTAGTGCTCCCTTTTGGGTACCAAGCCAAAACCTCCAGTCAGGCTTGCGACCCCGTTATAAATCAACACCGGAAAGATGTCCAATCGTGCGTTCAGAGGCAAGAAAAGACGGCTGCAGCCTGACAGTCCTAGACTTGCACAGCTTCTTTCACCCTTCACCTTCAAACAGGTTCCACGGAGGGGCTTTGCGAGGAAAGAAGGAAGGAACTTGCTCCCACTGAATGCATCTCACTCAGTCCCGAGAAAAAATAGTAGGAGGAAGGGAAACGAGGAGGGAAATGGGAGAAGAGACGAGCGACACCCACCTGGTCCCAGCAGTCCCTCACCCACCTGGTCCCTGCAGTCCTTCACCACCTGGTCCCAGCAGTCCTTCACCACCTGGTCCCAGCAGTCCTTCACCCACCTGGTCCCAGCAGTCCTTCACCCAGTCTCTTTGAACCGGTGATTTGATTGTTCTGAAAGTGGGACTTGTACGGCGCCACAGACAAGCCACCTTCGCGCACGCCGTGCGATGAACGACCTGTCACTGGTGTACCATCTCCTGCCTTCCTAGCTTCCGAATTCTTGCATCTATCCGACACTGCCACCGAACCCACGCGCGTGCGTGCGTGCGTGCGAGATATCAAACGGAAGTATATCAAGTGTAAGTACGTCATCAGTACATCAGTGCTGTATTCGGCTTCCCAGACCTACATCCCTATGTGCGGTGTGCAAGGGTCCGTGCGCGGACTTTTTCACATCCAAACCAACTAGAAAGCCCTTTGACACTTAAACAGTTCTTATCTGAAGGGTTGTTGACAGAAAAATCTTTCTCGCTAGAAACATTCATATAAGGCCACATTTTACGACACCATAAACTGAATATGCACATCATATCTTAGTCAGAACGGCCATAAAATGTTTCCCATAAAAAATCAACAATTACTTGACAAAAAGAAAAGAGAAATCTCAGTGCCGCCAAATTTCAAATTTTCTACAAGTAGGATTTGCCCAAACTTGTATCAGTTCCTAACCACCACATTTTATAAGAATGAATGGAATTTATAATATCAGCTCTACATGCATCGGAAAGATGTTCTTCAAACTCGGAAATATTCGTGGACCACCGGACGGCGCCTTTCATGCTGATACACTCTTATGTTTGGAGGTGGGGGCGGAGTAGATGGGACAAGATGCGAGGGAGGCCATGATTTTAGGGAGAGAAGCCAGCAGACATGGTGTGCGAAGCTGGAGGGGGAGGGGGTGAGTGCGTGCGTGTGCAAATGGCTGCCTGGTGGAGGGGGGAGGGGAAGAGAGAACAGTAAAGAGGCAGAAATTGGGACAGCATAAAGCACATATGAATAACATTCGGTGACACTCCCCACCACCACACACCTGCTACCAAAAGAGACAGAAAGACATTAACAGGGAGACAAAAAGAAAGGACAAAGACGAGAGAACAGAAGAGGGGGTGTGGAAATAGAGAGGCGTATGCCATGTACTTACAGTGCACACACGCAACTGGTCGTATAAAGTACACATCGGAGCCGAAACGATGGGGTATCTTCGGTGGGGCTGCAAAAGACAAAGAGAGAAAATGCGCTTAGCGCCAGCTGACAGCACCAGGCATGCAGGCGCACGCTTGCCTCCTCCTCCTTCTCTCTCTCTCTCTCTCACACACACATACAAATAAGGGTCGTGTCACAGATGCTGACACCTTGATCATGTTCAGAAATCTACACTGGATTGGTGTCTGCGTGTGCAGACTAAGGTCGAATCTCTCACGGACTTGTCTTTGCGAGTCTTGGAGAGCCTGCAAGTATCTCTTCTTCCGATAACATAGCGGAGCTGCTGGGACGACGGTTTGGCATGGATGCCTTCTCTGCAACGAAGACTAGTGTTGTTTTTTTTTTTTTAAATTCAGAAAATCATCTGGAAGCAGACATCTCCACAAAGCAACATTACCGAAAACGAATGACCTTTATCTGCCAAAGATGCAGGGAGTGGGGAGAGATGGGGGAGGGCATGGAGAAATGGGAAAGAGAAGCAAGGAGGGAGGTAGAATGAGAGCACAAAACTACCACATGAAAGCAAACCGTAGTCGCTGACCCTTTCCCTCCAAGCCAATTTGAAAATGCACGCACGCCGACAGATTAAGGTTATTCTTGTCTCCATGCGATGGTTTTGAACTTCGTCATCAGGAGACTTATCTCCCACGTCCCCTTTCGAGACGGTTTACTAAGCATACGCAGCTTTAAGGTTTCCTATATTGCAACAAAAAGTTACAAAAAATTCATGAATAATGTTCAACACACTACCAGCGCAACATTTTAAAAAGGCTCCTGTTCTCGCTCACTCGCCTTTCTTTCTTGCAAAAACAAAACAAAACAACAACAACAACAAAAAACCCACGAAGCAAAGCGAGTTGGATTATACTGAAATTATATTGCAGCATTCACAATTCCATCACAGATGTCCACAGTGTAGGAAGAAACCCACTGAAAATCCCCGGAAGAACTGATCAGCAAACGTACTCTGTAGAGCGAGAGAGGCCAATAAAGGGATACACACATCTAACACAAGTAACATACAGGATAAACAGGGAAGAAAATTATGTTCAAAATGTTAAAACTGGCGAATACTTCAGAAAGCGATAAGATCCAACACATTTCAGTGGTAAAGAAATTTTAAATATTAAATTTACGCGTACAGAAAAACTTACACACGGAGCGAGGTGGATCTAGCGATAACAAGTAACATAAGCAATATCTGCAACAAAAAAAAAAAGAAAAAAGAAAAAGAGAGAGGATGTGCGCGCGCGCGTGTGCACGGATGCACGCGCACAGAAAATTTCACGAGGCAACGTTGTGGATATTTTATATCAGAAGTATGTTCGTTCTCTTTTGCTGGTATTCAAGGTAAACGATTCATTAAAAAAAACCCGTAGAAACTGGAGAAACTGCTTAATGCACTAGCAAAAGCTGGGGAAGACCAAGTAATGCTAGAAGTGCAAAACACACTTCCTGGAAAAGGGTCTGAACATAAACGCATCGGTCGTGAATGCTCCTTCACTAAGCCCCATCACAGCAGGTGTTCAGCTCACATTCACAATAGTGAATATCACCGTGGTGCTGCTGCCATTGCTGACAATGACGAAGAACAAGCAGGAGATGCGAGAAGAGGAAAGGGGAAAGGAAGAAAAGAAAGAAAGCAAAGAAAGAAAAAAGAATAAATTCGTTATTATGCTATATAAAAACGACTGTAACAGGCACTGACATGGCACCACCCAAAAAGGTCCTCTGGTCTCTTGGTAATAGGGTTTTTTTTTACCTGAAAACACAAATGCAGCCGTCAGAAGCCACTCGCACATCCGACAACAGACATAGAGCGAAAAGGAGCGACAGCCAATGGTCTACTGCCGTAGCGCGGTCCGCGACCTACCACTGTACGCATACCACACGGTGTGTGCGGCGCCGCGCGTCTGCCGTCGGTCCTGTTACCTTTATAAACTCACGCTGACTGCAGCCCCAGCCGCTGGGGGCCTGGATAGCTCAGCTAGTAATGCTGCAGCTGAAAGATTGCTGGTTCGAATCCTGGAGTTATACATTGTGCAAACTCCATTCGGCCATTTCTTCGCACTCTAAACTGCCTGTCCGCCTTGACCATCATACTGCAGCCTTCAGTCTGGTGGTTCTTTCAGTGCATAACTTAGACACCAATCCCTCCAAAGTGCGAAATAACCGCCAGGTGGAAGCAGTGTCCCTCTAAATACCCAGCCGCTACGCTAGCTGCGCCTAGACGTTCGAAGAAACGCGACAACGTGCGACTGAACGGACGGGCTGCTGGAGGGAGTGGGTAAAGACTGACTACAGGCTCGCTGGCATCGAACATCTGCTTTTGGAAGCCACAGAATCATATTCGGAGGTGTTAAAGTTACTAGTCATCAGAAACTTTACCATGAATCTGCCTTTTGTACCCTTAGAGAAAGGTGGAACACTCATCCCATTTTGATCTTTCACAAAAAGGTTCGCAGAGTTTGCCCTGCATAACAAAATCTTCTCCCACTTCTCCCAGTTTAATCGAAGGCCAAACGACAGAGCTATTCCTACTGCAAAAACAGCTTAATATTTTCCTCTTTACACACACAAATGGAAATCTCTTCCACATACCACTCAAGGTATGCAGTCAATTTCACAATTTAAAAATCCCATCACTTGCGACAGTATTCCCAGGGTGGCAGCACATTAAATTGTCTCAAGCAGCACCGTCCTGATACGCACCTCATTTGGGAGGGGGGGGGACGTTCGGCAATAAAAACCAAACCCTATGTTCGTTTTATGAATCAAGGCACTTTACCTTTAACAGCCCTCTATTCTTGTGTCACCTCTTTGTTTGGTGAAAACTTTTTAGGTGTTTACTGTTCGTGAGGGAACTTACAGTAACTGCATTTTAATTTTGAGATGAACTGGAAATAAGCATGTTCAAACCAAAGTAAACAGCGAGCGAGCGATGGGAGATAAATTAAGAGTCAATCAGAGTGAGTGAGTGAGGAAGGGAAGGAGAGAGAGAGTAGAAAGTAAGATTCAGCGAAAGAGAATAATTAGTACTCAGTAAGAGGGGCAGAAAGAGAAAGAGCAAGAGAGGATAAGAGAGATGGGCAAAAACAGGAGCCAGCTTCAGAGATAGAGAGAGAAGCCAGGAGAAGGGTTGGTTATTTTAGAAGGGGCAGTGCTTCCCGCTCACGATCAGAGGGTCCTATTACTAAACTATGGACTGGAACAAACGCCAGACTGATAGCTGCAGTAAGATGCCTAGTGCTGAGAGGCATGTTCGAGGGAAGGGGTTGGCCATGGAGTCAGCACGGGGCTTAATATGATCCTTGGCTGCTGCAGGATTCGAACCTGCAACATTCGCCACAAAAGCCCGATGCTCTGAACACTGAGGTAAGCCTGGTGCATTGAAGTATATTTCGTTTTTATAAGTTCTTGTGCGCTTTCTACTCCAGCTGACTGGTTCATTGTTCTGAGCATCACGCGCCGATGTTTTCACAATTGGAAATATGATTCTTCTCGACGATTTTAAGCTAAACAAGGCGCACTGTGTATCAACGTCGGCCAAGGCCAGCTGACCTCTTATCCCGGTCGTAAGCGCCATTCGATGTAGGTATTTTACGTGAACTTTACGTACGGGCAGTAATAACGATCATGCAGCCAGCCCCAGGGCTGGCTTTCATGAGGGTTCGTAGCAGCATTTTCGGTCACAAGGGTGATCGGAACGTCCATTCGTCCTGGGTATTTTACGTGCACCTTTACGAATGAACAGTAGATAATAATGCTCATGCAACCCACCCCAGCAGCTCCCAGTGGATGCTGACATTAAAACTGTGGTCGCGATACGACTTTTAATTCTCAGAAAAGAGGTCGCATGCTTTTTCCGGCACAGAGGTCACTGGGTGGAACGACAAGGTCTGTCTATTGAAATTACATTTCTCGAAATGTAACCATGATTCCCTGGGTTGTCCTCTCCCCCAGCCCCTACCCCTGCCACCCCTGCCACCCCAACCGTCTAGATAGCGATTCTCTGCCTACGTTGTCCGTCGACACAGGTCGAGCGTACAGTTTATTTATGAGCTTTAGAAGAGGAAGAAGACGACGACGAGATGATGATGATGATGATTGATGATGTTGACGACGATAGATGGCTGATAGTGCCGCCGCTGCAGAAAACAACACTACACAACAAAATTTAAAGTCATCTCCATGCACAGCAATGATGAAAGAACATAACGTCGTTGTACCCGAGTAAATAAGGGAGACTGTCACCAACATACTAACAAATACACATACGCGCGCGAGCAAACACACACACACACACACCCATATAGAGTTAACGCGTGTGTTACTGTTTATACACAAGCAGGCGAGTCACTGCTCAGGGTGCACTGTGTGGTCCCGTCCGCTGTTCTACAGAGGCCTTAATTAAAGGAAACACTGTGAAAAAAAAAGAGAAATAACTGAGAAGGGAAAATTTACTCGTCTGTTTCAGGACAACTCTTTTGGGGAAAACAGTCGGGGATGACTGCCTAGAGAGGTACAGGGGGCCACCCATTCGCACTTGCAGCCGAAAGTGCCTGTGGTCCGCGCAGGTTGTCATCACTGTGCGTGCAGACGACAGGCCAGACTCGAGATAAAGAACGACTGGGAGGTGTCGCACAGCCCAGGACCGTGTCACACCTACGTGTGACTGTCTCAGGGCCACTTAAACTGAAGAAAGTACCCACTCAAATTAGCACGCAACCGGCTCTCCCACCCGCCGCACGGCATTTTGGTTTTCATTACTAAGCTATGCACTGAAGGAACCACCAAACTGATAGCTGTAGTAAGATGGCCAGCGCGGACAGGCAGTTTAATGTGCGGGGAATGGCCGAATGGAGTTTGAACATTGTGTAACTCCAGGAAATAATCCTTGACCATAGCTAGTCCGCAGCTCTACCAACTGAGATATCCAGGCCCCCGTCACTCGAAGGATCGTCCCAACATGATAATCGCTAACATCCTCAGATGTTCCCAAACTACTTCTAATTAAGCAGCTGGACGCTCTTCGTAAGTACATATGAGTGTAGAGATTTCGGTACACACACAACCAAATTTAAAAGAGAACGCACGCGGCTGCAGGTCTTGTCACCGCGCGCCATTTTCACGTCATCAGCCATGGCTTCACCTTAGCCACGGAGACATGCATTATTTTGATGTTGTAGCGGTTTGTGCTGGGACTAGCGTTGTGGTAACCTATTCATGTTAGCGCTTGTCCCATGGCGTCATGTACTTGTCACATTTGGAGTTGCCAGATATTCGCAATGCTTGAGCAACCAGCGTATTATCTTCCTAACCATAGCGTTCCGGAGAGCACATCTAGCGACAGGCTTGCCATTGGATGTTAATAACATAGGTGCAGACCAATCAGTCCACACAGAAGTGTCGTGTTGAAGCTGGCAAACACATCATCTGTCGTCTGGACAGGAGTTAACGGTCAGCCATTGGTTGGATTTTTATGGATTACAGATTTCAATCGCCATTTCCCGAAAAGGTCCGGCTATACAGTTTAAACACTGATGAAGCGCAGCGAGCTATGCTGTACCGCTGTTACCCTAAACATGTTCTTTTAATGTGGACGCAACTTGGCGAGAATGAACCTTGGAAATTATTTGTGATATCCGTAGTGCTTGTACAGAGCTTGTTGTCGCATGCGTGGATGTCGCGATACTTCAGACGATATGTTACTGTCGGTTGCGGCTGGGTTGACAGATGTGAACTTATTATGTCGATGACATTAATAACTGCAAGAAACGGACATATGATTTTAGGGGAGACCTCTGTCTAAGTTTTCTGCGTCTGTTCCTGTACCTGCATCTACCGCTTCATCTACATGTTTTCCTACTGCATTGTTATTCGCCGCCCACTCCCATCTTCGCCTGTCATCACCTGTCACACCACGACTGGGCGACACCTCTAGTACGCCCGGTCTGAGGCCGGTGGCGAAGGCATACTTTCCAAACGACCCACGTTTATGGAGCATCTTTCTGCCGGCAGGCATTTCAACTGTCCTGCAAACTTTGGGATCCAGTCTGTTCTGATCGTTTATTAATGGTTATTTTCCCCAGCCCCTAACCCCCTCCCAATGAACTGCCAGCCTACTATTTGTGCTGTTTTAAAAACTTCAATTTTATTGATGCGCACATTAGAACCTCGAATAAGTTTTATATGCAAATTAAGGAAGTCAAACACTCGCACCATTCCTTAAAATGTTAACTCTGGCAAAAAGTCAATTTTCCCCACCAACCAGACGGTACATGCGCCAGAAGAAGACCCCTGAAAGATTTACCGACGTCAGCGAGTTAAAAGTCTCGCTTGACATACGTGTATGGGCAGAGAGAGAGAGCTGGATGGGTGGGGGATCCGGCGGGGGGGGGGAGGTTGCCGCGCAGCACTTGCTGTCAGTCGGGGAAGCCAAGCTGCACACAGCGTCAGCCCGAGATGCACACTTTTGCATGACCCAGCCTTTCATTGATCTGTCTTTATCACTAGGCCAGGAGTCCGCGATGGCGCCTCGGATCTCTCTCTCTCTGTGCCCGCCTGTGCGTGCGTGTGTGCGCCCGTCTGTGTGCGAGTGCGTTTAAGTGAGCAAGCGACATAAAAACCATTTCCCAAACGCAGCCTAATGTAGTTTCTCCCTACGCCTGAAGGGCTCGGTTAACTTAATGATGCAGTTAACGATGTACACTCTAAGCAATGCGCTTAAAAGATGCCAACTCTGCAATTTTACTGCTCCGTTAGACGCGAGATGTGGACAGAATCGCCCTTGAAAACTACAAATGTCGTCTAGCCTGACACTGATAATGTTCCACTAGTATTTTCCCTCCCCTGCCCATATGAGCTATATTTTTCTCTGTTCATAGTGCACGTGTGCAAGGGAGTAGGCGTGCGAGCGTATGCATACTCACGTGAAATGGGCAATATAATACGGTATGGCGGTGTAACCCAATAGAAGTAAACTGGATTCCCACATGCATCATAAATCCTAGGGATCGCGTCAGCACGCCAAGCATATTCATATATTTATATGTTTAAGACTCTTTTTATCTCTCCATCTTCATCAAGACATGATACACCTCCGACTCTTTCAGGCGACAACACGACCAAGAATAGCTACCATTCGCTTGTTGACCATGCGCGCGAGGCAATTCCTTCAACCAACCTCTCGAACTTGCAGCTAACCCCCATCCCCAGTTTTCCTATCACGCAGCGAATTTTTATCCTACGGGCCGCTGATGAGGTGGTGGTTAGTCAAACGCTGGCAGACTTGCAGGACCTTGTCGGCTTGCCAGTCTGCCTGTGATGGTACAAAACGCCGAGCCAGCAGCGGCCCACTGATGGCCCACTGACGCTGCTTGAAGGACCGGCTCCCCCGGTCTGCTGGTCTCGTATCGATCCGCGGCTATTTTGGGAGCTGACGGACTGGAAGGTTTTGTGAAATAAGCAGGGAAGCCATTGCAGACGATCTAAGCCTGGGTATGCACGCCGGGATTTCCATGTACAATGCGGCCAACAGGAAGAAGCCAGAAACGACAAGCGGGAGGGTAGATTGGGGGTGGGGGGATTGACGAACAGAGAGGAGCGAGCCGGGGGAGGGTGTTTGGGTGCAAAGGACAGATTACAGGTCTCAGCCTATGATTAAAATGTTTGAACGGACATTCAGGGGTTACAAGCTACACAATTTACGCAATACAACGTTAAAACAATTCAGAGAGAGAGAGAGACTGACTGCGACTTCTTGTTGTAAGACCACTGTTCCTTGAAAAGGAGGAGATATTGAAAAACTATAATAAAGTATACACGGACATATAGCATTTACGTGTGCATCAACTTGGAACAAATATTTAAGAGTAGCCAGTGGGCTGACCAAGTAGAAGCAGTGATAGGAGAGGGCAGGGGAGAGAGAAGGCGAGTCAAAGCGAAACAATACTGAACAGAGTAGCGCAGTCTACAGCCAATACAATTCATTACATTTCTATTTGGTATACATGTGTCCCTCACACACAAACACACAACGAACATCCATCTACCGTTTCTCTACAAATGAACCAAGGACGCCTCGGTGGTCTAACGGTTCCGCTTCCGAGGAGGAGCTCGGTGGTTCGTGCCCCGGCCGTGTCATACCTAAGACTTAAAAACTGGCAATCTAGTAGCTGCCTGGCACTATATGGAACAGTAGTAGGACTGGTTGGTCCGGTTTCAGTATGTGTCTGGGTGGGACAGATGGCCGTGTTGCGGCAGCAGTCCCAGTGAGGCAGCACGTTGTCACAAGCAACACCGTCCTGATATGCACTCGTTTGCGACTGGACGTTAAGCAATTTAAAACATTTTAAAAAAATCTGCAGACGCACCATTTTACATCTATTATTTCTAACACAAGTCAATGTACACTAAAATCAACCAAACAGTAAACACCATTTGTCTACCCGTCTGCACAGAAGTTTCTATATCATTTTAGAGGAAGACACCGTGAATAGGGAAGAGAAAGGAGGCTGTGAGGACCGACAGACAGAGACAGACGGTAAGCTAAGGCTTTTCACTAAAACTCTCATTGACAACGATAAGGTCGATGAGGAAGTACTGTCGGAATTGACTCAACACTGCAGACTGCCAGAAGAGGGGAGAGGAATGCGGGAGGGTGGAAGGGGAAAAGACAAGACTGGATGCGCAGAGATGATAAAGCCCAACCCTGCCTCCCGCCATTGACCTGGCCTACATCCAGCGACTCTCAAACGCGCTTCTCGGAGGAACGGTGCGAGAACGATGAAATCAGTTGGGCGTAGTGTCCTTGATTTGGGGGTATTAAAAACAAAGGAAAGGCAAGAGTTCTCTCTCCCTACCTTCCCTCTATACATCTCGGTCGTTCTCCCGCACACATGCAGGTGTGTGCCCTGCTTTTCTCGACTCAAGTCACAGCTGCACGTTGTACCAGGGCCAGGCACCATGGGCCATCGTACGTCGACTTCACACGTAACATACACATAGAATGTTAGGTCCACTCGGATAAACCCAATGATGTACGGTCGGGAGGGGGAGCAGGAAGTGCAGGGGTGTGGGGAGGGAGATTAGCCGCTGCTGTGAATAACGCTGAGAGCGTAGTCAGGAAAATCACGAGGCAGGCAGGCGGACAGACAGCAAGCAAGAAAGAAAAACCCGCGTACATTCCCAAATGGGCTGTAAAGGCAAAGCACACCTCCACAGTATCTCAGCCCTTGTTCATGATTTCCCAGTGGAGTTCGCCGAGAAGGGCAATAAACTGATTTAAAAATGACTTGTTGAAATCCTAGGGGAAGTGTCAGTGACTAGCGCATGCGGCCACGACTGCCCATGACCGCAGTGATTCAGCGACAGAAGCGAGACTAACCTGGGTCTGTCCGTGTCACTGTCGTCACGTGGGAGCCTACCTTTTCTCTCAGCGCGTTGTTCTTGTGCTCGTTTCACACGACCGCCGTTAAGAGGACGACATGCGCGTAGGTGGAAACCGTTATCACTGTATTACTTATGGTTTTCATGTAATTATCTCACTGCATACCGTGGCCCGAGCCCACATCTAGATACGATCTCCCCACAAAACAAATAATCACAGACTCCGCAATACTGCGAAAAAAGAGTATTTACAGAATGAAATATCTAGGCTCATAATAGGGATGACTCCCGGCTTTCTTTCTGTTTCGGCTAAACACAATTCCTGCCATCACCTGCCCTTCTAAACACAAGATCAAGATACACGTACCTGAGGCAATTACACACACACACACACACAATGCCCACGTGTATAACACACAACACCCGTCACCTGGTCGTTTGCACTGTTCGCATAACATTACAGTCTGTACCAAAGGGCGCCCCTCTCTTCTGTCCTAAACGTCGACATGTCAGAAGGTCCTCCTGACTGCTCCTTGATAACAGCAGACTCGCGCTGTCGAGCTCTTCTTAGTGCCCTTTGCCTCTGGACATAAGGCTTACTGAGGATTGTAATCTCTCTCGCTGATCTCACACAGTCACACCACTGTGCACACTTCTCGGTCGACCATCGACCTCTGAACTCCCTCCAATAGAGTCAGTTACATACAGCCACTCAAGGCCGGATCTCTGCTTCTGCTATAGACGGTTGTCTTCCTTCTCTCCCTTGACTTCCTCCTTTATGTTCTGCGGCTTCTCCAGAGAAGAGAACACAGGAGTCAAGAGTCGCACACCAGTCTTGGAGGACGCAACAACCCGAAGAGTACCGTGCACTACAGCCCCCACAGTAAGACAGGACTTCGCACAAGTCCAGCAGAAAGGGACCCCAACAGTGTGTCCTCAGCAGACTAGCTGTAGTCGCAAGAGACGATCGAGTAGCAGACTCAGCAGCAGATGACGGAGCAGAAGAAAACCTGACATTCTAAACCAGTCCTTGTATTCTAACACACACACACACACACGTGGCCATCAAGATACACACATCAACCAGGACAAAGACAGCAGTAGTCACGCCCCCTGGCTCCATCCTAGCCCCGCCTATAAAGGCGTCTAGAATGGATCTGACATACCCCTGCCCCTGGGCAGTTCACCTCTTCGAACTAATCAACGCTCTGATGGTTGACACTACACTCGTTAATAGCCGTCTTTGTGACGTACTTCCTCCCTGCCTAACTAACTCTGTATCTGGCCGGCACATGACACCTACGTGATGGCTGTTATCCAAATCCCAGGAGCTATCAAGTCCCAGTAACACCTCGATCGTCTTGCCCTAAAGCTATGCGCATCACTGGCGATGCTCAACACCCTGGGGTACCTAACTACAGCGCCCACCTGGCCTGGTGATTACGCGAGAGAGCTAGCTGGCGGCTTAAACAAGGGGATTAAGGGCATATCTTAAGCGAGATGGCCTTTGGTGGATCACACGTAGGGTCTGTGGGGTAATTTCCTTGACCCACCAAAAGCCAACACGCAACGCACTGTGCCACACACGCAACGCACTGTGCCACCCGGAGACATGATCTCCCCGACGTGTTGGACCAGAGTGAAACTGAATTCCTCTCTTGATTAGGGAAAGGTTTTCCCTTGTCTAGTTTATCTCCGGTCCTGCTAAAACACTGCCCACATCAATCCCCCAGTCTTTCACTCCCCGCCCTTTTTTTCAAAAGAGAGGTTACGTGAGTGTGTTATCTGCAGCTACGAATTGTTCATTCCACCACACACCATACAGAATACATTAGGCTTTTTTTGAGGGGGGGGGGGGCTTCTTACGAATGACCTGTCCAGGGCGGTAATACAAAATATGCAGGTCTAATGAAGATGTAATCTCCTAGAACCTAATGGCTGATGAAAAACATGGCTTTTTTGGCCTACCTTGTGTGCTACCACTACACTAAAGCGACAGACGGACTACTGTCATAGTTGACATAAAACGAACATCTGTTACTTCCATTGGTTTTTGTGAAGTGCGTGTGTGTGTCCATCTGTATAGATACCCAATTATCTTTTTATTAGGACTGTTAGAAGGAAATTATGTGACCAAGAAAATGGGTACATGAAATTAAGTTAAAACAAAACTGTCGAGTCTGCAAACTCCTTTTGTTTGTTCGACGGCGTAGGCTCGGCGTGACATCACCTGGCCAACCTTCTCTTTGCGGCAGTATAGAATTTCCAACGAAAGCCTCCTTTGCCAACCCCCCCCCCCCCCAAAAAAAAAAACCCAAAGAAAGAAGTCCCCACCCAAATAAACAAAATCCCCCAAACAAACCACCTACCTACAAAGTGCGTAGCGTATACAGCCATATTACAGCCAACGTCTCTTAAATGTTAAATTTAATCATTATGCAGGGAAACTATTTGTTGGCGATGAGTAATTCAAGCCCAAATTCTTCTAACAGTCCTTCAAAAGCTTCGAAATTGAGTATCCCTTTTTTCCCGTGAGAAGTGGGGGAGAGGGAGGTCGAACGATGGTGGGGTGGCACTGGCTGAAGGCATTCGTGAGTCATGTGATCTCTTCAGGGGGTCTCCTTCAAGAAAGAAATGACGGACGAAATTGAGACTCGCTGCCACGGCCTCGAGACGTGTGCGGACAACATGCCGCAACCACAATAAGGCCACCCCAGTGATGTCATGAAATGTGCGATTGTGTACCTTTTTACAAAAGCAAGAAAGATTACCTATGTTCAGGTGCCTGCAGGTCCCTGACGGAAAGATGTGCAGGCAAGCAAAATCGTGCATCCCAGCTCTGAGTTTAAGACAGTTCGAAACTTCTGTTAAATCTATCTCGTCTGTCTTTAATTTCGTTCTTTCCTTGACATTTTCCTTCTCGCAAGTTTTTATCTAATTTCTCTGTTCAACTACCATGTTCAGGCAGCGAAATATTAACTCGCCTCTAAATATCAAAACGACAAACGGAATATATTTTTTTGTATAAGACTACCAGCGAGAAATAAAGGAATGAAACATCAGGGTCTGTGAGAACAGAAAGGAACAGGAAAGGGCGGGAGCGGATCTCGGGGCCCAGGACATGACGTCAGCAAAACCAGCAAGTGTCAGCGCGTCAATCATCCCCCACTCGTCAAGCGATAAAGACCTCACCACGATAGTGTGTTTAGGTTATTCTTGTTGTCTGCACTCTCTGCAACTTCGCTGAGGGCGGCACGTACTGTCATCAATGAATCGACTCCAAAAAGCAATAGGAGGTCAGTTAAATACAGTTAAAACAATTCCTACGTCTTTCCAGACTTCGAGGCACTCGCCCCTTCCCCCGCTTTTTTTTTTTTTTTTTTTAGTCCAGCCCAGTGACGTCACTGCGTTGCCATCTGGCAGTGCGATCTCCAATACCCGTTCAGGCTGCAGTGTGGTAGAACTATTTTTAGGCGAACACGCTTCCGGCAGGCTACTGAACGAAGAATGGGAAGATAAAGGGAACTTTTTTTCAGACATGCTTAAGTTCGATGACCGCTAAGAATCTTCGAAACCGACGGAACTTTACCGATCTCACATCCCCCTCTATCTCACTCTTTTTTTCTCTCTCTCGCACACTCGCTGACGCACTAGTGGCATAGCTCCGACATAAGCCCATCGTTACTATCGCGCCGCAAAACGCGCAATGCGCGAACAGGGGTCAGCCATAAAGCTGCTCCGAACTGGACTACAGTCTGGACTAAAGTCTCCACCAGCCAGGTAATCAGCCGAGCAAGCAACCATCAGTAACACATCACGTGCTGATTGCACACCTGCGAGCTCTGCCGTAGATAAAAGAAATCTGTCACCATAGCCGCCTAGGCCCCTCGACGTCCGCTCGCGCGCGACCGACCTCTGCGGTGGAGAGTTATGTGCCCGCGAAGCACTCGTCGATCGAGCGGTCGCTGAGGCAAGGGCAGACAGCGCAGCCCGTGCATCCCTTCGCCCTACTGCACAAGATCTGACACCACAGGCCACAAAGCTTATTCGCTACGCCGTTTTTCTTTTTAACTTGAAACTGGATATAATGGAAAAGAGAGAGAGAGAGCGACCAAACTGGATGATTGACAGCGAGTACGCCTTCAAAAATGTCTAGAGGGATGCTCACTGTCCTCGTGGCAAATAAAACCAGCTCTTCCAGCCTGCACTTATCATCGTCACAGACCTCGACTCCAGAGGAAAGTTTTCATTCATACGCCAAGGCTGGCCGGCCACGTTAGGCAACGACGTCACAGGCCGTATGCTTGTCTGTGGCACCGCTGACATCATTACTTCGTGTGGCTCGCGAGCCTGGTGTCTCTACAGCTCTTGTTGTGGATCATCACTGGGGAGCAACGCGAAAAGTCTTCTGTTGTTTGCCACCTGACACAATTTCCAACCCACTCCAAACTGACACACCACAATACCCACCATTGTTTAAGAGCCAAGTATCAAATGGTGCTTGCCTATTCCGTGTCCCTTCGGCCATAGTGGCAACGCAGGTATGTTATTCTAGATTTAGATACCCTGTCCGACACGGTGAAATATTCTTCCCAACTAGATTCCAGCAAATGGAAGCACTGGGGAAATACCAGTTCTTACATATACACGTTTTGCAGTCGTGGTGCAATTTACGACACTGATACAATTTCACCTTATACACATTCCCACGTATATATATATATATGACCCCCTCTGTGGTCTAGTGGTTAAGCCGTCCGCTTCCAAGGCCGGCGGCCGGTGGTGACTTAAAAACTGTCAATCTAGTAGCCGCCCTGCCAGACGCCTGGCACTGTCAGGAACAGTATTAGGGCTGGTTGACCCGGTGTCTGTATAATGTGACTGGGTGGGACTGAAACCTGCGTTGTGACAGCCTCCCCACGTGTGCCACCGCGTTGTGAGAAGCAACAACGTCATGATATGCACCTCGTTTGCGGCGGGCCGTTCAGCAGTAGGCACCCACCCAGCTACCCACACACACACATATATATATATAGAGAGAGAGAGCTACATAATACGTACATACCTACTAAACCGTGCCCCACACAATTCGATTCTGTAATTAAATAATGCAGTTGCATTTGTATCATCAGCGCTATAGAAATTCTCCCCTTCGCGTACCACACTCCCATCCTAACCCTGTCACGAGATAGCCTTGGTTGCTGGCTTGACGTAACTCAGTAACCAGAAAAGCAACCGATCCTTCTCCTCGCAAGTTCGCTCCAGTTGTAAAGCATAAAGCCTCCACTAGCCCATGTACTACAGCACAAGACATTTCTTTCAAACTCGCCTAGTTCTTTGCCTCCCAATTCGCCCCCGCCCTTCCACCACATACTTCTTCGACGGTAACCGATACATACTAATTTTTTTTCTATTAAGCTCCGTTACTCCTTTTGACATTGCGTTTTTCGAATTCGTCAAACAATGCTCACTTCTACTTTCTTACAACGGTGTGCATGCTAGAGGTGGCAGTACGTATCGGAATACCAGTAAATACTGGTACGTATTAGGTTGGCTTGCACGGGTGTTCTTATATCCTGTTCATACGTAAAGGTGGACGTAAAATACACAAGGAGAATGGGCCTTACGACCGCTGTTATGACCAGAAGTGCAGATAGAAACGCTCATGCAAGCCAGCCTTAAAACGGTATACTATACCGGTACGGGTCTTCATACCGGTATATACCGCAAAGGACATAATCAGGTTAATAACAAAGAATCATTATCAATTAAAATACAGGTCACGCTTGGAAACGGAGATTACAGCTATACCTAGAGTTTATCATTTATAACAAATACAGTTACATACAATTAATTCAGTTGAATGATAACGCATTTGTAAGCATATAATCAGCGGGAAGGCGGCAGTCTGGCATGTTAAGGGCTGCGCTCAGCACGTTCGACCTAGACAACATCGAACTTCTCCCTAAAAACTAATTGCGGTAATTTCAAGCAGTCCGATAACTTCCTGACAACATAAAGTTGATTGCAAGTGAAGCTGGCCCTTAAACAGCCTTTTTATTGGGATGAGCAGCTATGGTGTGTTTTCATAAGAAGCATACACCGATTAACCAAGCAGATACGGATGACAGACTGGTATGAAATACTTACCCTTACTGCAAATATAATTAACTAATGGCAGCAGTCCAGTGAGTCAGGAAAAAGGAACTTTTAAATGAAATCATATCAAAACCAAGTCACTAACATACATGAGTCAATACATGTAGTTATGAAAATAATGCGACACCACTGAGACGTTCTAAGTCTGCGAACTGCTGGGGGAAAGGGTAAGTACTGGAAACATGTTAATATCAAAGTAATGCAGCTTTTTTAAAACTCACCACTGGACTCGGCCAAGTGACCAACTGTTAGACGCTTAAGTGCTGTTAGTTTTTAAACAAACAAAGTGGGGAGGGGGTGGAGGAAGTTCTGTTCTCGTTTCCGTGATTCTTATACCACGGACGACGGGTATAATAGCTTTAAAGATTTGTTTATTCAGTGTTAACTTTGTTTTCCGCTCCTTTCTCTCTCTCTCTCTCTCTCTCTTATTCGCACGCACACACGCATAAACACACCTGTAAACAGCGCTAAATAAATATGCAAAGTCGAAGAAGTTTTCGCTTTGAAGAAACCCTGCTTGGTTGTACGATACGGCAGTAAAATACCGTTTTGCGCATACCTCTAATGTTAACAGTCCGTGTACGCGTTAGCACCCCTAACCTTATTTTAATACTGTCGCGACCTTTACTTCACTTCCTTTGCAACTCTGACCTCACTTCATGTCATAGCGACCAATGCGTGCAAGTTTTATCTCCCCATAAACCCACTAACCTGCCTTGGCAGCACTGAGATACCTATCAGTTTATTAGCTTGAACTGGTCGTGAAGGATGCTGGATGAATTCCTCATGTACTGATGGAGGATGTTTTGCGTTGCAGTGCCCACGGACTCCCCTGTAGCTTTCCGGTATTCACTTGGCTTCTGTTTCTGTTTTGTTTTGACATGTTTTGACTGGCTTTTTTCAGGAATTTACATAAGCCTTCCGAAACGAGGACACTTCTCACCTGTCGCCTAAAGCTTTCACCCTAAATAGTTGTCAAAACCGCCCTCATAACAGGAAAATGGCCGCTTTGGGGGGAAGAGGGAGGACTTTACAATTGAAGCGCGTTTTACAGAGGCGAGGGGGCTACGCCTAAATGCATACTATGCGAGCGTGAAGCTTTTCATAGCATCACCTTGCAGCAAGTTATGCGAGAAGAAACCATGTTATAGAATCACCTTGGGGCTATTTGCACGCAGTGCTGGGGAGATAGAATCGTGGAAGTTCTTTCGCGAGATAAGACTTGACTCTGAAAGAAAAAAAAAATTAATGGTTTCACTATCTGGTTTGGGTGAAAATGATCAGATCAAAACATAAGAATTGCAGTTAGTCGAAAACTTGTGCTATACTGGATGGCCGAGTGGTGAGAGCGCGGGCATCTGAACGCAGCACACTTTCCCGGTTGCCTAGCTGAAAATGGCTACATGACCCACTGGTCATGGGAGGTAAGGCAGCCAGGAAGAGGAGATAGGCATCGCCCTCACGATGCTGGTCCGCAGGAAACAGGGGGTCTCAAATACCCCTACTCCCCTACAACCAAAAAAGTTACTGGACATCCTTTATTTTTTGGTGCTATAGGCCATAATCACTCATCACATCGGTAGCTTTTGACGGTTTTAAAAAAATACACTGCTCTTTAGGTTCCTATTGTCGCGTAGCATTCGTTTCGCAGAACTATGCACCACATACTTGGCATCATGGGAGTCCCCTGGCTCCGCCTTGTGGCTGTAAATCACCCTTCTGTAGACTATGGCATCCATCTCTTTCTTACATCCCCTTGACAACTTTCCACCCAGCCAGCATCCCTACTCCACAAGCAGGTTTCACAACGCACATACACACAGCGCCCCAGAAAGCGGACAGGAGGCTGCCAGTGAGGGCCTTATGTCTTTCTAAGTGTTTACTGACAAATCCTTGCGTTGTCAGACAGTTTTGCTCTCCATTCTGCCCAGCTGCACCAAGTTGCTTCCAACACCCCTCTCCCCAGTTCCCTAAGATGTTTCTGGGGAAAAAAATCACGGTTACGTGTCACAGGAGTGAAAAAGCATGGTTACGTGTACATTGCTATCATTCACGCCAGCGTAACGTGGAGAGTCACACTGGCGCTCTCTGTCTTAGAGAGAAGCTTGAGACTGAATACGACAGTGACGTGGTTTCTCATGTTCCTGTTCGCGAAGTATCTCATTATACAACTGCTCTCTCTCTCTCTCTGCTTGCCTCAACAGCTCATATGTAGAGCATTGGACTCGCGTCTCGAGACTGCGAGTTCGAATCCAGCAGGGTCCAGGGATTGCATCGTGGAGTTAATGAGCAGGTTCCTCTCCAAAATCGCCAGAACGTTAGGGCAATAAACTAATCTCCGCTCTGACCACCTCGCTTCAGGAAGGTTTGGTGGCTGCGTCAGTGTATAGTGCAGTAAGAAGCTCTCATTCCCGCACAAATCCGTCGTGTTATACGCCTCTGTGTAATCACGTGCACTGGTCAGCACACTAGACAGCGTCAGTGGACTAGATGAGTCACGTGCCTTACAGCTGCCTGTGCTCCTCAGAATAGTGTGTCAGCAGCTTAGACTGCCAGCAGTGGTGACAGATTACACAAGTATAGTCCCTAGCATGACAGTTTTTTTTTGCTGCCATTTTCAAGAGAACAAATACATCAATTGTGACAGAACAGTCGCCATATAAAGTATACACATATATATATAAGTAAAAACGCAGGCAGGTTTTGAAGTATAAGTGTGGTCTAATATAACAAACTGGCTTGACAGTTGGTCGCTCGGCCAGTAAATAGCAGGTAGGGAAAGTCTTGGAAGAGTGGGGTGAAAGGGAAAGGGCAAGACCCGTATGCAGAAGAAAGGGAAATTAGAACGAGAAAATCGCAAGGAGGAAGATCTTGGGCAGAAAGAACTAAAGAAAGATGGCGAAGCAGACGGCAGAGCGACGACTGCCGCGCAGAAAATAATCGTATCGGGGGTTTTGTTGCTGCTGTGGCCGGAAATACAAACCTGCGTCAATGACAAACCCCGAGTCGGGACCACGTTTTTTTTTAAATGACGTTACGACTTTGCGCAGTTCAACAGTCAAGAGATCAAAGGTTACGTAGCTGCTGTACAAGTTCCAGCCAACGATGACAACTGCGATGTGATTTGCCAAATCAGTCGGACTCGTTCACTTCTGCTAACGCGTGGTTTCAAAAACAGCACGAACCTGCCCACTCAAGCCAACAGGACGGGGTCAGGGTCGCAGAGATTCAGGTCCGACGGCAACCGAGAGATCAGATACTCTGTATCAGGGAAGCGAAGGGAGGGGGATTAGGGAATGGTGAGGAGGAAAGGTTGTTTCGAAACTTGCGTGGCTGCAACATGAGTGCATATGTTTGGTAGATAAAGAGGTGTGTGCACACGTGTGCGTGCGTGCTGCGCGTACGTACGTGTGCGTGCGTGCATGATGGGTAGCCGGATGGGTAGCATAGTACTGTTCGGATGTTCTGCAAGCTTGCTGCTCCCAAGCAGCCCTGCACACTTTCTTGCAGGTGGGTCTAGCTTTTTAAAGTCCTACTCTCACGAATGCACGGCACACACAAACACGCATGAACCCATGCGCCCGCACATATACATACATACACAGAACCTGGAAATGACTGAACGAGACAACCGGCATATTTACAGCTTGGAAAGGCGGCTGAACGGAAAAGAAAGGAACCTGTAGCAAACCACATCACGGATTCGCGTTAGAACACTGTGGTTGTGAAATCTGCAGTAGACCACAACTCTGGTTCTAATGAGAACGTCCCCTAGCGCGGAAAGTCTGCAACACACAACACCGATTCCGTTGAGGACGTCCTACGATGGGAAAAGTCAGCTGCACACTAAAATGCTAGTCTGGATGAGCACTCTCTCTGATATGTGTGAGCTCAGCAGGCAGACACGACAGAGCTGTAAGCATGCTGCATTCTGGCAAGGCTCTGAGATCTGGCCAAGAGGACGCTTTGGCGGACAGCGAGTAAGTTTGAGCCAGAAGTGATTAGTTAGTGGTACGCCCTTGCGACTGCGTGCAGGGGAGGTTTACTTTCGCTTTAAGCATGACGAACTGTGTTCCCAAGATGGTGGACAGTGTTTCTGGATTAGAGGTCAAGACCTCATGATCTTAAGCACTAACCCTACTACTAACACCTCCCCTAACCCCCACGCCTCCTATAACTTCAATCACTACCCCTCCCCTAACCCCCACCGCTACCCGTTCACTACCCCCCCAACACCCTGAAAAAGTTTTTAAAAGTTCGCCATGGTTAAAGCGAAAGTACACAATCGCAAATGTACCCAGGGTTGTTGAATATCCGGACATTGCTTAATCATGTCTCAAAGTTTATCCAAGCGCCTCGACTATACAAACGAGAGGGTTAGATGGATCATTTGTCTGTCTTCTTGTCTGATTTCCTGTCTGTCTGTCTTTGAGAGTGCTCATATGGTTTCTGTTTTATTTCTCCTAAAATAAACCAATGGAAGAATGGCATGCTTATCCAGCAAACGTAACACAGTCTCAATGTTAATCCGACTCTGTATGGGAGAGGAGGGTGCTAGCGAAGGAAGATTTTACTAACAATTTTTGACGTTCAACTACCTTACATCAACATTAATTAAACTTGAAATAGACTGGGCAAACCCAACATATTCACATATTTTATCTTCATATGCATTTTTTAAAAGAAAGGAACGCATTTACACGCGAGGGAAAGAGGAGGGAGAGTACAGACGCTTTGGGGACTAAAATGCCAAGTAAACATTCCTCTACACTTTAACAAAGGGGAAAAAAATGTCGCCAACAAAGAACGTCTCAAGTTTCCATTTTAAGTCTTCCCGTGAAACGCAGTGAGTACAGGCATTAATTAAGGACGATGGCCTGGCATATCTGCTTTCTACAGCATGAAAGGGACAGGGAAGCACAGTTCCTTCTGACCTTCCCCACTTAATTAAATAAATGAGCAAATGCACTTTACCGTTTTCAAAGAACTGCCATCCTATGCGTTATCTCAAGCATCTTCCTAGGATGTCGACATATCGACAAACAACAGTTTGCACATTTACTACAACAAAAGTGGATTTTATCGCTAGTAAGTAATTTCTTTACACGAAAAGGCTACACCTTTATTGATAAAGATAAATATATCTTTATATCAATAATCTACACCTCCACACTAACATAAACGCATATTAAAATGTATGAAAAATCTTTAATTAGCGTTTTGTTTATATTAATAAACTACATCTTTACATTAATGCTGTCACTGTTCACTAGCATATTTGATCTTTACAGTGTTTACACAAATTACGAGCTTCATTACGCTGATAAGGTGCACCTGCGAACTAATAAAGGAGTGACTAATATGTAAGGTTTATAAGCTGCATCCTGACAGCAATACATCTATATATTCACAGCATATTTCCTTCGTACATTGAGTAGCCAAACTGCAAACCAACTGTACATCGTTTGCAGCCCATGCGATCACGAAGCCCGAACATAATCGACTTTCAATGCCCCAGACTGTGCTTCACGCTGTCGCTCATAAAAATGTCTTTCGCGTCACTGGGTTCAGTCATTTTGCCCTACATCACATCCGTACGAAATGAATCTCACACTCCAACCACCGCCCCCCCCCCCGTTTCTCCCTGAACTCCCGTTTTGTCCCCACCTCTTTTGGCTTTAGTCCCTTAATTCCTTCGCAAGATGTCAAAGAGGGGTTGCGGGTGGTCATGACACGTTCTTTCAAGCTCCGCCCCAATTTAGAATATTCGAAAGAGAACGAGGCAGGCTTCCCGGCATGCAAGTGACACACCATCACCCCACCGTGATCTGACCAATGGCAAGAGAGCTACGTGAGCGCATTCGACTGTGAAAAATCATTCCAACAACTTCTGTCTCTGTGCCTCTCTCTCTCTCTTGGCTTGCTCAACACGCGCATGATTTGGATGTAGGCGCTGACGACTGACGAGACCTGCACCTGCCATGGCGGTTTTTTTTTTGGTGCTGTACTTACCTCAGTCGCAAATCTGTGGTGGTTGGGGTAGCGATGGTGGTTGTAGGAGGGCCGGGAGGCCAAGACAGCAGACTGAGTGAACGTTTTTCTCTCTAGCACTGATGTCTGACGCACGGCTTAAAAAATGCCCACCCATCCACCCTCTCCCTATACACGCACACTTAGGACACCACCCACACCCCGAAACTATCCCTGCACGCGTTTAGCACACTTGGATTGCCCGCCATCGTTGTTAGGATAACGGTGACTGCCCACAACTTGACGAAGTCAAATAAAAACAGTGGTAAGACATTAATCGAACACTATGTACAAACAATTTCCTCTCGCTTCCATCGAGAAATTTTTCACGTGTGGTAACTGACACTGTACCTAATATATGTGCCTGCATGCACACACAAAAATAAAATAAACTGATCCACTTTTAACGAAACAAAACTGTTTGTTTCTGACATGCTGTCAAGAGTAGATCTCTCGCAAACTTTTCACTCGATATAGTGGAACTGTGGGCGCCCCGCCTACAAGGAAAACTTGTAGTGTCTTTTCGATACTTTCGCCTTAAAACGAATTTGTGAGGGCCAGGGATCTGATTTGTCGAAGTCTGGTTTGAACATCTCATGAACTTCCCAGCGCGCAGTCCTTCTGATCTTAGGATCTCATCCAGTAAAGCCTTTTTTTTTAAATAGGAAGAACGTGCGTTCTGGTTCGCCAACCCTGGTCACGTGTATACTGGTTCGAAAAACTAAAATGCACGTTCCTGCGGTCACGAATGGGCTCTACTGAAGTACGTATTATCACAAGCTTCCCCAGCCGCTGCAACTACGTGTTGATTGTGTTTGTGACGAAGCGCATAACTGATATGTATTTCCATGAAACCTAATTCATCTAGCAGTTTACAATTATCGAAAGATAACTCCAACAAAGATACTGGCAGCGCTCACACAGCCGTATGCAGACGCCTGTGCCCAAGGGAGCTTACCGTATCCAAACACGTAGTAAAGAGAGGGCCGAAAGAAAGGAACTTGGCAGATCCAAAAAAAAAAAAAAGTTTACAATTTAAAAAAAACCCTTTTATTTCGCTTTCTCCTTAATTACGGTTCTAATAAAGGTCGCATTTTTAACAGAACATGTCCTTCATTGTAATAATGACGGGAAAAGCTCCCTGAACTCCGGGAAAAGGGAGTCTGCTCTTTGACAAGGCAAAAATGTCGCCAACAAAGGACGTTTCAAGTTTCCATTTTAAGTCTGCGCATGCAAACGCAATGACCGAGTACAGACATTAATTAAGACAATGGCTTCGCATACCTTTTATCTGCTTTCAACAGCATGAAAGGGACAGAAAAGCACAGTTTCTTATGACCTTCCCCACTTCTTTAAATAGTTTAACAGATCCACTTTGCGTTTCTCAAAGAACATTTTTATATGCACTATCAAACCTATGCATAGTTTTCCCAAGCAGCTCTCTCAGATGTCGACATCTCGACAAACAACAGTTCACGCTTTTTGAACATCGTAAAGTTTGAAAAATCACTGATTTTCTACCTTTTGTACACTACAAGTACAACAAAAGTGAATTGCACTAACAGTCTACATCTTTAGATAAATTTTAAAAAAATCTTCATCTCCACACTAACATACTTAATCTACGTCTTTTTTTTATCTCGTTAAAATTGGATGAAAAAACTAAATGATGTCAGCTTCACTTCTGCCTCGGGTTTATACAATAAAACCCCTCTCGCAAATCAACGTCTGTTACAACAGCACTAAATATACACAACTAAAGGTAGAAATACACAGAGCAGCAGGATCAGTCAGCAAGACAACGCTCACTACAGACTTGGCCAACTACTATCACCTACCACCAAAGACCAGGACAACCTCAAACAGGTAACGGGTGGGGTAGGGGGGAACACCCCATCACCACCAGTACAGAACATCGATACTACAACAGGGACCTTTTGTCATATTGACTTATTCCTCTCCTCTGCTGCAGTACGAAATCATCGCACGATTGAAGTACTTTCCCTCCAAGCCAACCTCAAAACGGATTCTACTTCTATTTCAGAAAATGACGTGAAGACTCTTTCGAACAGTGAGTCACAGAGAAGCGTTCGCAATGACTACGTTGCCAAGAAGCAAAATGTGAACAGTACTCTCCAGGAACGCCAGAATGAAGACTCGGCTTTTTCATGTTGACTTTAAAAAAAAAGAAAAAAACCTCCTTTTCTCACACCCTCAGACAAGCAATAAGTTTCCCCATTAGCCACCTCGACATGACCTCCTGTGCCTGTGCTAGCTCACCAGCCTCAAAGCCACACAGCACAAGTAGACCATTTTGAACACATACTTTGAGATTTATGATCACCGTGGGCTTCCCTACCTTCTAAAAGCCGCGCGCTGCCACTAGTGCCCCAGTGGCCTATATTTGGCAGCTACGAGCGGGTCGATAGTCTCTCTCTCTTTCTCTGGGGCTAGTCGGATCTCCCCCCTCCCCCAGCCCCCCTTAGGCTTGGCCATGGTGGGATGAAGATTAAGCCGACTGCGCTCGCACGCGCACTTGCAAGCACGCACCAGCTACCGAGTCCCGCGCATGCCCATGCATGCAGTCCCGATGCTTGTTAGTGCAGTCCATGCCTAATCGAGCGATCAGCACAGTGACATAATGAACAACCTTTCCGCACCGATTCCCAGTGCCAATCAGCCAACGGAATTCTCTCTCCCTTGCCCTGCCCTCCCGACCGTTCCAGACCCCCCCCCAACCCCAACCTTTCCCTTGCACAGCTGTGGCGGCCGTGGTCGCAGTTGACAATGGTGGTGACAGGAGGGAATAGAAGGCAATAAAGTAAGGTGGCGGTGGAAGCCATTTCCATAAAAGGGAGGGGGATTTTGCTGGTGTCGTTTTGCGTGATGAATGTTCCTGCGAGTAAAATGGGACGTCAGATGACACAAGTCACCTATTATTTAAAAGCAGCGGTCGATAAAAGCTAAAAACTTTTAGCGAGTGTATGGAAAGGTAAGCAAATACCAAACAAGACAAGCTACTCAGAGCCACAAAAATAAAAGTTTCTACCGCAATACTTATTTACTTACACTCCCCTCTTCCCCTAAACTGCGAGAAAAGTATCATTTCAGTTCGTGCAAAATGACACTAGTTTAAAACTGCTATTTAATATCAAATTACTAGCAATGACCGAGGGGACACAATAAAATTGTTTATTTAAGCGCAGTTTTATGACACCAAACCGACGAATACAAACTGTTCCTTTAAGCGGAGCTTTTTTTGCCACCATTGAGAAAATTACAGCTGATTTTGGAGTTTAAAACAAGTGTGGAACTGCCAGTAGACATTGCGGCAGTTCTTGATTTATTGGTAGGTTGGTTACTGCTTAACGTCCCGCCGCGGACGATGTGTATATCAGGACGGTGTTGCTTAGACAAGTTCACGTGCTGTAACACGTGGGAACGCTGCAGCAACACGTCTTCAGTCCCACCCATTCACAATATACTGACACCGGACCAACCAGTCCTACTACTGTTCCCTACAGTGCCAGGCGTCTGGAAGGACCAGCTACTAGATTTCCAATTTTTAAGTCTTGGGTATGACTCGGCCGGGGCGCGAACAACTACCTCCCGCCTAGAAAGCGGACGTCTTAACCACTAGACCATCGAGAAAGTCCAGCAGATATCTGCAGTGGCTATCGGCTTTACTGTATCCCTTTGCTAGCTTACGTTTCTTTCTCATTACATTGTAGTTAATATCAATTTCTTTGCTTCTGTTGACTACTTCGCAAACCTGGCGATGTCACCAGAACTAGGCATGCAGTAGTAGGTGCAAGTCATCCTTTTGGCCCCAAGTGTAGTCTAGGGTACCACTGCTGCCTGCTAGTTCTCAGTATTTCAATTCTGCATTGCAGACGGTACAAAGGTGCAAACCTGGCCTATCTAATTTCACACACCAATGACGGTGAGGATTCTTGTCTATGTTTCATTAACTGCTCTCTTCTCTATTCGTTTGTGCAGATTGCGTTATTAACGTCGACTGGCGCCCTTTCCTTCACTACAGCCATTGTTAAATACTTGCGTCCACAGAGTGCAATCGACAGCATTGTTGGAAAATGGCGTCTGAAAGCAATAGTATTGTTGCAGGGACTCACACTGCAAACAACGGCTGAGTTTCTAGCCTCTCTCCGCTAAAGAGCACTTAATATTTAACTTTTCAAAACCATCAGGCACAGTGGCACACTCATAGTTTATTCTTAATTTTTAAAAAAGTAAAATGGATACTGTGGAGTTGTTTTCGACATTGAGAAAACGGTTTTTGTTTCAAAACAGCAGAAGTAAAAGGAATGTTTATTTCCTTTCATGAAACATTTTACACGTAACCAGAAAAGCGTGTCAGCAAACTGAAACAACCACTTATCAGTCAAATATTTCATTTCTGTGTTAGAAATGTCCATTTGGGTGGTCAGATGTGTTGTTTTATATAACCCTACCCCTACTATCCCCACTAGGGATAGAAATAATTATGCACTGGGCTCAAGACGTAGACATCTGTGCGTCACAGACACGCACTATGAAAATCAATACTCTATTGGACGGACGGACAGAACTTTTAATGACCTGACGTTTTCATTTATCTGATCAAAAAATAACACCACATTTGTTCTGAGATTAAAATCTGACCACAGAACAGATTGTTGTAAGAAATATACACATAAAAAAGAAATTACCATCGCTACTGTAAACCGACTTTCTTCCTTTATCACTTCTAAATCACTAACTGCTAAACGGTTGCCCACTCAGGAGAGTTTCAGCTCGTTCGCTATCAACTTCTACACAGCAGATTTTTTTTATTTCGATATTCCCCAAACCCCCGCAGAAAAAGGTCTGACGCATGCACCTAGTGACCAAGATGGATATTTCTGCCCTACATTTGCCCTGAGATATAAAGCAGACGAAGTTCAATTTGACTATAAAGTATCTTCCACATATAAACACAGTGACCCAGGCAACCCAGGGTCCTCACCGAGTCGACGTTGTCGCGAGCTGAAATTGGTGGAGTCGACCAGTAGCCCAAGGCATTACACAGAGGCAGTGCCTTGAACCTTTTGAAAACTCTTCTAGAAGTTTGTGTGGGATTACGCGTTCGTAACCGCAAGCACGCGCGGAAGAAATGTGGGTAGAGGTGGGCGAAAACATTGGAAGCATTCTCTCTTCAGCACTGACGTATGTACGAACGTGCGTGCGCCTTCTGTCCTAGAAAGTGTTCTCAAAGTGTGGCCCACCCAACCTACAGCTCCCTTTTTATTTGTAACTAAATGTAGCGGACTTCCTTCCCACGTCACGTCTCATAAGGACCGGCTAAACGTAGCGAACTTTCTTCCAAGCTACAGCCAGTGACAATCAGCCAAGTACTATCTGCCCTCGTTGCATGTTAGACGTGCATGTTAGACATGCAACGATGTTTCGACGTTATCCTTCACCAGTCTTAAATTACCCTGAGCAGCTGTCCTGTATACACCCCTATCCAAACCCCCACTGACAGCAGCGACTGAGACCCGTTTTCATTGCGTGTATTGTGCTTTAAACTGTAACCACATCCTTCCAAGTCATCGGAATTTCGCATGTGCTGCAAATAGATTAACAGAAATAGAGAAACTAGTCCGGCACTAAGCTAGGTTTTAGAGGTGTCTTTTAGCAGGGATAACCCTTGTCTACTCGGAGAGCTCTTTTTCCTCACGCGCTGCCTCATGTGCTCACTCTCGCACGACAATGCGTAGTCGGAAATAAAACACCGTATTACTTCTTATGAGTTATGATATATCAATGCATTCATATGTAGCCGGGTGGTGGTTACGGTCCCTGTTACACATAGGACTCGAGTCCCCCCCCCCCC
>SMGT01012683.1:417992-430149 GCA_004794575.1 Lanistes nyassanus
CCCCCCCAACCCCCGCACATCCACCCACAATCTCCCCGAAGGATCACAAAACTTAATACAGTGAAAGGTGAAATTTATTTACATATAAAAGAGTGAGGTGGGTCGTTGTTACGGAGATGTCCCTGGCTTTCCTTACACGTCAATCTTAATCTCCCATTACCTGCTACACACAATCAAGAACAATACGGCGCCCATACCTTGCTCAAAACAGTGATCACATGCAAAACAACAACGCTAGTCACACTGACGTTCGAGTTAGCATAACAGTTTGTGCCACAGAATGGGTCCCTCGCTGCTCGTCAGACGACGAGTTAATAGGTTTCCTCGCCGAGTCTTCTGTTATAACAGCACACTTCGCGTTTTCGAACTCTTCATACATGTCCTCGCCAAAGCTGGAACATAGTCCCATGCAGAATTCTAGCAGCTGAGGTGGTGAACCTGATGTTTCTCTGCCCCTTGGATTAGGACCTTTCATAATCCCGTGGCAGTTCACTCTGAACTATCAAAAGTAGAAGTCAGTAAAGTAGCCATCAAAAGACACTATTGCGACTCAACTCCCTGCCCAATATCTACCCTTGTGGCTCCCATGTTTAGTCTGGGTTTAACAACTCTAGCCACTGGCCGTCGAGTTAAATCTCTTTCTATCCCACAATAACTGAGTCCAATCAGCACCTTCCACACACTACAGCTACGTGAGCCCTACCCATTAACACAGTCTCCAGTCAGCCATGTCTCAGCTTGATGCCCGGGCTTAGGTAGTGCAGTAAGAACGAAACATCTTGAAGTGCGACTTCTAGGCATGCCTAAGCATGCCGTTACATAATCGACCCAGACAGAGGTTTAAGCACTGAGATTTAACACATATGAAATAAGATTATTAGCAAACGAATGACAATAAAGTCTATGATGCAAATTAACAGTCCAACCGAACAGAAACAGATGCAGCAGATAACTGGGTAACAAAATGCACAAGACAATACTATTTTAAACCCTTTGATAAGAAATCCGGCTGAAACGATAGCATGAACTGTAATCAGTAAAATGCTTTTGTAAGCACTTTAATTCCAACTGAATTCAAAGCTTCTGACCTAATATTTAAATGCAAAAACTGACGCAACGCTAATGTCTTTCAACTGTAGTCTTTATTTCAAAATATGCTAAATCATAAATGACCTATTTTTAAACTGTACCTTAATAACTGATGTCAACCACTTTTTGATTATTGAACTTTTTAGTTTTTGAGCTGGTAGTAATATGGAGAGGGACTTAAAATTATTCTTGTGAAATTCTACTGAAGCTTTATTTTTAAAAAAATTGAGCACAATAGGTGCTGTACTGTTGGGTAGCTGTTCTTTATATTATGCAGGTTGTTCTTCGAATATATACACCTGCATGTATGTCCGGTGTCAATATGTAACTGGGTGGGACTGAGGCCCGTGTTGCGACAGCAGTCTCACGTGTAGCAGTACATAAACTTGTCAAAGCAACACCGTCCTGATATGCACAAAGTTTGCGACTGGACCCTAAGCAACAAATATCTGGATGCATATTACATATAGATATTACAAACAGTAGTCTGCCTTAATAACTTGCTAAGTTTTGCATTGAGAAGTGTCGCAAACACCATTTACTGCACGCGTATGCGCAATCAGCAACACTGATTTTGCAGCTTAAATCTGAATGACATTTTACATTATTTTTTTTTTCAACCGTCGCTGGCCTGTTCCCTCCTGTCTTACTCCTCCCTTCCGCCACCAACACACGCATGCGCGCATTCACACATCACTTCTGACCACAGAAGAAAAACAATCACTATCGATCGGTCAAAGTTTTTCTGAATGCCTAACGTGACGAAAGGGGAACGGAGGAACGAATACAAGCGGGACAAACACCGGGAAATGGGTTGAGACTGAAACGTGAAGTGAGAGGGGTGCGGGACGGGAGTGGGAAGATGGCAAGCAGAGGATAAACAAATGTTATTAAGTTTAGAGCTAATATTATGGGATATAAAACCGATAGGGAGTACATCTCGATGGTCATCATTCAGCCTCTGCAGCAAAGGTTCTTATCTCGCACGTGCAGCTGGCCGGAGTGGGTCGTGATTAAGCCACCTACGCGAAAACGTGAAGAAGTGGCTGATCACGAGAACACGGTGGCGCGAAATTTTTTTTTTAAAAATGTAAAACTGCAGCACACCTGCACAAATAAACGGTTTCACTCTGCACATATCGTGAAATCACTTCAACCAGTTCTGCTCTCTTTGCACGCATCTTCGAAGAGAAGTGTAGAAAGGGGATGCAGCAGGTGGAACGCGCGCGCTAACCAATCACGCATGAAGTCATGCAAACAAGCAAGCAAGCGCATTCGCAAACAGACGAATACTCGCGAAACACGAGCTGCGAGAGATGGTTAAAGGCAAGAAGGGCTGGGAGAGGGAAAGAGGGGAGGAGCGTTGACTGGGAGGAAGGCAGATAGTGTACAGACGAATGGGGGAGACAGATCTTACTTAAGAAACTTTTAAAAAAAATTTACCCTGCACCTGCAACTAAACCTGCCTGTTGCAGCGCTCCTTACTCTGTAACCAGAAAGTGTAACCCGACCTCAATATTCTTATCACCATCGCTCATTGTGCAGGCATTTTTTGTTTTTATAGAAAATGGTTATGGCTCGCTTTTTTTTTACAGGACGAATCTGGACCTGTATGCGAGAAGCCCAAATAGCTTACTTATTTCTGTAATGGCAAATATTCTAGAATAAGCTTCTTGAATCTTCCATGCACGAACACCGAATAGCTTATTCGACCCTCGTTATTCGGTCGTCCTAGAAACGAATAGCTCATTCCAAGTTTACCGAGACAGCGTTTTCAGAGACAGAAAATCCAAATTTATCCAACGTCATACACATAAATAATATATATATATATATTTCGAAAAGCTGACGTTGTGGGCATTGTTGATGAAGTTAATGATGGTACAGAAGTTGTGAATCGGCACAGTTACCGCCGCTGCTACCCACCAAGGTCACACCGTCTGCTGACACGCGGTGTGCTAGTTTATTCCAGTTAAGGCTATCTCAGAATTGATCGGAGTGACACCTAACAATGCAAATCTTTCGACTGCCAGTTCTTCAAGCAGAATTTCAACTTCGCTACTGGTTGTGCCGGACCAGTTTGGTCTGCGGATTCTTTTCTGCCAGCACAGGGATTATAGAGAAGTGAAGTGCTGACCATAACGCATGCGCACTCGAAGAAATTCCGCGTCTACAAATAACTCATTGGATGGTTCTTTCCCTATTTGTGCGTGTTGTGCAGTACCACACAGTGCGTGTTGTGCAGTACCACACAGTGCTGCCAATGTTCTGCACGTCTACGACAAATCTCGTTGCCGACCGTGCGAACGTGTCCTTCCTGTAGTGTTCAGCCTCTGTCCTTTGTAGCACGCGTATGTGCGGGTCTTTTTCAGGGCCTATCAAATCCAGATATAAAGCATCACGGTCCTTGCCTGCAGCAGGTCTGAAAGCATCGAGGGTAGCTACAGATTGGAAGCAACTCGGCAACCTGCCTCTAAGGGCGCAAAAAGACACAAACATCGGAACCTGTCCGCCTGTTTCCGCCTTACCTCCGGACCACACAGTTGCTTAGCTGTATTATTGGGGGGGGGGGGTAGGAATGATCCTACAATCCACATTTTTAATGAAATTTCGAATATGTGAAAATCCTTTTGCATTCTGAGGATACAATTATTACCCCCCCCCCTTCCTCACCACGAAACGATCAGAATTTAAACGGATTATGTCGCCAGTACCTCTGAGTTACAACCAGAAAGTGTTTCCGTTTCGGGAAAATAAATTAAAATGCACATAAATCTGATAAGTTAGCTGGTTTAAAACATCTTATTTTTCAAATCTTGTCGACAGTTGCAAAACACAGTTCATAAAATATGCTAGCAAGTAGAAGAGAAAAAAAAACTGACAAAACGGTTAGTTTTTGTCAACGGCTGGGGAGGGAGCGGGAAAAAATTAAGCGCCTACATCAGCCAAAAGGACGTTTAAGATTTAAACTATGCGTCAACTAATTTCGATAGACATTGCACAAAAAGTTCCATCCAGCAATAAAATCGAAGCATCAAGCTTCCAGTCGGTCACTGGGCTTGAAGTGACAGTCTATACACATTTTGCACTTCCACACCTGGGTCAGAGTATGGACGGTGAAAATCCCTATCCTGAGCACCAGACCAAATCCATTTCAACTGCTGGGGAATTAATAGTTTTTTTTCTTTTACAACCGATTTTCGTACGAGAAAAATCACAAAGAATGCCTAACTTCAAAGCCAGCAACATTCCCCGGCCCTCCTCAATCCCAAAACTATAAGATTAAAACCAGATTGAGAATTTACAAAAAATCTTCTAACGATAAAGCCCCCAAATTTTTCAATCTGACTAAACAAGCCTCTTTGAAATGATGAATTAGATGCATCTATACACACCAAACCAACTGTTTCATGGACAAAGGGCCTCAATACAGTTCAAACGGCGTGTTTTTGGGCCGACAACATGCTACACCTGCGCCGCACGAGAATAAGTTTAATGGCAGAAATGACGGAGTCACCACCGAACATACTTTAAAAGAAAATAGCGCCACCACCCCCTCCCCCCCCAAAAAAAAGCACCACCGGCAAGTCTAGCCACCTCTTGCAACTGACGATTTCCATCAAAATAGTTCTCATCTACAGCAGACACAGTACATGAAATGGCAAGGATTTGTTTAGAACGGAACAAAATGAACATGCCGTTCTAAGAGAATACCTTCACAGCAGTACAAATGCAAATGACATGAACTTACCCGCGTGAGGAGGGGCTTAAAAGGGTTGCCTACTCTGAGCGTGAACAACGGCAAAACGACGTTAGCCCGCTCCGGCGTTGGAGTGAGCGACAGCCACGGAGCGACGGCGCATTGTTAATCAGGCGATGCTGTCAGTTTCTGTCGCTGACACTTCTCCAGCACGTGCAGGGCGGGCAGGGCGCACGTTCGGATCGCTGAACGTGGGCTTCAGTCTCGTCTGCCTATCGTCGGCGGCCATGATATATCATTTGTCTCTCCAGGCTAACATGGCGGGCTTTGATTAATGGGCACTGATTCACGAGGGAAATAGAGGCGAGGAAAAGTCCGAGAAAAAGTGTGTGTGTGCGTGCGTGCGCGCGCAAGTGTGTATGCGGCGAAGAGATGGGGGGGGGGGGAAGAGAGAGAGAGAGCATGCGCAGTTCGAGTTATGGTTCAAGTCACGTGATACAGAACTGTACTTCGTTGTCGAACAAAACTGTTACCCATGTGTTAACTAAAGCAACCGAGACCCATAATTCTACACATTTCAATAACAAATATGTTTTGACACAGATGCGACAAAAAAAGGGTTCCAACGACCATACGATATGTCACAACGTTATAATGGGGTTTAAATGACTTCACACAACAATCGTGTGCGCGTGATTGTGGGGACGGAATGCGATCAACGACGTACAAGGAGGATTGAATGAGGAGGGGAAAGGGGGAAATTCATGAAGTCTTTAAACTTTTTTGAGGGAACATCGCCCACGTCAGCGCAGATTGCAAAGTAATTCTCTGCGAAAGTGCTGCTGGGAGACGAAAATCCTTTGGCCACCCACCCCACCCCTAGATGTCCGTACACTCTCCCATATTTCCAACGTTCAGACGTTTTACATGCAACGCTTGAAGCGCTAAGTCTGATTTAAACCCTTCCCTTCAATCTCCCTGTCTCTCCCCCCTCACAGCCCGGTAGCCAGAAAAGCCGACTGATTTCTTCCCATCACGATGCAAGGCTCTGTCAAAGGGATGGGTGTGTGTGGGGGGGGGAATGCACACGCCTTTCACTTCATGGGTGCGTTCACCACCTTGCGAAAATCTGACAAGCCTTGGCTGACACGGCAGTTCTTGGCTCAACATCAGCACTTTTTCCCCCTCTAGGGGAGAGGAGGGGGTGCGTATCTGTGCACGTCAAATTGTGCTGCAACCACCATCAGCCCAGCAGGAGGTTGAAGAATGGAGGGTGGATGGGGGTGGGTCAAACCGCTGACTGCACGAAGCTGCATTATCTTGTTGGCGGTGGTCGCTCACACTCCTTGTCATGTGAGCGAGTCACCACTTCAGCGATGACCCACACCAGCACCTGCATGCGATACACACCGTAGCTGCCGTCAGCCCTAAGCCCACTGCGAATATACGATCTAAAACAAACCCAATCGCGTATCTAATCGCGGTATTTTAAACCCATAAAAAAGAAAGAAAAAGAAATCTGGCACCCTCTTGCTTGCAACAGCAGACAAAAGAGTGGAGGGGGTACTGATAACTTATGCGAGTCGAGAACAACCAGACATGAACGAGGCCCAGTCAGGGCTGAGCGAAGGGGGCGGGGGGAGGGACAAAAAAATCAGGTTTCTGGCGTATCGTGTCAGTACTGCAGCCGGCTGACCTTCTGTGAACTGGGCTTAGCTTACCTGCCTTGCCGATCGGGCGAACCACGCACAGCCAGCCCTGGGCCAGGCGCTGAGGCGCAGCGCTAAAAATAGCTTACCCCAGTGCCCCAATGAAAGAGGCACTAGGTCACGGAGCCCACTTTGCTCAAGCCCGCGCGCGCTCTCTCTCTCTCTCTCGCCTTATGCGCGTGGGCACCCCGTTGTGCGAGATAGGGAGCGGGGTATGTGCGTGCGTGATTGCTCTCTCGCCCCCTGCCTGTGTCTGTGCGTGCATGCGTGCGACGTGTACACGCGCGATAAGATAGCGGTCGCCGTGAACGATCTCAGCAAATGAGACCCAATCTAGTCCCTGTCGGTTGCCATCAACGAAAGGAATGTCTATTCAAAGCAAGAACTGTGCTGTTCGTCTAGTCCTCAGAACGGTTAGCTCCAACCTCCTTTACCCAACAGCTCGACACACGTGGTGGTGGGTTTAACAAGATTGATCGCAGCAGACAGAGGAGTTGAGTGGGTTGACCTACCGTCGTGACTGAGACTCTAAGTCAGTCGAATGTCACCTCAAGATGAGTGCCAGCATGACGTCATCTGGTGACATCACCGCGCATGACGCTAGAGCGCCGTGCACAGAGTTGTGCAGGTGTCAGCTGCTCGTTTCAAGCTGCTGTGTGATACGTGCCACGCTCACACGCTTCGACTCTCGAGAGGAAATAGTTCTAAACAAAGAGAAATGTAGTCCTCCCATCTGCAGAAATAAATACACACAGCGTCAGCAATGGGACAAGTCTATTGTGGATACGTACACTTCTGGCACAAATTCGCTGAGAAGAAGCTGTCAGAAGAGGGTGTGGAAATGGAGGCTGAATCTCTCAACCGAGGTCTACTGTTGTAGACAGCTGGGTCAAAAGTTCTGATCCGCAAATGGCAAGGTGTTGATAGTTATGTCCCCTTAGCCTGGAGAAACAATGGCGGGTATATGGTAACTATTGGTAACTTTGATCAAGACACTAAGCAATCGTTAAGAAAAGATCATCAACTGCATTGCTTCGAAGAGCCAGCTCGGCAAGCACAAAACAGGATAATGTTACCAGCTATCCGCATTGGCTGGCTAGACAAAAGAAACGGAGTGGACTCTCAAAATGCAGTGTGTCGATCCGGGTACAGAGAACACGGCGACAAGATCGACCGCACGTTCGACACTTCTTGAACTGCAGGCAACGAGAGGAAATACTCTTCTGTCAGACCCCCTCACAGGACGTCCTGACCTGGAGAAAGGTCTGCACGTGGTCTGTCATCTAACAGCCGTCGCTAGAGGGCAGCTGCAAAGCGGTCCTACTGAGAATTCCGACTGGGTCATTTTTCGGCTCTGGTATTCTGAGAATTATATGACATACCCTGGTCATTAAAACCGCGGAATATCATTTATAGTCCAATTGAAATAAACTTCACAGAACCAGTGCGTCTCACACAATAAACCGTAAAAAAAAAAAAAAGTTTCCAAGTCCTTTGTACAAAGTCGGAGACCCCCGTTGAGAATCTGATTCAAAGAACCAGAATTTCTTATATTTTATCTAGCATGAAGTAATAAAAAGTCCTACACAGCATACAGTACAAAAGTTCAGGAGTAAAAAAATCATAATTTCAAATTTATACAACCCCCAAGGCATCAGGAATTTCCATTTTGCACATGTACGCGGACGTTTTTGTTTCCAACCAGTATTTCCAGTTCGTTTATTTAAAAAAAATCTCTTAAAACGTCCCCTGATCAGGTGCACACAATTTTCTTGCACATGCAGCCGGTACTCCAGAGCACTATCAATAATCGCATTTAACATCTCGTTCAAAAAGATTGTGGAGAGAGCCTCACAGACATCCCTGTAGAATATGGAGGTGTTTATCGCCCTTCAGACTGCGCAAGAGATCTTACATTTACAGTCAATTTCCGACAAGCTTTGCGTGCGGGCGAACTTTGCTTTAAAGTGCGACTCTAAACGCCTGATTTGTGACATGCCACGGCCCGTATTCAGTCGGCATGTCTTACGTAAAAGGAGTCGAGGTGGTGCTTGTGAGGGCGAGGTGGGAGGTGGATAGGAGCGGGGCAAACACATTACCAAAAAAATACTGCAACTTTGGTACGCCTCATACATACGCGCTGATATGTTGCATATACCTCACATTTACATGCTGCAATGTTGTCCTGACACAATATGTCCAACTTTTTTGTGCGTGTACGTGCGAGTTTGCTATGTGTCTGGATACCCGCCCACTCATTTCTGTCCCTCGTTTCTTCTATTTCAGCCACCCACCCGCATTCTCCCCTCCCCACCTCTGGTGGAAAAAAAACGGACAGGACTGGTACTGGGAGCGGGAAGAGGGAAGGAGCATCTTTTGGGCTGTAGCTCGAAATTGCCCGAGGGAACTTGACTCACTTCGTGCTGGACAGTCACACAATTACCCTGCATGAGTGCGCTTAAGGAACGAGGAACTGAGAGCTCAGTCGTCTGAACAAAAAAAGCCTTAGAGTGCGAGTGTGTTATCGTTCAGGCAACCACTGCACAATATGCGTTTATGCAAAGAAGACTTGATATTTCACGCGAGACATACGTACTCGCTCTTGAAGTCAATGCACATTTTCGCGCAGTGAGTAGAACTGGTGGAAGCAGGACGAGTTAGGATAAGGACAGGAGGAGGATGTCTAGCCCTTGAACGAACGAACGAACGAACGAACGAACGAACGAATATTAATATCTGACACATCCAATTCTTACGTGCAAAACTAATATTTGTAGATGTCTTCTAATACGTGTCATCGGAAACTTCGAAAAAACTTAGGTGGGTGAAAGGGAGGTAAGAGAAGGAACGAATGTACGCTTGAAGCCACCGCTGTACACAACTGACAACACCTCTGGGCTGACTTGCACGACCCTTCGTATCTGCATTTCCGTTCGTAACAGCGGTCCTAAGGTCCATTCGCCCCCTGTATTTTACGTGCACGTTTGCGTATGAACAGAACGTCCATGCAAGCCGCTCCTGGAAACTTGACGACTAACCCTGATAAACTGGGAGTCTTCGCTGGCTAGTTCTTATGTAAAGATTTATGTGCCCGCTAACACCCACTGCCGTGCTGTCATTAGGCAGAATCAGATACAACTTTCTGCCGAGCAACGTAAACAATGCGCTGTGTCGTTTGTCACAACCTAACACGGCCTGTCACGTGCGAGAGATATGTCCACCGGGTCGTAAACAATGTTCTCATGAGCACAACCGAGAATACGGTGAAGAAAATTTCGGAACAAGGTACGTCACGTTTTACTGTGAAGAAAATGTTTCGCCAGAAAAAAAAGATTACTGTGAGGAAAAATGGATGCCATGGTTCAAGGACGTTTACTGCGCGGACAGCGGTGGGAGGCTGCCTACTACAGCAATAGGTCCGTCATAAGGAAAATATTGGCCGCCACCAAGGACTACTATAATTATAGTAGTCCTTGGCCGCCACGTAAACGAAGCGTGTCATAATGCTAAGGAAGTTCACCAGAATGAGGCCAAACTACGTCAAGCCGCGAAGCAAATCTTCTGCTCAAAAGTCAATGATGTTGATCACGAACTGGGCGTTCACAAATGGTACAGAGGCTTAAAAAAACTTCAAAAGAAAATTTTATTGCAGGTGACCGATCTAGGAGAGGGAATATTTTTTTAAACCATAGGGTAAAGCCCTATCTAGAAAACCACAAATGGCGGGGTCAGTGCGATCAGGCAGCCTGGCCGGTCTGCAGCTTTGAGAAAATTCGCAGGAAGTGAGTTATGAATTGACCCTTTTCCGAATATTCTCTCCCTGAATTGGTTTAGCCAATCCCAAAATACGAAGCAGCCAGCGGAGTGCCAGCCGGAAGTAGGGGTACACTTCACTTGGCGCAGTCATTTCAAACGAGGAAAGTGCTTGAGAGCGTTTGGGGGTTTCGTTCGCACAAGCTGAAATGTCTCGGTACCCGGGACAGCCCGAGCGAGCGAGAGAGAGACACGTGTTCGTTTGTGTGCGCGCTGTATGCGTGTGTTTGCGCGGGTGTGTGCTCGCGCTTGCGCGTGGATGCTTGTGTGAATGTTTGCATGTGTCACTGCGTATGCACATTTGTAATAATAAATGTGGATTTATACCTCGTGGTACCCCGAGCTCGAAGAGAGCAGGCTCACCGCGCCTGACAGAAGTTGAGAGACAACAGTAAAGGTCAGATACCTACGCTACCACGCACACATGCAGACAAGCACGCGCGCGCGCACACACACAAACACACACATACGTATGCGCACAAACACACAAACACACACATAGGCCCACGAAATCTCCTTAGTGTACAGTGTGATTACCAGTCGTGAACAAACGGAGTGGAACAGTTAGTCAAGACGCAGGTTAATCAAGGAGGATTTGAGAGCGCCTTTGAAAGACGGGATGTTTCCCACTTCTGACACCATCTCTGGATGTTAAAACCGAAAAGCAAGAATTCAAGCTCCTGTCAAGCCTTCTGGGAAAGTATTTTGATGAAAGCAATAGATGTTGGTAATCAGAATCTCTCAGCTGCTCAAGTAGATAAACGCAGAAACACGGAAAATGTATTTATGATGGTGGTGGTGGTAGTTTGGGGTTTAACCCCGTGTCAGCAACAAGGGTTATATCACGAAATTACAAATTACATCAGACAGCAATAAAAGGGAGGAAAGGAGGGGAAAAGAGAGGGGACTGAGAAAGGCAACAAGGTAAAACCGAAAGGAGTAATAAAAGGCCGATTGGACGTAAAATGGCGAGGACGACAGACGAAGGAATGAAACGAAGAGGTCGGGAAAAGGAAGGGGGATAAAAATGGTGTTGGGGGACACGGACAAAAAGAGCACAATAAACTAAAAGGTGTCGGACGTTGAGAGATGTTTTCAAGTCGTGGGTGGGTGGGAGGTACGAACGGACCAGGAAGGAGTGAGGTGGGTATGACAGAAACGAAGGGGCGTCATGACATCATCTCGCCGCACAGGTCTGCACAGGAAACAGGGTCAGAGAGAGAAGGAAGAATGGAATGGAGTTTGTTGGAAGACAGAGTGTCCCAGTGGGCTTGCCAGAGACAGTGGATGTAGGAAGAAATGAGAGAAAGAGGGAGAGAGAGAGTGTGTGTGCTTTGCGCAGTGGCAGCAGCGACGGCGGTACAAAAGAATACAGAACGGAAGTAAAAGGGAATCGACTAAAACGAAAAAGGACAAGCAGAGACAACAGAGCATGCCTAAAAACGATAATAAAATGGATTGCACGTAAAAAAAAAAAAAGTCCGGCAGGAGTGGCTTGCATGAGCGTTCTTATTCCTGTTCATTCGTAAATGTGTACGTAAAATACACAGGGCGAATGGGCCTTACGACCACTATTATGACAGAAGTAGAGATGAAAACTCTCATGCAAGCCTCCTGAGAAGCGCGGAAGGAAGGGTAAGACGAAAAACTGCGGAAAAGGAAGGGGCATAAAAATGGCGTGGACGGACCTGGCTAAAATGAGAACAAGAAAATAGTAGGTGTCGCAACACGTAAAAGCTGCAATTCACTGGAGCCAATCAAATGGCGAGCTCTATTTTGAATGTAAAAAAAGCGGAACCAATCAAATGGCGAGCTATATTCCGCAGGTCTTTTCGGGGGGGGGGGG
>SMGT01012683.1:432886-477723 GCA_004794575.1 Lanistes nyassanus
TGGGTGGGCCCACCAACACGTAGAACATCCGGCGCTGTTATGCAAGAGGCACGAAGGCACTGGATGTGGATTAAAAGGAAAAGCGTACGTTTAAAAATAGCCCCTAAAAATTTCACTTCGACTACCCGGAGCATTGAACCATCAATACTGATGATGGGTTTCGGAACGAGGCCACACAGTTTACAAAAATGCATGCAGACTTAAAAGTGGAAAATTGAGAACCGTTGGAGGAGACTGAGGGTTGAACACTATTTACACAGAGCTGCAGCTGACACTCGAGGCAAGGAAGATACCTGCCACGGATACGTAAAGTCATCAACGTATAAAGAGGCATCAACTGCAGGAGGAACCGATTTCATAATCCCACGTTACTTAATACAGAAAAGGGTGGGGGACAAAATGCTTCCCTAAGGGACACCCATTTTCTGAGGACAAGCGTCTGAGAAAGCATTACCCACACGAACAAGATATATGTGATTTCATAAAAAATTGTAAATAAAAATGGGCAGACGGCCGCGTAAACCAAGGTTGTGAAGGTCCACTAGGATGCCATGCTTCCGGGTCGTGTCGAAGGCCTTCTCCAGATCGAAAAAGACCCCCAACACGTGTTCCTTTTGGACAAAGGCATCCACGTGAAAGCTTCAAAACAAACAAGGTGGTCGATGGTGTTCTGACCCCGTTGGTTGGTTGTTTGGGGTTTAATGCCAAGCTAACAACGAGGGCTACACGACGGAACAAAAGTATATAATAAAACGGATATAAAAGGAAGAAACGGAGGGGGAGAGAGAGAGAGGGGACGGTGAAATAAACTTTACAAGATTAAATATGGAAATAAAGGTCCATTGCACGTAAAAAGGCGAGTATCACAAAAGGAGGAACAGAACGGAAAGTCAGGAAAGGAAGGGGGATAAAAATGGCGCCGACTGACATGGAAAAAACGAGAACAATAAATAAAAGGTGTCGAACAGTGAGGGGCGTGTCAGAGCTTGGGGGAGGTTCAGAACGGACCAGGCATGAGTGAGGTGGGTATGACCCAAATGAAGGCGCATCAGGACATCATCTCGCCGCACAGGTTCTGCGCCGGAAACAGGGTCAGAGAGAGAAAGAAGAAAGGAGTTTGTTGGAAGACGGAGTGTCCCAATGAGCTTGCAGAATGGATTTAGGAAGAAATAAGAGGGCGAAGGTCAACAGAGGGCACAGAAGAAAGGGTGATGGACTCTGAAGAGCCTGCTTGGCAGTCCGGTCAACATGCATGTTTCCTGGAATGCCAGCATGGCCTCGGAACCAGACAAAGAGAATGTCAATGTTCCGAGAGCGAAGGAGAGAAAGGTGAGAATGAATCTGAAGCAGGCAAGGATGGTCAAGGTGGTGAGGCAAAGCGCAATCAGGCCAGAAAGAGAGTCAGACAGGATCAAGCTTTTCTCAGCAGAGTGGTGAGCGTGAGAGAAGGCCAGAAGGATGGCAGAAGGTTCGGCAGAGAACACAGAACTGTAATCAGCGAGGCAGGCCCTGAGTATTGGGGAGAAAGCGCAAAGAGGAGAGGGATAGGGGAGCCGGGAGACCCCGACCTCCATCCCGTCATCAGCCAGGGCTGAGAATCGGTTTAGGGAAGAAAAGAAGGCAGCAACGGGTGTGGATGATCGGACAGCAAGGGTCCCCGATCCCCGACAGGAAGAAGAGAAAGATATCCGAGATGAGGGCGAAGTGTGTGTGTTGAAGAAACAGTGGGTTTGGAAAGGTACTCGACTGAGAAGCTGAGAGGATTTCGGAGGAGACCTAGAACAGGTAGAAATGGATTTGGTGGAGGGAATGGGCTTGGGCTTGGGGTCCGAATATCCAGCTATGGGAGGTCGCATAGGTAGGGGCAGACTTGTCGAAAGCAGACCCCTACGACACACATGATGTCCAACAGAAAGAAGAGGTGGAAGATCATTTAGAAACCACTGAGAAGTAAGACAAAGAAGAGATGGTGGAGGAGGTACCAACCACTCGCTTGCGGGCCTCAGCGAAGGATAACTTGTTCTCCACACAGACCCGCTGGATGGCCGACTCCTTCCACTGAGGACAGTGTCGAGAAGTGGCGCAGTTAAGACAGACACAAGGATCGGGGTAAGCACCGTGAGAGTGATCAGCAGCTCCACAGAAGGAGCTGAGAGGAACAGACCTGCAAGTGCTAGTGCCATGGCCGTAGCAATTACACTGAAAACAATGGAAGGGGAGAAGATCGTAAAAGGAGGCAGCACCCTAAAAATATCCAACTGTGAGAAAAGAGGGCAGCTTCGGGAAACAGAAAGGGATAAAGTACATGCGGGTGGGAATGACCACTCCATTCCTCTTGCAAGTAACCCGAAGGACATTCATTACCCCTTGAGACTGAAGCTCGGCCCTGATGTCGAGTTCTGACATTTCAGCCAAGTCAGCACAGTGGATCACGCAGACAGAAGGATTCAGTGAGCTGTGCACCGAAACTGTGATAGGTCAATCCACAAAGATCCTGGAGTTCCATTGGCGAAGAGCATCCGACGCCTCCTGGAAACTACATTCAACAAGGAGAGAAGTGCCACAGATCCGCTTTATGGACTTAAAGTTAAACAAGATGGCACCAAACCCCTTCTGGATAGCAAAAGGGGTCAACTTCATTGTGGGGTTGTTGGGGTCTGTTCCCTCGACAAGAAAACGGGGCCAAGAATCTTGAGATGTGTGATTAGAGACAGTGTGCCGACAGTGTGCATCGACAGCAGATCAAAGGTGCCGCTTTCGCGGCGGAAGTTTGGAAGCCACAGTTGAGAAAAGAAAAGTACAACTCTTCTGCTCCCCACCCACCACGGAGCCTTACAAAGGGATGCAGTACCACACGGGGATTTCCAGAAGGGCCACACCAGGGCTACAGGAGAGATATACTCCGGCTTAGAACTAAACCAGATTAACTCAGGCGCAGCCTTCTACAAGTCGCGGCCAAATGGGCGTGTTGGTATGATGATCACCCATCAGGGACCTCAACCCCTAGAATCCCATTCTCCCCTGACAAGGGTCGCCCTGCACGGCAAACGCAGGAGGTCTAAAGGAGACCGCACCCGCACAGAAAGAAGAACCATGGACAGAAGTAGGAAGGAAGAGGAAAAAGAAAGAACAGGCAAGGGCAAGGCAGAAAGACAGCACAAGAACAACGCCTGAAGATGGGGAGTAACTTGGGAGAAATAAAAGAAAGGGAAAAGACCGAGGAGGCAGAAAAAGGAAAGCAGAGGAGAAAGGGGTGGGCCAGCCCAGCCACCCAGCCAGAGAGGCTGGGTGCTCACCTTCGGCACGTGAAGCCGGGCCTTTGGGGGAAGCAGATCTGGGGTCATTCACTGCAATTCCTGACCTGAAATGTCACAGGCTTTGGACAATCCTGTGTTTATGGCCCACTGCAGAAATCCAAAGGGATATTTGATACATTTGTATTTTTGTCAAGAGACTTCCCCATGGGAAACACGAAAAAGATCTGTAAATGTTTGTAACTGTCGTTCTTTTTTCCTCTCAAACAATGGCTAGTGCCGTCATAGAAAGTAGTTCTTTGTCATCGTAACATGCACACAATAAAAAAAAAACACTGCAAGAAGGCAACAAACACTCCAATACTTAGAAAAAAACACACTTCGCTAGTAAAGTTAGAGCCTGATTGTCAAGGCACAGACCTGCGTGTGTACCCCTAATTCCCGCTCTTTCAAGTAGCGCATGCGCACTCCGGAGTCAGGAAAGGGGCTCATTAGACCACCCTCTCCTCCTTCCGAGAAACAGTTTTCAGTCCATCTCCCTCCCCAGACCCTACCCCAGGGTTTTTACTCCATCGCTCACCAACCACCGCACGCTTTTGACATTCTGTTCACGCACAAAAACTCAATACCGCAGCGCCAGACCAGTCAGCCAAACCCGGGCACCAGCACGACCCAGTTACTGCGTATTGTTTTAATTGTCCTTATTTAGCAACTTAATTGTTGCCTGCCCACACGTTTGTCGACTGTCGACAATGAAATTGATTTGCGACTTTTCGGGAAACTATTCAAGACTGCAGAATATCTGACGTCAAAACCTCGTGTAACTCACGGTCCTCGGATCGAGCTACAAATTAAAACCCTTGGATTTTGGACGGCATTCAGCGAGATCCCAACCTACCCGCGATACAAGCGTCCATAAAATTAACGCTCTGAATCCCCCTAGCCTACATACGAGTGTACAATAGGTCTGCAGCTACATTCACTGTTATGACCCATCTTCCTCCTCATCATCATCGTCATAGTCGGCGTGGTCCCACTGTCGTTACCACCATAAGCATCAATCAGAAACCTTAGCAACAGCAACAACAGCAGGAACAATCTCCTTCTACATCTTCGCCATAAATTGTAAAAACAATTCATCCTAAACCACACCCCTTTACTCTGCATCCTCAAAAGAATGGAGAAATGATGGGAGAAAAGGGACGGAGGGGTTTATTTTTGAACGATTAAATTATGCAAATAAATATTTAATTTTCTTTTAACTGCCAGGCACGCCGCGAACCCACGCGTCCCGCCAATTCCTTTTTTGGTCGGCCACCCCGGAATAAATCTGTCACAATTTATTGCCGTTTACACTTGGTTCGAAAGCAGTGAGGCCAATCTTTATCTAAAGCGTTCTACTCATACACACGGATGCGCACGCACGCACACTTCGCGCCAACAGGGCGTTGACCTGACACCGAAAGAGGCCAAACGACAGCGGTGTATATTATCAAAAGTGCTTGACCCTTCACTTAGTCCCGCGCCACAGTTTACAAATGTCATCAGCGACCGGAAATTCTTCGGTATTGTCATCAAGCTTACACGGTAGGTCCCGGAGTGGACGCACTTACTAGGTTACGACACATTTGTAAAAACCCACAGTTTAACGAAAAATTTAACAAAATCGCGAAACGTTTTCCTTTGGATGTGCGCTAGCACATACAACAGTAGACTAACTCTAAATATGACACATTTTAATACCCAGAGGCTACAGCAAAAGACACCATACCTTATCGCAGAAATCGTACAACTGTCGCTGTCCTCCAGACTAGACTCAAGGACTGGGTGGTTGGTGAGATACCGCAGTCACAGACATCGGGGTCTGTATTGATATCAGTCCCCTAAGTTGCGGTCCTGCTAAGCCCGATTCAGGCTTGCGGGTTAAACAATCGCATCTTTAAGCCTTATGCGATGGGTACTGATACACAAAATAAAAATCAGCAGGCCCACTAATTAATCGGATGGCCCTAATATGCTCCAGTGAACTGAATAATAAACGACAAATGCTTGACGGTCCATAACGGGATTAACAGGTCAACGAGAATATTGGCCCGGAGCTGATGCTGCCAGAGTAGCTTCCCTTTTACAAGAACATTTCCTTGTTCGTGGAAAGTGCTGACATCACCCAACGAGAACCAGACGGATGCAAAGCATTTGGTCACCTGTGCAGGGAGTTCTTTTTCGGCGACGCGACGTCACCTTCCCCAACCAAATCTGGATTCCGCAAAGCCCTTGCCAAGCTCCAGAACAAATAAACCGGCAACCTTTCCTTTCCTCCTCCGCTACGGCCTCCTCCCCCACATCGTGCTCCCACAACCTAGCCTCGAAAGTGTTCCTCGCTTCCCCCCCCCCCCTCGAGTTTCACGCGACCACAAGTCCGATGGGGTAGGGGTGGCGGGGAAGAATGTCAGGCGCAGGCGCAGCAGCGACCTTTGGAGCGCATGAAGCCCGAGAGTGATCGGCCCTGCGGTTAGCGGGCGCGACGGATAAACACAGACTAGTCTGCCGTGGGTTCAACGCCCGGTCACGAGGTGTACAGCTGGGCAGGGCCAGACACCCTCCGCCACCGAGGTTACCGCCTGCCCCCGCGCTACGTGGGCGCGTGCAGACGTTTCAATCGTTCGAGAAGCACCCGGATTAATACCTGCAGTTGTCTGTATTTCCACTTGCCAAGTTTCCACCCCAATGTGCTCGAGGCACCACTGTGGCCTGCTCACCCGACCATTTCTCTGCCTCCTACCTGAGCGACGCTAGTCTCAGAAATCTGACCGATAGAACTACCCGTCCCGCCTCTCGGCCCCCCCCCCCCCATTATCCCAGAGACATATGGAAACGCAAGGTCAGAAGTCGTTTACCTGTTAAGTAAACGTTAACGATGTTATTTTCAGTTTTCCGACTTCTCTGGGAGGAAGCATGGGACTGTAATGGGATGTGCACGCTTGTGTTTCTGCATGCGCGTGTGCACGCGCTCGTCCATTATCGCTGGTCAACCAGTTGGATTCTCGCGGAGACAATTTTATAGCGCATTTCAAACTGTCTCTGCTGCAATGACGACGTGCTGCGAGATTACTTCTGCCGCTTTTTAACAGTGTTGTCTGGCGCATCCCTTCCCGCCAAACAAGGGCCAAGAGCGGTACCTATCGCAGTCCAAACCAAACTCTTTCGCCGCGGACGATAACTTTTTCACATTTCACTAATCTACACATTTTCCAACCCCCTCTCTTTTCCCTAATCCCTCAGCTCTTTGCCACCCCTCCCTCCCCTTTTTCCTGAGCTACATCTTTCAAACCTGATCAGATGAAACTGCTACTGGACCCTTTGAAGTGGTTTGCTCTTCACGCTCCCAGTCTTCTTCAAACAGCGCGCAAACTTTTGAAAGAAGGAAGAGCCAAGGCGAGAGACACTAAGGTGAATCTGTGCACCGTACAACCCTAAAGTCCTACGCAAAGCCAGTGATTAAAGGAAGCAACGTGGATTTTTTTTTTTTACAAATCTCCGTGTCAGAATAGGCGTATTCTTTAATTCTATAACCTGCCACTGTTTTCGGACCAATACCAAATGGGGACCACTCCTCTCGGCAACCTGTGTCACCGCCATTGCACCGTGTCCCTTATTAAAAATTGGCAGATAATACTTTTTAAAAAAAGCAACGCGTAAGGACTCTCGGAGTGAAATATACACCTACTTAAAGACAGGAAAAGTCTGTCAGTTGTCTTCTCGACCTACAAACGTTGGTAACCTGGTTACTACACGGTGGCCATGCGTAACGTGTCGCTATTGCAGCATCGCACAGTGTATTCTTTCGACAATACACCGCTCAGAGGCAATACAAATCAATCTAAATGCCCTGATGATGATGATGATGATGATGATGATGATGATGATGATGATGATGATGATGATGATGATGATTAGCGCAACGGACGATTGAATAGCCTGCCACACTTGGCTCATCGCCGCCTCGGGGATGGTGCTGGATGGAAGTAGGGGTGAGCCACTGAGGAGAGGGTGAGCCGAAGAGGTGGGTCAGTGGGTCAGAGAAGCAAGAACGCGTGTACTCTTGCCCCGCCACCTTCAAATGCCGCCTTGAGAGAGCTACCTCTGGGGTCGTCTGCAGGTCGCGGGATGAGTTGGCCCGAACGTGCACTGAATACGTGATTCTTCAGCAGCGCGCACTGCAGCTGTGCAGGAAACCCCATCCTCTACCAACACACGCGTGCATGCTTAAATCACACACGCGCGCGCGCACCCATGCACACAAACACACAGGTACTGCGAAGAGGGACTTTGTATTATTTACCGGTTGCCGTTATTACAGTGTTGAGGTTTCCACTAAGATAGTTGACACCTCCAGTTCAATCAGAGACTGTAAAGGGGTTTGACTTCAAATGACAACCCAACAAAATACTGGCAGCGCTAGACACAACCGTATGCTGACGTATGCAATCAAGGGAGCCTACCGTACCCAAACACGTAGCAAAGAGAGAGTCGAAAGTAAGGAACGTGGCAGATCTTTTTTAAAAAAGATCTGCCATCCCTTTCTTTTTAAACGACCCTAGTCTTCACACGGCTAGCCCCTGGTGTACCACGTGTGCATACAGCGAATCCCTAATTAATGTCGTCAGCTCACTCACTAGTATAAAAGAATAAAAGTATCAGTATCCGAACGAAAACAAAATAAGAACACCAAGAAAACGTGGGATGAAAAAAAAAGGCGCAACAAATCCCGCGAAAACCACAGACTGGAGACGACGGCTGAGTGCTGAAGTTTATTCCTTGTTCGGCTCTTACCTCCCCTTCCTCCTCCAAGCAGGTGCTTTGGATAGCTCTGCAGGTAGCGCCGCCGTTCCCCCCCTCCCCCGCACTATATATAACGTGCGAATGTCGATGGTTCCAATTCATGGGGCGCCTGGTTAGCTCAGTTGGTAGAGCTTTGGACTAGCAGATGGAAGGTTGTTGGTTCGAATCCTGGTGTGGCCAAGGATTATTTCCTGGAGTTAAACATTGCAAGAAAAACAGGTGACTGCCGCTTTTAACATTGTTCAAACTCCATTCGGCCATTTCCCTGCATATTAAACTACCTGTCCGCACTGACCATCTTACTGCAGCCATCAGTCTGGTGGTTCTTTCAGTGCACAGTTTAGTAATAGGACCCCATCCCCCATAGTGCGAAATCACCGCGAGGTGGAAGCACTGTCCCTCTAAATAAGCAGCACAGCGCGGTTCCAATTCAGGAGTGGTAGAGGATTATTTCCTGGAGTTAAACATTGTGCAGACTTCATTGGTAACCTTCATCGTTTGGCTGAAGCACGCGCAGTCTGCCTGACGCCTGCGTGCGCATCAAATACTGCTGCTTCCCCCAGAGGCACGTTTCACTAAAAGCAGTGACGTCAGTGATATCAGGATCAAACAGCAGGAGTTGACCGTTACTTTTCCCTTCTTGTCCATCGCACCCATAGCGCTCGACCCAGCAAGTAGTCCATGGGACAGGACTGACAATTTTGCTGACGACAGGGAACTGCGGGGGGGGGGGGGGCGAAAAGTTTCAAAACTATGCGTGGTACCGGTAGTTTAGCGGATAACTGCCTTGGCCACTCCTGGAATCGAACCAGCAATCATCCACCTGCTAGTCCGAAGCTTTACCGACTGACCTATCCAGATCGCCATGGTTACTTTTAAATGCTCCTTTGACTTCGAAAAAGATCAAAGGATTACAAAAATACGAACACAGGTCCCCTCCCGCCCTATTCTCTCTCTCTCTCTCTGTGTGCATGTGTGTACGCGCGCGCGTGAGAAACTGTGTTAGGTCGCATGGCAGTGCGCGGGCAATGGTCAGAACCCGCGCAAGGCTAGAACAGGTTGTGGGGGAGGGGAGAGGGTTAGGGTGGGTGGTAACCCAAAAGCCTCCTCCTACGTGGCAAAGTTGAAACGTTCACGAACACCGCCGGCACACTCAACCATTACGCAAAACGTCTCCCCGCGACTGCGTAAAAATAGGCCCGACGGGTTGATGTTCTAATCTGATGCCGCCATTGTCAGCATTTCTCGGCGTGCAACCAGTCACGACTGAGCTTTGATCAGTTAACCTGATACTGCTAGGCAACGCAAACTGGGATTGTAGGTAAAACTTCCCCAGCTTACCGCTTACCGCTGTATACCGACGACAGCGCATGGAAACGTGTGCGCGAACAGGCTGTTTCCCGTTTTGCGGAGTGACCACTGGGGCGCGCAAGTTCCCCTCCACAAGCCGCCTCCACACACGTCGTTTGACAAAAAGGTATCAGATCTGCCAGACCTTCAACTCGGAAAGGGAGGGAGGGAGGGGGAAGAGCAATGATTGCCTCTTCCACAGCATGACACAATGATCGACACGACCTGCAACAGATGTCACAGTAACCCTGCCCCGTGACCTGTGTCACAGTGACTACCTTCCTGTTCCTTACAAGCGCGCGGCCAGCCAAAAAGTGTTGTGTAAACTGCACTCCCCGTTCGCTCGTTCGTTCTGGTGTGGTTCCACCTTCCACCGATTCCGACCAGACACAGGTTTTTGTGTAGTTCTTTTACTAATGCTTTGCAAAGGGTGTCGGTCTGAAGTGGGACTACACATTCACGTTATTAGGGTTTGTGGAAAAGTCAAAGTAAACCGCAAAACGTTCACATACCCCATGACATAGTACGAATGACCTAAGCATGCCTAGTAAGAAACATGGGTGCGAACATGACATGTTCTAGCTAGTCTGTAGTCAACTGCACAGCACTGCGTCTGCTATGGACTGTCTCCCCCACCTCCACCCCCGCCCCCCGCTCACCTCGAATTTAGAAGACTCACAAGATTTACGTTTTTGATGATGGGATAAAAAAAACTCGGGAATCCGTTTATTAACGGAACTCTGGCATGCCTAAATAACTATTAATGTTGTATGGGTAAAAAAATCTGGGGTCTTTAGAGACTTGAAGTAATTGGAAAAGTTCTCATTAAAATATGTAAGATTGTTCTCCCTGTGGGAAGAGATGTTAGAAATAAATTGCTCTGTATGTGGCAGATTCCCCATTTTTATTGACACTTTTCATTATGGTATCCAATGTTGGTGTAAACTTCTTGATATGTCACAGAACAGATACTATCAGGACTAATAAGATGTTGGTTACGCATGATAAATCTGGTAGAATTGGGTAACACATGTTAGAACAGGACTTTGCACCTATGGTTTGGAATTTGTATGGGCAACGGAATCACCAGGTAACCAAACAGTTTTTGTCCTTGTTTAAATCAAGGATCAAAGACTGGTTGAGCCAAGAAAGGCACGACTCGGACAACATGTTGATTATTGTTTCTACCATCCAGATATAATGTGGGCTAGTTATATTGATCAGTTAAACCCTTTGGAACATCGCCAGGCATTATGCCTTTTATGATGATGTAGACTGCTGCTGAATGGTGTTCACAAGTTTGGAAACGACCTGTATTGTAAACAGCGTGACAAAAAATGTGCCCCTAAATTGATTTCTATAGGCTGTTCTTGGACAATTTTTTTTTACGGCAAGCTCGACATGGAGACAGGCCGAGCTGAACCGGATCCTCCGCGTGACAAAAGCAATCCCGTGATTGGTAGATTTAAATAGACAATATCAAGTACACATTCGATACATGTCATGCATTTTTTCTGCGAGCATACACGACCACAGCCTTTTAACTGCGTCATGATGAGTGGTCTACTGGGAATCCGTGTATCGTAAAGCCTCTGTTTTGAGTCGTTTTCACAGGTGCCACAGACGACTGGTTAGTTACTCAACCAAAGACAGACATCGCCCGCTCTAGGTCCGCGCGGAACGGTTCGCCTTCGTCAGAACTATGCTCATGGACCCGTTGCGACTGGTGCCGTAGCTGCTCGTATGTACTTACCTTCCTGGAAATCTTTCACAACTTACGTTGCGGCTACCAGCAGCCGTGCACCAGAAGTCGTCTACGTATGTCGCTAAAGGTCATGGCTAGGTAGACTAAGACGTTTAGACAGAAAATTCCGAGTCTCTTACAATGAAACGAGGGTCCCAGTATACCTATACCTTGAGAACAATACAAGAAAAAGTGTCAACTGCACGTAGCGGACGCAAAGATCCTGGCTATGGGGAAGAGAACCTTAGACTCCAGCCAACCAGCGCAGAACTGCACAGGCATACGCACTCACACCAACACACCACCGCGACCTCACTGAAGGCGACACGCTGTCGCCAACCGCGCCCACGCCCTGGTCCATTAAGGACCGTCTACCAGCAGACGAGGGAAGTTTTTTTTCAATTGCTACTGACGCCAGCGTTCGTCTATTCTCGCCTAGTCTGGCGCCTACTGTAGTGTTGAGACATCAACACCTGGTTACTTCTGCATCTCCACCAGCATCCCTCCGCCACCACAGGCTCTGCTCGTTGGTTCCTCTGCAATTCTGTCTTTTTTTTTTTACTCTCTATAAGACTGTGGCGACTTGTTGCGCAAAGGTAAAGCGCTGGTCACCAATTCACTGGGAATCGTGGGTCAAGGGTTCAGCCCTCGTCTGCAATTCATGTTTCCTCTAGATACACCCCCTGCTTCTGCTTTCGGTGAAACAGTCTTAGCGTAAAATACCGGGAGCCTTATAGATGAACTGCTACTATCGCCGTTGTCTGGAGCTAAACACAGCGGACAAGCTCTGTGTCGTTCACCCAGCCGTTTGTCACCACCCAGAGAAGCGAAAGAAAGAAAGAAAATTTCTTAAGGAAGGAAACCACAGACCACACTGGTTCCACGAGTAGGTGCTGCAGAAGTGTGACAAGTATGGGAAGCATAGCATACAGTATATTACTATGTTGCTACGTACTCGCAAGCAGTTTGTTAATTCTGATGAAGGTGGTGCTGTGTTGCAGACAATGTTATACGGCTAAAACTAATTACATTCTAAACGATAAAAGGTGTGAAGCCTAACGAAATGTTACAGACTAACAGCAGGTCATGAACCTAGGAAATCTCTTGGGCAATAGAGACAAATCTGTTCGTCTCGTTTGCAACAATACGTCAAACTTCAGGAACTTGAATGAAATGATACCCAATTATACCGGCTGACACGACATTGCCTGAGAACCACACGAATTAATCCCCCGCGGTAATACGTGACGAATCGCACGAACTCTCGTTGGCGAGTAGACATTCGCACGCGTTCTAAACCTGATAAATTTCCACGACCAGTAGAGCGTGACAAGAGCTGAACTCTCGTGACGCACGAAATTAAATTCTGGAGTGCAACGATAGTGTCTAACCTGCTTGCTGGCAAGGACAAGGACAAATTTCCTCTATCACAGCGCCAGCCACCAAGCCGCCATATTCTCAGCTGGCAGCATCTCTTCTGCGCATATCGCGGGCGAGCTTGATCGGACTACCTAGCACAAGTTCCAAACTCGTTCGACATGACGAGTCGATATACAGTCTGCTCTTTTCACTTTCATCCAATAACCGGACTACCTTTTTAAATCTAAATCACGAGGTCATTTGGAGAAGCAAACTCTTAATTCCTGTCCAGTTGCATCGCGTCTATCAGGGGCTTTCCGAGTCGTTCAGTATACAGCAAAAGAGGCGCCATTGCCATCTGTGATGCTCATTAAACATAAGGTTGTCTCCAATCTAAAACATGCAGGTGCACTAACGCATACGCACGGACCCGCACGCAAGCTGTGATCTTGCTACCAGGCGAGAGGTACCTTGCACCCCAAGCGGCGCTTGTTGTCACCGAGGTAAGAAAGGAAGATGACCGACTTCTGCAGTTACGCAACCTCTTGCTCTACACAGTCCCCCCACCCCCCCTGCCTTTCCACTCCATGGCCTTCGCCTGGATCTGATGACAGAGCGACTTACTGACAAGAAGATAACCCTTATTGTTCGCTCAGCGCGATCTTTTGCCAACAGTGGAAAAATCCGTGGGTGCACTGCGTTTCGAAGTGGCCCCCACTGCACTATTAGAACCTGTCTATTAATTTTGAGCTTCCTGTTCTCCTGTCTGCGCAAAGTTCGGGCGCGCAGGCCCCCCCCCCCCAAAAGTCACGGAATGGCGATCCCAGTGCGTGGATCCACATGCCTCTGTCACGCGTTCGGCGATGTTCCATCGTAAGGCCGAAGAAAAGCTCTCAACTGAATGAACATTATCCAACAGGTTTCGTTATTCTGTTATCAAAATTGCACACCCTTCACGAGTCTGCAACTATTTGAACATTTTTTTAAAAAAATTGTTCATTTAGTTTTTTGTAAAAAAAACTTTAGTATTATGCAAGATTCTCAACACACTGATTTTGCAAGCCGGACGTGCAGCGCCAAGGGCGTGCAGGGAGCGCTTTGTGGGTGCTCCGTGCACTCAAGACTGCTGATGTGCATCCTGGTTTGAGCCAATATATCTTTCGTCCTGTTTAAAACTACATCAAAAAAATATATATATATATATCTGGAGTCAGAAACTCCTAGGCATGACTAACTTTTTTCAGTCCGCTCACCTGTCGCCCTTGCGCAACTTCTCCGTGAATACTGACCCGCTGGCATACGTCAGGGGACCTTGAACAGCCAGTGAGAGAAATGCGAGTACTCAGCTCGAGGGTCTGTGATTGGCCGAAAGGGTCGCAAGGTTTTGTCTTTTCCTGATAGCAATGCCACTGCTGATTTAGCGTTTAGTACTGTTACAGTTGTTAACGGGAAGGAGGTGATTCCCGATATAAACGTAATAAGTTGTCTCATATATACTGCGCCGTGGAAAAGAACGAGAGCCACGCAGAGTATAGGGTGCCTACGCGTAGCTAGGGTAACTGTCCATATTCTTGCAAAAGGCAAGAACAGGCCTTTTTGGGGTAAACCTGCCTGCCTGCAGCATATGAGCATGCCAACGCTTCAGTCGGTCACAGTCGGTTAATACTGCCACTGTTATATGTTGCGAAATTTAAAAAAAAAACGCAAAGGATTCTGGGTACCACAGCAAATTGCGAAACATTGTTTCGTGGCGTATGTCTGTTGAGAAATCAGTCACGTCGAATGGTTGAACGAAAAAGCTCGCTACCCTGCATGAGATTTCTGACTGGTTGCAGACTTCGCAAAACTGCCCCCCCCCCCCGAAAGCCAAACAGACCTATCCACGACAGGATTTATTTAATTCCAAGACAAATAATTCCTAAAATGTGTGGTGAATACTTTTTTTTACGTTTACGAGGTATACACTTTCGAAAATCAGCATTCTCACGTATTCCTCTGGCCTCGCATGCATGTAAACTGTACTAAACTTATTCCCAAATAGCGGATTTTAGTCTCTGAGAACGCTATTTCGACGAACTTGGAGTAAGCTATCGGTTCTGGGACGACCGAATAACTTATTACCGAATAAGGAGGGGAAAATAAGCTATTTAATTTTCGTGCATGGAAACTTCAACGAAGTTATTCCTGTCATGGCGGTTATTTTGGAATAAGTAAGCTTTTCGGGTTTCTTGCATAAGGGGCCTGAAGAGATTTTTAAAAAAAGGTGTATTCAGGTCAGCACATGCAGACGCGTCATTTGCACATGCTCTGAGCTCTGCAACTGGCCGTATATTAACGAAGTAAAATTAGCCATTTCTGAATAATACACCGCGGTTTTCACCTTCTTCTGTGCATATATAAACGTGAAAACTAAAGGCTTGTATCTTTTGAACGAAATGGAAGTATGAAATCAAATTCTGTTCAGTAGTTCCTCGTAGTGAAGTAAATCACTGACTTGGATGGCACTTTGCGCTTGGGTAGGTCCTAACCCAAGATCTGAAAACAGATAAGATTGAAAAGATAAGATCGACTACTCCTACTAGTCCCATGGGTGATGTACTACAATCTCCCCGTACTTTCTAACCCTGTTAAGCGGTTAGATTTAGTCTTCCTACACCCTAGCCACGCACGACTCGGCTGTGCGTAGCGGCAGCGAGATCCACCTGCTAAACGAGTCTATCACATACGCGATGTCATATTCGACCAGAAACGTGACTTAGGAGCTTGAAAAGAAAGCGTAGTCAAGGACGCAACTGGTCGACTCAGTCAGATGGTATTTGTATTTATGTACTTTAGCTTGTCACCCTGGAGAGGACCGCCCTCGATTATCCTCAGCCTTCACCCCAAAAACATTCATCGCCCCTTGCAGAGTGTCGACGGCCCTCACAAGAACCGCCAAAGGGGCGTCTAAAGATGAATTACGGAATTATGAATCTGTGGAATTCTGCTTACTTCTAGCTGTTGTTGTTGGTTTTGTTGTTGTTATTGCTGCGCGTTACGTGAATGCTCCCTCATGGTTTTGACATGAAGTCACGGCTAACAACAGGCGACTCGTGTTACCCCACCCCCCAAAAAATGCCTACACGTACGACGATGATCCTACCATCCTTCTCCCTCCGCACTCACAAGCTTGTGCTGGAACAGGGACAACAATATTCCCATCAATTCTCAAACTCGGGGTCGTCCTTAAAAGTGAAGCCCTATTCCTAGATCTCTCTTGACATGGCCAACCCTTGCCGCACCTGTCTTAACGAAATCCCGTTGACAAAGACGTTGTACCTGCATGGCCCGACAACAAATTAATCACTCCTACCGCCTTCTGCAGGCTGTGGGTTAGGCAGGCACTCATAAGGGTGTTACTACAGGCACCGGACAACTGAACAAGCGAAGGTAACCGAGACCGAATGTCTGTCTACCTCAGAGGTAGCTCTATCGAATACACTACCCCGAAATGTGCGAGACATACTCTTGCAGTCTGCGATGAATATTAATCCTATCAAAAATGCTGATCCACAATGCGGAACCATGGGGGTTGGGGGTTACTGGAGAATCCGCGACAGAACTGGTGGAGGTGACTCGGAACGGAGTTATCACGTCAAAGCAAAATTAAAAGCTACACAGTCGCGTCTACTGCCCTCCAGAAACAACTGATATGACATGTTCTGAACGTGCGCGCGTCTTCGTTTCAAAGTCTACCAGCCCAAGGAATCGCTTTTGTCCGATGCAGGAATCTGGTCCGGTTGGTTACAGGACTGGAGACCTCCACCACACGCAGCTCTTGTTTACTCGCAGAGTAGCGGCTGCCTGCGCGACTAACCCTAGTTGCAGACAGCGTAAACCACGAACGGGAGAAGCAGCGAACGAACGAAACAACTAAGCTTTTGAGCGAAGCAGATTGGTAAACCTCCTGACCTGCGCGACAGGCAACGCAGCGTGCTGCTCGTGCTGTGTGCTGTGACTGCAATGCTTTGGTCACGTGACTAGAACCACAGTGAGATGCAACCGGCAGTAGAGATCAGCTTCTGACCAACTCAAACAACTCTACGCTAAAACCATGCGCTGTGTGTTCTTTCTTTCGCTCTCTCTCTCTCTATCCCCGCTAGGATGAGGTGGGGGGGGGCGGGAGGTAGATTAGTTTTCTTCTAATTTTTCGTCTTCATCGAACTGGGTAAAACATTACAGTAAGAAAGGCTGTCTACTGCTTTTCAAATGTAGCAAATGCCAAATAAGCACTACCGTTTATTTTTAAATGGATTTGACACTCATCCGTCCCGCAACCCCCCACCCTCACCCCCGATCCATATCTTCGTTGCAGACAGTGGGACATGTTCTTTGACACACGCATTCGTTCGTCGCCCCGTGTGAGACGGCCATTATGTCGTCCGCAATCCCGGCCTTGCGCAGCTTCACGTGGCATGCACCTGCCGAAGATATGCAACATGGGGAAACGCAGACGTTTAAAAAAGGCGCTCTTTTGTCGAGAAATGCTGTCCAACTACGAGATCAGTCAGTCAATAAGTAGTGCACGTGCGACGTGACTGCGCGTGCCTTTTCTTTTCCTCTCACGTCCCACGCCCTACTCACTTCGCTTTTTGTAAGGTGCTAAACGCGTCGACCCATCGACCCACACGCATACTACCGACCTCCGTTGAAAACAAAGACCCCTGGGGTGAAGTGACCTTGCCACCCCGTGCAACAAAAGCTCCGTGTTAAAAATAGCCCACCTACTAACCTTACGAGCTGTTTACACTCCGACAGCTGTGGCCAGCTCGACAGGACAGGGCAGGCTTGCATTAGCGTTTGCATCTGCTTTTCCGGTCATAAGAACCGTCGTGCGGCCCATTCACCCTGTGTATTTTAAGCACATCTTTACGTACGAACAGGAGATAAGAACACTCATGCAAACCAGCCTAGGACTACGTCGTGTTGTTCTACTCATTTAGCCTCTTATCAACTGACATGAAAACTCTGCCCTCTGCGACCCATCACTAAGGTTAGAAACCAAAAACGCTTTCGGTCCTTTCCTGCATTAGTACACCTATTTGAAACGAAAAGATTACTCGTTATAACCCAACAGGTCGACCTAGAACCCAAATGTACCACTGAAAATTTCTGTTGTCTTTTAAGCGTGCGTGGGCAGCCACCTGTGTTGGTGCCCTGTGTGTGGATCTATCTTTGTGCACACCTGAGATTCAAGAAAACGTTACATATATGCTCAGGGGCGTCCAGGGTAGAGTGGGGGGAGAAATCCGGTACTAAGTTCCGGGCCACCGAGGCCTCAGGCCATCCCCAGGCCCACCCCCAAGGTTGCACAAATTTTTAAGAACAGCCCCCATCATGACATCTTCCTTCGGCCCCTGAGATGGCCCTGTAAGTGCTCATATTCATTCCTGTGGTGTATATATACTCAAAGATGCATCATCATGAGGACTGGGTGTTTACTGTAAGCAACTTGAAGAGGGGTAGATGCTACTACCAAATGGCAAAGATCTGCTAGAAACTATAATGACGAATTCTGTCACAAACAATATTGAAAAAAAATTGCTTTTTTTAGCAATACTGGTCAAACAGAAGCTTTAAAAAATTCCATGCTAATAACCATATTGGTTAGAAACATCTACAATACATGAATGATATGTTTGTATTCTGCACATTTGTTTCTGTCACTGATACATGTATAGGGAAATATTAAGAAAAAAATGAGAAATGCTTCCTCTCTCAAATCAGTATAGACTAAGTTTCTCTTGTGCTTTTCAAACGTTCTTTTTAGTATATACCAGGGATGTCCAAGATGGTTGCGTATCAAGAAAATAGCATTCATACCAGTGGGTGAAGATATAAAGTATTTAGCATGTGAATAAGACACTGGCCACTCAGTAGTCATATACACATCTCACAGGTAATCTCAAACTGTACAACCACCACAAAAATACTTTTGACTTACATAGAAACACCAAAATCATGCATTAAGGATATTCTGTGTGAAGTTTACCTATCGAAGTTGTCCTTTAATGCTGAAAATACATGTTTAAAGCATGTTAATTGGGTGACGGATACTAAATTTGGGGGGGGGGGGGTGGATAGCTCTGCAGGTAGAGCTGCACCATAGTGTGTGGATACTTGTTTGAAGCCAGGAGGGGTCAGGGAATTAAACATTGTGTAGACTCCATTTGGCCACCTCCCCTGGACACTGGCCTGCTTCTCTGCACTGGTCACCTCACTGCAGCTTTCAGTATGTCTGCTGGGTCTTTCAGTATGTCTGCTGGGTCTTTCAGTATGTCTGCTGGGTCTTTCAGTATGTCTGCTGGGTCTTTCAGTATGTCTGCTGGGTCTTTCAGTATGTCTGCTGGGTCTTTCAGTGCATAGTTTTGTCATAGGACCCCATGCCACAAAATCACTGCAAGGTGGAAGCACTATCCCTCTAAAATTACCTACCTACCATGGATACCAAAGTCTGTATTTTCCCCCTTCAGGAGCAAAACAGATCATGACAGGTTTAATTAATGTAAGCCGGCCAAACTCTTCTTTAATTTAATTTTGCTGGATGGTTTTGATGCAACTGTGTCAGATAACCAATCTGCACTGCTATCAACTGAAACATTCAGAATAACCTCACTCAAAAAAGAAAAAAACAGGCAGATCTTTTGGTTTAATAAATTAGGTTGGTTGGACAAGGGGAATGAACTGAAGATGACACACACAATTATATTTCAACCACCCAATCAGAGGATAGGAGAGCAGAAAAGCTAGATAGAAAACTCCATGTTTGGTTTTTTTGTCTTTCTTCTGAGTTGAAATGATTGCATTTTTAACCTTAGCATGCCATTGATGGCTTGCAGGCTTTGCACTCCTAGGGCAAACATGTGTCTGTAACAGGAGTGAAACACTTTCAGCACTGGGCACTGATTAGATATGAACAATCAAGAGGTCAGGATGACACTTTGTCCTCTTGACTAGCAGTGTTGAGACATGCAGCACGCAAGACAGGGTGCAATCTCCTCAACACTGTAATTTTAAGATATGTTGTACCCTTTGAAATGACAATCTGATGGCAGTGGATGGGGTTTAAATACCCCATCAAAATCAGAAGACAGGGTGGGAGCATCCATTAAACAGTTAGTGCCTGGGAGTTCCAGACAGTAGCATGCACAAATTAGTGGGGCAGGAGCACAGAAACCCCTTCAGTTTGTCTGAAGCTGTCTTAGCCTCTATCTTGGTTTAAAATGTTTCATTGTTCCTTCTCCCTTCCAACATATGCCTTACTCCCTGACATATATCTTATAGATATCTCTGACAACTCAGCACTCAGAGTCAGCTGCTAGTCAAAAATAGGTTAATGTAGCCAGTATGTAAGTGCCTAGTGTGTGTCTGCTAAGGTTAATTGCCCTCCAAGATTATTATTTTAAATAAAATCTTTTCATTCTCCGTTGCTTCTATTCTCTGCAACAACCAAATTTTTGTGTCCAGCCGGAAAAATGTAAGTGCTGATGTAGAACATGTTCATGTTTATTGCCTCCTGCTTGCACAAGATTTACTGCCCTTTCATAGGCCAAATAACCTTTCTGCAGCTTTCAAAATGTGATTCAGTTGTTCTGGCCTGGTTACTTTGAGTCTGAACCCAAAGAAAATGTGATGCTGACCTGATTTTGGCGAAAACGCAATGCCACTTCACCAGCTCTGTAATGGTCTTAAAGACAAAGCCCAGCACTTAACAGTCAACAAAAATTCTTTCATACTGCTGAAAGCCTTAAATATTAGACCACATGCATTGAGACGCAACTCCAATCACCTAGTAAGACTAGCAGTTAAAAAAATTATGCACTGGTTTTAAAATCCAAGAAAGAAAACAAGCAGCAGGGCATGTTGTACAGATGTGGGCTTGTTCAGTACACACAGAATCACCTTAAGGGTCACTCTGCAGCCAGAACACCCTCAGGAAAGCTGCCATCTACTGCGGTGTTCCTTAGCGGATCAAAGGGCGTTCTGCATAGTAAGTTCAGACATCTTGCATGTGACCCAGAGATTGCGCTAGGTTCTAGAAAATGCGTACACCATACCTACAGCCTGAGCAAAAATGCATGAGACCCAGATTTTTTCCATCCGTTCAAAAATTGTCAATATTATAGCCTATTGAATAATCACCTATCTGAAAGAAAATGACTATATGAAACAGGTTATAGCTTGGGAATTTGTTTCGTTTTGGCTGCAAAAAATAATGGTTTGATTGAGAACTATTGTACAGTGACCTGTGTAAGTAGACTATGGCTGAGAAACCAACAACCGCCAAAACTAGTTTTGCGTATGCCCTTACGCAGTGCAAAAAGAGAAATCCGTCACTTTTAAAAATGCATCAAATATGCAAAAACAAATTAACGCAATCCCTGGTGACCACCACTACTTTAGTCTATATCAGGCTTAAACCTTTGGTTCCATCTGCTGTTCTAGCATCCACTTGCTGACCTATGATGTATTAAACTGGATTTGAGCTCTTAAGCGTCTTGCTGTCATCTGTTTAGTGAGCTTGACTGATACATGATTGATGGAATGTCTGGTTGACTGGCTATGGATTTACGTCTGCTGATTGCTTGCCCTTGTGGAAAGACAAGGCAGGACAGCATACATGAACACGAGCACTGCGCTATATGCCTTGTTGAATTAATACTCAACACCACAAGCCTGCCTTGCTAACAAACAATTTTGCTTGGAACAAAGTCAACAATCTCATGAGATAAAATTAATTTCTATTTAAACAAACAAAGCTTATCACATACAGCAGTGACTAGGGTGATGTTTTATTGAAAAATCTATATGGGTTTTAAAAAAAAAATACTTTCCTCTCTTCCCATTCCAGTCACAACAAACAGTGATATTTTCACCCTTGCTTAAAAAAATCCAGAAGCATTAAAAGTCAAATCATGAACAAAGCACAATTCTTGTATACATGTGATTCATTTCTGGAGACAGATGTATAACTGAAGACCTGTGGTTACCAGCACTGGTTTCTATGGGAATCAACCATATTGCTGCCCAGGCCACTGAACATCAAATGCCAGGCATGAGGTCGTGATATTACAAGCGCTACAGTTAACATACCACATAGCAAAATGTGTGTAAGAGAAGAACGAAGTAGTGTTTTCTCCACAGGAAGGCAACTTCATTCAATCAGCTTGACATAAAAGCAGAAATGGATTTAGCTTATGTCCCCTGGAGGCTGCATGGCAGGAATGCGGGACATAGTTTACAGTCTAGACACTTTGAGAAAATGGATTATTTGAATATATGCATTGCACTCCTTGTCCCAACAGAAAAGTAGCTGCAGACCTTTCAGGCCGATGAAATACACTTAGTGACACCAAACTAGTTCAGAGAAAGTAAACACTCCTGTGATTTCTCAAGACCCACAAGTGGCCCTATTTGTCTTTTTCCCCTGTTCAGTGGATTTTTACAAACAAGTATTGGGCCTCCCTACCCCATGCAATATTAGAGACAAAGAAGTGAATTCCAAACGAAGAAGTATCAACAACAAATCTGACATTAGTGACAGCATTCACTGCATCCTTGGAAGCATGTGAACACAGTTGAAAGTTAAATGGGTTCTGTGTTCAACTACAGGGAAAGTTTCCTTTTAGGTACATGATTCCATGTACTTTTACATGTACTTGCTGTCCCATGTTTGTACGGCACACAATGCAGGTTAACTTTATGCAGAGTGCAAAAGCCTGGACATACGAAATCACCAACAGAAATCTCACAGTCAAAATTACATATTTTGCTTCTCGTTAGGCATTATCTGCCCAAGAAATGTATTACATTTTAGCAAAGCCTGTCACATGCTACTACATGTTACAGGGAAGTTAGGACAACCCCAAAACAAATATCACATAACATAACCAGTCATTTTGCACAACACTCCGCCTGATGCTCATACAGCCCCAACCCCCTGAAAAGAAACGGCCAGCTGCTCTGCTTCTTCTCCCGTTCTATCGCTCTTTTCCTTCTTTTCTTTGACACATCTAAAATCTTGCAGGAACAAATTAATCTGAAAGAAACCAGACACTTTCTTCCCTTATAATAAACGCCATGATTATCACAGATGTAATGTTGAGATTCTACACATTTTTAGGAAATGAAACCCACAGCATTGTGTAAATTATAAAAAGTGCAACAACAACCGGTTTGTGTCACTTCTGCCCACTGGCAATATGTGCTTGCAAGAAACCTGGATTGGACACATTCCAAGTCAGAAACAGGAAGATGCAACTATTAGAACTAACCTCCTCTGGCACAATGTGGAAAAACAATTTGTCCTAGTGCATATCGCATCCAGATACAAGAAAGTTAGGAAAGCTGATGTTTTCTTGGGCAATTTGAGATTGTCTTGGCCAGTCACAAGTACATTAGTACAAACAGCCACCACAGTGTGACAGCAGATATCACTGGTAACTGATGAGAGAATTGCCACTTACCAATGTAGGTTCTGGGTCCCAGATGCAGAGCAGACAACTAATATCTGTTCCTGCTGTCACTCTTCTAAGCATCTGGCTATTGGGTTTTTGTTGTTGTTTGTTTGTTTGTTTTGAGACAAACAAATTATAACCCAGTGTTGATGCGTCAATTACACACAGAAATAAAGACAGAAGGCAGTGTAACCAGGGCTGGGAGCTGGGGAAGGTCATGACAGAGGAAAAGGTAGGTGAGTGCCACAGCCACTTGCCCCTTCTATGGGGGTCCAGATGCAGAAATTTAAAGAAAATTAAAATCTAAGCAATCTGGCTCATTCTTGGGCAAAATTTACAGGAAAGCAAGCTGTACAAAATCCTTTTGGAAAGCAAAGTTTCAGTCCAACATTAAAACTTATCTTGCTGCAGTCACATGCTTTGCTTTCTGTAAATGGCTTTCCAAAGCAAGACAGTCTAGACTCCTGTAATTCCCTTTACATCTGCATAGGATGCAGTACGATATTCTAGATGTCTGTATCTTCCTCATTAAGTGGCTGATCTTCTTGTCTTTCACCCTTTTCTCTAACAACTTACAACGCCAAGTATTCTTCAGTTACAAAAGTTGTCTCTTCATTAAAATGATGTCTTTGCACCTCACCATTTTCCGCACAAATGCAATGAACAGCTTCCACTACCACATAGTTTCAACAAGCCATTCAAGAACAAGGTGAAGTTGGAATAAGGTTGCATGATAAAAGAGAAGATTTTTTTTCAAAATTACAAGGGAAAGCCTTTGCAAGTGACAGGTTTTTATCGTACTGTGTATTTAAAACAACAATTGAATCAGCAGCATATCTGCACGTGAATATAAATAGATATGTTATGAATGCATTGGTAAATTTTAGACTTGGTGTTTATGGAATTTTAGAGCACAGAAGCAGATATGTGACCAGTGGCGCTGTGAATGTTTGTTGCTTGTGTCATACAGGTGTCGAAGACGAGGCGCATTTTGTTTCCCGACTCTAGAACCTCTGAGAAACAACTTTATTCCTGTTAAATTCACTAGATCCCCATCAAGGTTTAGCTTGCTCTTTTGCTATCTGCTAGTAACTTAGTTTGTAATTTAGCATTATTTCTATACAAAGCTCAGAAGCTTTTGGAACATATAAGAGCATAAAAAAAATGTTTGCCATGCAGGTATATTTGTTTGTGTACAGAATTTTATTAACTTAGTCACTTTACTTATTCACGGTGTACAAACTTCCCCCTTCCACAAAGGACCTTGGCCTCATTGGAATAAAAATTTTGTTTCGTTTCTCCTTTTCTCATTATGTCATGCACACGGACATGGAAAAAAAGAAATGCAGCAAACCCTTGAGCTGTACTCACAGTCTGTTGGCGATGATGGCATAATGGGGATGACATAATTGGAAACATCCTCTTTGCGGAGAAACTCCACATAGGGGTGACCTGGAAAAAGCCCTGCAACACCCTTTGTTAAATTCCGTCCCTTCAGCCATCCCTATAAAACAAAACATCAAATATACAGGCTATTTATAATCCTGGAACCCAGAAAGAAACTAACCAACGATAGTCAATAAAACATTAAGCAAAGTTGCTGAACACATGTTTCTGTCTCATATGATCAAAACTGAAAGATGCACAAAAGATATAAAATAAGGCATTGTGAGAAAAACAGAAAATGAAGCGGTTAGTGCTGTTTGGGACATGAGGAAGCTAATATGAACCGCCAAGATTTTAAAAATCAGAATGAAGTGAAGTTGGAAAGAACTGTGTCAGTGTAGGGGAGGCAATAACACTTACCTCATGCACTGGCATGAGAAAATAAATTACTCCCCCTTAATAACTCCTACTGTATATTCACCACTTGCAACACTATATAAACCATCTCCCGTAAACATTTACCATCATGCATGCTTAAAGCAATCATACTGGTGGCTGTCCTCCCCCCTTCTCCCACATGTACACAAAACACTGCTGATTTCTGAACTTAGAAATTAGAATGTTTATATTCTGAAAAAGCAAAGTTATGAGGGATGTTGACAGTTTTAGTTCATAATGTAACAGCCATTTAATTTTTTTCTGGAACTTCTTTTCCTAGAATTTCTTATGTAAGTTTTCCATCTTTTCTAAAAAGTTCAGCTTTATCAAGGTACAAGAATGCAAGTGTGGTAAGAAATTGATCAAAAACAGCACATATTTTATGTACGGGGGATCTTCCTCCACCTGACATAGTAAATGAAGGTCATGTCACTACAATGTCATAATGGCCGCAAACTGAGATATGTTGAAATTTTTTTTCTTAACTTGCAAAAGACAATGATATAACTGACTAAACTACCCAAGGTAACAACAGAAGAACTGAACCAAGCTACAAATGACAGTCAATGTCTCAGGGCATTACCACTTCTTCAGAACACAGATAAAAGACTGAAAACAGACACTTAACCGAATTAGTCTTTATCTATTTGTGTTGTCCTAACAAAGGGGTAATGCCCCGAAGCGTTGACTGTCGTCGTCATTTGTACCTTGGTTCAGTTTCTCTTTTGTAACCTTAGGTTTTATTTCCAAGTGGGAGTCATTTTTTTAAAAACTAAATTACCTTGGGTTCTTCCATTGGGCCCTCAATGGGAATTTCTAGTGGAGTCTGAACTTCCAGCAGGTCACCTGGATCAGTTGGAATATATTCATTACCATGCTGGTGCTCCACAGGGCTGTAATGGTGCAAACCCTGGTATAAATATTTCTCCATCTTTGTCATGTAGCTACCAAAATGTGGCCAAGGCAACTTCAGAGAGCAGCCTGCAAAAGAAAAAGGTTTGTTCTATTAGTATTTTTACAATGAAACCAAACAGTAAGTTGCATTGCCAAGTGAAGAAAGAGCTAGTGTGATCTCTTTTTCAATCCCACACATTTATCAATCCAAGTTCACTACTTATTAATGACTAAAATAACTTTGCTTTACATTTTGTTTCTTTGGTAGGAGTAAAAATAAATGGTTAATGGCAACAAAATTAATCTCTACTGCATGGTGCTCAGCTGAGATTTATGTTGTGTAAGCCAGATGGTACTGCTGTGGTACTGAGAACAGCTTCTGATGACAGAAGCTAGATGCGTGAAACCTCTTTATAATAAGAGATCATACTTCCACCACCACACACACCACCATCATCTCTCCTTCCATCCCAGGGAGCTTGGATTCAAGAAAGAATTGAGTTCAGTGAGATTAGATCAGCTCCATGTCGGCAAAAGCAGAAACAGCAAAATAAATCATGGAGTGATGCAACATTCTGGGACAATGGAGGTCACTCTTTGGTGATCTTATGAGCTGTGATGTCACTATCTGGCCTCCCTTCCAAGCAGGTGTTTAGACCTTGTCGCCAAAATCAGAGGCTGCCAGTAGGCTGTCATACTGTTACTGCCCCCCCCCCCTCCTCCCTGCTGGCAAATTCCCACCCCTAAAGCTTCTACAGTCTGAATCCCCCATGCAATGGCATCCGTTTTAGGTCACATGGAGTAAGCACAGGTCATGGATGACAAGCACCATACAAAACAGGAACTCAGCAGCAAAGCTTGGACAGCGAACTGGCTGCTTCCGGAACAAGCCTCTTGAGATGTGCTGTCACACAGCCAGCATTTCCCGACACAGCATAAAGTAAAACACTACGCCACTTCACCAAAAGTAAACAGAGTAAAACAGGACTGCACACGTACACACATGACATTACATTAGTAATGATTACAGAGAGGAGTTCTGTCACCAAGCAGGGGGCCAGTTGGGGAAGGGTGGGGAGGGAGAGAGAAAGGCATGTATAAAAACACTGTTTAAAAACAAACGCACATGAACAACCAGAATGTTTGACTGTACAGTGCATCTGCATATCTTGCAGCCACACACACTTCCTCACCCACCTTGCAATTTAGCATCATGAGCAGAAGTTGAATAGATGTCTAAATCAAATGAATTTTACTTCCTTTTCTATGAAGGCTCTTTGACACCGTGCGATAAACCGACAGCCCGCTCCATTGGCACTGCGTTTCCGCCTTACGGCGAGATTAAGTCCATTCGAATTATGATTTTTAAAATTTCATCTGCTAATCTTTTAAGGGAAAGAACTCTTACAATTGAAAGCTGAATCATTTCTTCACGAGTTGCTTCCCTTTTCTGTGTTTTAAACTGTCAATGAGATCGGTTTCCTTCAATAATTTGAAGGGGGTGTCCACATGTGGTCTGTCACTTGAGAAATGCTAGATTTGCTCTTCAAATTACACGCTAAAGAGGAAAATGACATTGTTTCGCAAATTTACTGTGATAAAGTGGATGAAGATAAGAGTATTTGTGCCTGAAAGACCTAAGAAAGTGATTACAAAGAGAAAAACGAGCGAGCATGTGTAGTAAAGAGTACCGAACAGACACTGAGACTGAATGGCGAGGACTTTTTGATTTCTTCAACTTCAGTTGTGTTTCCATCAAAGGATTTACAAAATTATGGAACAAGGTCCAAGAAACACGGTAAGAAATGAGTTTCCTTTATTTATTGTAGTTAGTTAGCAATTTTAAATAATGTTTATATTGTTTTGGGGGATTTTTTTATGAATTTTTGAAAAAAGGCTAAAAATGCCCCGGCCCCCCGGGACCTACTCTAGGTAGGATTCTCCGTCACGATTGAGTTAACCATAGGCATATACATGTACTTACATATGCAAACATTCTGATGAATATAAATATACACACACATAAACACACACACAAAATAACTGCTATAGAAATCTGAAATACAGTTTTGCTTTAGCTGTGCCTGTAGACTGCAAGTTATTGCATGTCACTATCCCAAGAAAAAGTCATTGCTTTAAAGGTACACAGGAATAAAACTCTCTCTCTATCTCAATCCTATTCACAGTATAACAATTAGTACACTACTCTGAAGATATTTCAGAATATTTATATAAGCATGTTCACACATGCCCTTTTACATTCACAGCATAAACACAACCCTGTAAATCTTTCTTTACCTGTTTTAGCAGGAACATCCACAAATTATAAATATAATATCAGTGAATCATCATATGCATCAATGTTGCAGAGTGCAAAGGTCACTGAGTTACCAAAGGTTATCAGTCTCAGTTTGGAAGAGGCCAGGGGAAGAGTTAAACTTCCTGCTAGGAAAAGTCCCACAAACTGAACAGCTTATATTTTCAACCTCGCTAGCTAATATCTATGGATAAACTACTGTATAAATGTGCACACAGATCCCTGCCCACAGATGAAAACTCTCCCTGAGCCTAAAGTATTGACACCAACAGGTAATAATAACAAAAGGCTTAGTGTGCCACCCTGTAGAGTAAATAAAGCTATACACTCTAGTGCTAGCAAATCTTTCATCTGGGCTCAATGTCGAAACTGGTTGGAAGACGACGAGGACTGAAGACGAAACACGTGTATGTATGCTTCCTGCTGAACTTCAGACACACGATATAACCATAAAATGAAAAAAAAAAAAAAACTGGAGTATCCTCGTTCCTAAGTGCACTCACCACTTGGATGTTGTGTGCTCCCTTTCTGATGTCCATGTGAACATGTGTGTGCATGGTTTATGCTATAGGAAACCTGCCTGCTTATGTTTCTTTTCCCCACAGTGATGAATGTAAAGTGCCCCAAGCAATTTCAACAAGACACTCTAGTCACCTCCAGACAGGCCTTCCCAAAAAAGTTCATCCCAGTTTTCACTAATGTTACTGGTGCAAGACTATTATAAGCTTGGTAGACTTAGCTCCAATATGAAAATCAAAATACGATCAATCATCTAGCAGCGGTACCTGCAGTAAAAGAGAAACTGACTATGAGTGACAATATCCATACAACTAAAAATTACTAATAATTAGACTATCTGATCCTCAGTCTCCCTATAACAGATCACTGAAGGCACTCAGCCAAATCCATGTACTGCAATACATGCACAATGGAAACTTTGGGCTTCAACCCTCCCAATAACAGATCACTTTCGCATACCAACAAAGTTTTCATGATTTTTTCAAGTTCATATTGTGAGGATCCACATTATGCAGAAGGTGCATTTACATATAAACAAATCTTACATGACTGTCTCAGACCCATGTAGCCAAAACCTATAAATAGCAGGAATCAGTTATTGGGTCATTTATGAAGAAATGAGTAAAAGAATTGATGATCACCTTGCTTACTTCACTAAATGTCAATATATTTCTGTTGTTTTCTGCTACATTTCCCAATGCTGTGGACTCCCAACATTTCACATATACATCCTTTGTAAGCTTATCCAAAAATTTTATCACACTGAAATGCCACTCACTTTTAACTAGAAAGGAAACACTACACAATGTTTACAATACTTGCTTTGGATCACAACCAAATCAATTTTGCAATTACCGAAGCACAGTGGTTAACCTCACTGATGGGAGTGATCCTTTCTTAATCTTGCAGACCTACCATAAAGCCATGTTTGCATCAATCGAAGCAAAGGCTAAGTTACGGGAAATCTGGAAATTGTGAGAGAAAAAAAAAAAAACGCCAAGAAATCAGGAAGTGGCTGAACTGGGTTTTTCAGTTGTGTGAAGCCCAAAAGCTGACTTCACAATTTGTCTGAATTGCAAAACTCGATTGGCTGCAGATTGGTAGCTCTTTCATGGCGAGCAGGTCAGGTGAAATCAAACACTCCAGATAGCTTGACTCAGTTTCAACTGCCTCAATCCTTTCTTCAGCATATTTGAATGTGACAGCTACCCAAGTCAACTTAGCAATTTGAGCTGCATACTCCACTCTGTTTGGCTGCTTCAGTAGATTAGAACATGGCTCGCAAAGTTGTAGGAAAAAGGAAGTGGGAGTAAGCCGGAGCACATAGACCGAACCTCTTTCTGGAGACAGTCCTATGAACGGGTGCCGCATCCAGGATAAAAGTACATGTGCCAGAAACAAAGATCGAAACCTTACAACCCTAATGCAACCCCTGCCTCTCCCTCACCCTCAGCACCCATGTAAATGCACGCTGAACACACACTTTAACTCACTCTTTTTCTCTCTCAGATTTGTCATATATGTAAAAAGTACCACAACTCAACTATTGATGGTGCAGATGGTGAATCAATATCAATGCATCATTAGCACATGCATAAAAATAACCAGTTTGAATCACTTTGACAGAATTCATAGCTATTGTTATTATGTTTTTTAGTGTCATAGTTGTGAGAATTGTTGGCTGCTTGTCAGAAAGCCAAACAGTTAATATGTGTTGATGCAAGCAAATAACTGGAGTGTTTTTTTTTTCTTGAGTAAGTATAAAAATAAAGAATAAAAACTTTCCACAAAAAATACTTTAACCATTCTGACAGTAGTAATGCCTTATTTTGGTTGAAGATGCTGTTTCTACATTAAATTACACAACTATATGAGCCATCACAAAACACACAGATTCAAATAAACAAAGATGCTAAATAAATAAGTAAATAAAAACTACCTATGTGTAGTTCAAGAGAGATGTTTACCAACAGTTGCGATGCCATGCACGGTTCTCTTGACGTCACTACATTGATGTATGTTTCTCATGGCTCTGTCTACTGTGGGTTACACATATGAAACATTGAGAAAGGAACGCATGTACTGAAACTTCATGCCTGCCACTACAAAATTTAAATTACTTTATATCGTCTTAATTATTAACCTACATGAAGTAGATGTGGTCTGGCTACTTTCTGTCTCCATGGGTTTTTTTTTTTCTCAGAACAATTAGGCTTCAACTAAAATAACTCCTATTTGCTTGTTTCTATATCTAGATTGCGTTTTGAAATGTAACTAGACTGAATAAAATAAATTTACATATACATGAAAGCAACATGGCTTTTATACAACGACAGTACTCTCAGTCTTACTTCATCAGCTCCCAGGTAGTTACGCTTGCTCTCCTGTTGCAGGGACCGATGCTGATGCTTAATTGGTGTTCTGGACGCAAACAGCGAAAGAATAATAATTATAAAGCAGATCACTCAGACGTAAAGATACTCGCGGTCTTCTACTCTTATTTCTGCCAGAAACTGTGAAAAAATGCAACTTTCCACATAAACACAACAGGCGTCGATCGCCAGATAAAAAGTTGCCTTGGCTAATTCAGGAAGCTATGAGAGTGCCGCCATGTTGCGGAAGCTACAGTCACGTGATGCTCATTTACCCCCCTTGTTTAGGAGCCCAAGAATGCATCGCTGAGCGCATTGGGTGCATGCACGCGTGTGCGAATGTGTTTACGTGTGTAGGAAGGGGGTGGGTGAGTGGGAGTCTGTGTGTGCCTGCACACATCATGGTCTTTTAACTTGTAACGCTTTGGATTTTTACATGGCATGATTCGTAGCTTATAATTGCGAGGAATATTCTCAGTTATACAAATGCTTGGTTGCGGCGCCATTAGGAACAACAAAACTTCAGCTACCAATAATTCTGCCCTTCATCCACCCTATTTTGTGCTTTTTAAGTGTATGATATATCTTCAACCTCCATACACCTACGTACGATGCAGGAAGGGAGAAAACTCCTATGGTGGACATGAAAAGAACTTGGTTACTTCCCTTAGATGTGGGCAACCAACATTCCCAAGCAGCGCGGACTTCAGTGGTGTAGTGTCTACATGTGATCGTACTATAATTGTACCTAGTTCTAGCTTAAGTCTGGTTAAGGGCATGGCGGACTAGTTTGAGCAAATTGTGTTTAACGGTGATAGAGATGAATGCGGTAGCACAAGCATATGAGTATAGAAGAATTCGTTTCGACAGATCGAGACAGTCTATTCGCGCAAACTCTCCTCATCGAAATCAGCGCAGCAAGTGAACGAGTTCTTTTCCTTTAAAGACCCACGCTTGTTCCTCACATCAAGTGCACGTTCTTCGCTATGGGCTGTGTCCTTAGAATGTTGACCTGACGTACGACTTCCATATTTCTGCTGCAGTACAGTAAAAGCAGGACTGTTTAAAGACTAGTCGGCCCGTCCGTCCGTCCGTCCATTCGCTCGTTTTCTTTCTTTCAATCCTTTGTCCACAAGATTGGATAGTTCCTTGTTTGTATGCGTGCGTTTTCCGCTCCTTCCGATGACCATCTTCGCAGCATGAATTCACGTTTTGCAGAAAGCTGGTTTAGGACACGAGATATGAGTCACAGACTCTTTCAGCACCTCGACCCAGCATTCCTGAAGTACGAAAGCATATTCAGAGATGTGTGGTAGTGGACAGGAAGCAGTGGTAGTATACATGTGATTTTAAAAATTAGAAATTTGGCGGCACAGACCAGCCATGCATAGGAATAACAGTTGCGTCGATCAGAAACTGCGAGGATCAAATCTTATACCACGCGCAACTGCAGCTAGCCTGCTCCACCCCGAATCGTTGACTGCTGTAGCTCCATATATGTCTTGTCAAAGATATATATCTACCTACATATCTTTGGTCTTGTCAAAGAGTACAGCTTTGCGTCATTGACAACCAGAGCTTGGATGGTAATGATCGGCCTGCACGTAGCGTATGATCACTGATGCTATCTTACTTTCATCCCTTTCAAAAGAAAAATAAATCGTAAATAGTCGTCAGGAATACATTATCTTTATTTGTACAAAAGAGTCTGTCGACGAACCAATTTAAATATGTACAAAGGTTGAAAATCATGAACGCTTAGCTTTTCTTTGCACCCTGTTTCCATATCTGACGGAGGATCCCAGACCGAATGCTGGTGATTTTCATCCCGCACACATCGGTCACGCGCACGAGGACGTGCCCACTCGCACGAATGCACGCACCCGCAAATGAAATTTTAAAAAAGGAATTATATTCTTCAGAAGAGCCCTCTATTCATAGCAAAGAAAGAGGAAAAAGATCTAGCCAGATATTGGGAATACTTTTTGAATTCTGAAACTTGTTCAAAGAAAGAAAGAATGAATGAAAGAAAGAAAAAGAAAATCATGTTACAGACCTCGATTTTAGCCTTTATAACACTTTTTGGTATATGCATAGTTTCCAAATGTTTTAGGGATTCGCAGTACTAGAAAGTTTAGACAACCACGGGATGCTTCGTTTTACAGCTGACGACAGTTACAAACAATTTTTAAACCGTATTTGAATAAAAGCCCATTTACGTTTCTTTGTTTTTCACCATATTGTAATACCCCCACCCCACAATTAAACATGTAATTGTTTTGATCGGGACTATGAAACGAGTATGTGGTTTTTTTTTTCTCGGATAATAATTACTTGTAACTATCCTGTGGTAGGTATATAACATTTGACCAAAATATATGTGTAGGCTTACAAGAAGTAACAAAATATTACGACCGACTATGTCGACCTAACGAGGATGTAAAGCCTGGTTATACTGGTTAAACATAAAAATAACATCTCTGGTAAGTCTTTTTGATCTGATCTTATAAAAGATAAATATTTGACGTTAACATCTTCGGTTATAAGAATTAAGCTTTTTATACTCAAAAAACAGCAAGATAATCTTAGTTCCAATTTTTGTCCAAGAGTACAGTCTATGTATATAAATAAAAAAAATGCGAGAAACAAAGCGAAAATTAAAGTGAGGAAGGGGAAGGCGGAGGGGAGGATACTACAAAACAGTAATGGGAATAGTGATAACGATAAATGAACTGAAGTAGCAAGCTTTGAGAAGGATTTAATGAAAAGGAAGAGAAATTTTTTAACTTTTCAGCCTGCATTGTTTTTTTGGGAAAAAACATACATGCATTTCTTGACGATAATAAAATGAATCATTATCATATCAATTGTCCACAATGTCTGAAGACCGATAGTAACGGTGATTTAAAGTAATTTTGATTTACAGCCCATGACGTTCCTGGGGTTGTGAGAAGACGGATACCAGGGGGTGGGGCTGGGGATCCGGTACTGAGCTCTGAGGCCCCCATGGCTTCAGTGCCCCCCTCCCCCAGAGTTGTGCACCATAGGGGCCACCAGAGCCTCTCCACTGCCCTGTTAAAAGTAGCCACATTCACCTGTTGTAAAAAAATATTACTATCTACGCACTAGGCATATTTCATAACATTGCACGGTCTATGTACATGTCCTTTTATCTAAGCACGAAAGAGCCCAAAAGGTGCTGTTAAAAAAACTAACACACTCTCACATACAGCTTGATTCCGCTAAACTCTGCGAAGCTTCAAAGGCGGTGCTTATGGTTACGCGACAATATCCGACGCCTTTATTTCTGTGCCATTGTTGGGGGGTACCACAATTCGTTGTTTGGGAGCAGACGTCTAGGGCAAGGGTTGTTCTGTCTGCCACGTCAGTTATTGTTATTGTCTCCCCTGCCGCTCCTTTCTTGCGGTCAAGTGACGTACTGCAAAGTTCTTCTTCTCCTTCTCCCTTCTTTATTCTTCGTGTCTTGATTTTTCTTTTCACTTATTCTTTTAGTATTTCAGTACAGGCCTGCAAACAAAGGACCGCGTTTTTTCCCCACAACTTCTTATGACTTGTGCTGTAGAGATGTTAGAGCAGGACATATTATGTCGGTCAGGTTATATATATATATAAGAACATAAGTCTGTTTAGTTCATTAAGCATGCGGTATGAGCATCGCCGCGTCGGGATCTTACCTCGCCCAGGTATTTCTGACTAATTTTAATCGAGTACACTCCGTTAACTTCGCTTAGCAGCTGGTCATTTGACGGTCTCGCGATCACTACTCATCTTATCTCCCCTTACTCAGCTATACACGACTCTTAAAAACTGTCAAAAAATCCATAGATAACTCCAACAAAGGTACTGGCAGCGCTCAAACATAGCCGTATGCAGACGTTCCTTTCTTTCGGCCCTCTCTTTGCAACGTGTTTGGGTACGGTAAGCTCCCTTGGGCATACACGTCTGCATACGGCTATGTTTGAGCGCTGCCAGTACCTTTGCTGGAGTTATCTTTCGATAATTTAAGCGCTCGGTCCTCATTTGTTCTTAATTTTAAAAAATCCATACAATAAATCAAGCTCATGCTGCAGATGTAATTATTTTAAAATATAGTCGCCCACAACTAAAAGAAAGACTAGACATTTTTTTAATGACATAATAGTATTCTTCACATAAAGAAAAATATCTACACTTCCTGTGAAGACTCTCCCCACCCCACTCCCACCCCACCCTAACCCCACATACTAAAATACTTAATGATTACGAGCACCACTCTTCTGTTACTTTCTTCATTTTGAACGAAAGGATGGTTTAAAAAATAGTCTTCTTCATTACTAGTACATTTAGCGAAATTTGTAGCTTGTTCAACAAAGTAATTTTTATGCAAACTTCCTTATTTTCTACAGAAAGAAACTTAAAACACTCGTTTTGTACTGTATGTTTGGAAACAAAGACGGCACAGTGGAGAACAGTCATTTCGGACCTTCTTTACAAACGAAAGATGCAGGCGGCTATACTTCGGTACCTGAAAGAAATGCGTCATGATCAGTCTTACTCTTTTAATTTATCCGCACGTCGTTCTTCTGTCTGTTGGAAAGCTATGTAATGAAACCCTTTTCCTATCAGCTATAGTCCCACAATAAATCCTGTATTTGTACAGCTGGAATGGGGGCATTTTATCACAGAACGGACACACAATCTGCCAAGAAGACATGCACCTTCACCCAGATATCGTTATCAGTCATTATCAATACACACACACACACACATATATATATATAAAGAATAAACACAAATGCATATCTACATATCTGCAGCGCGTTAGTTGCATGCACATGTGCCTACAGTGATCACTACACTTAGAAGGATCCTAATACAAGACAGATGTTTCTTACTGCAACCCACCAATTAAGTTTCCTTCGCTCGGCTTTCGCGAAGTCGCGGTATAATTTGATTCTTTAAAGAACAGTGTGTGACGTAATGCATCTTATCAAAGTGTCAGTTAACTGCTGAACTGAAAATGATAATTATATATATATATATATTTGTTTTACAAAATCACAGCTAAAGTATGTGATAAACAGCAATAAGCAAATAAAAATAACAAAGAACAGTTCAAAAGCTGTTCAGGAATGTGTAGGTGAAAATCCGTTGAAAGATATTGGTAGCAGTACTTCGACAAAGTATTGGTCAAAGCTTGGTAGAAAAAGTACTGGGAAAAATCACGATAGTACCTGTTAGAATTGGTCAAAATTCGTTAGCACACTGAGCAAAATCATTTCGCGATCTATGGCCAAAATTCTTTAGGTATCATATCGGCATGTAGAGAGTCGAGCAAACACTATATAAAATATCTGATAAAAAAGGAGCTGCATCATCAGAGACAGCTAGGTGTCTCACCTCCCCACCACCATAACCAAATGTGACACCATCTATAAATAGCTGACAAGAGTTAGCAAGCTGAGCGCCGTGAACACGTGACTTAAGGCTGTTCCTTTAGCACTCAGCGCAGGCTTTACACAAGTTGGAAGAAAATGTTGATTAATTTGCTTCTAGATACAGCAGGTGTTAGCAGGCTGTGGTTAAGGAAGTCGTCGATTACTCTCTGCGTATCACATTTTAAAAGTTTCTTTAACGCGAAGCAAGAGCAACAATGCATGGTTACAAAAACTGTTTGAGTGAAACCTCATGGAAAAAGGAGTGCGTGCGCGCGTGCCAGCATGTACGTGCGTGGCTGCGTGGGTGCGTGGGTGCGTGTCTGAGATTCATGATTTCATTTCAGTTACAACTGAAAGAAGGCGATGTCAAACTTGTTGTGTTTGTGGCAATATCACATGCTCTGTTTTGACGAAAATTCAAAAATTATTAAGCAGACGCAGGAAAAGTAATCCTTCAGAAGAAAATAAGATGTGTTATTTTTCGTACAAATATAGTAGTGGTACAGTTTCAGAGACACTTTCCTAGAGGGAAATGGCGATCGCAAATCTAATTGCGCGATAAAGGTGCAGAAATAGGACAGACTCAAGAGGCAGTTTACCACTAAAAACATTTAATACACTTATCTGTCCTTTCCTGGCATGGAATGTTTATGCATTTCACACGCAGTATTCTTGTGTCTTGGTCTGGGTGGTATGGGCGTTTGTATCTCCAGTCCATACGTACAGATGTATGTAAAATATGCAGGGCAAACGGGACTTACGACTGCTGTTATGACTGGAAAGGCAGATACGAACGCTCATGCAACCCGGCCCTAGTTCATAAAGAAAATCAACTCAACCATACTGATTTTCTTGGGGAGTTAGGGTAGGGGGCGTTACAAAATTCCAGGTCAGAAAATAGTAAAATCTGTTTCCATGTCGCAGCGTACAAGCAGTGTCAAAGGGACAGAAGTCATACCATTAATGACGAAAGAGAAACTCTATTTCACAGTTTATAGTCCTTAGCAGGTCTTTTGCGAGGTGTTTGTATGAATAAAGATGTCAGACGCGAGCGTTAAATACTGGAGTTCGTTGAACGAGTCACCACCACTAGATACTTCCGTGAAAGGGAATATACAAAGTTCAGACAGGACAGTCCGCTGTTAACCATTATGAAGTTCTTTCGATTGCAAACAGTTGACAACACATGCTGAGGTATTTGAGAACTGGAAGGGCTGAGTCCAAGACATATGCCGAAGAAGCTGTAGTCTCTTGTCGGTGAAACCTACATATAAGTGTTAGCACCATGGGGACATAATTTCACAAATCTTACAACACGGAGAGAGATCAGAAATAAAATATCTTCAACAAGTAACACATTTTCTTCCCCTGTCATGCACACGTGCGGGTAATTAAGTAGTACTTTGCATGCATCATTCGAAGTATAGACAAAACTGTATACAGATCCGGGCAGGAAATTGTCTCTGACCTCTCAAAGACGTTTGGATGCTTTTAACGACACTCACCCTCCTTGCAGATGTCGTCACGACTGCGTAAGATTAAGCATGTACTTCGCTCACCCATTATTCACCGTGCAGACAAGAAAGTCTCTTAATGCAGGGAGCAAACCATTTTTCCTAATGCCTGACCCCAAAATTCATGAAGGCTATCACGCTTACGTGTGTTCAGCAAGTAGGCACGTGCTATTTGAATAACAGGCCAAACTGCCCACAGTTTCAGGTAGAATCGATGTTGATCTTGTAGCGTTTCGTTCCGCCGATCCATCAAGGACGTTTGGGTTTCTTCAACACCACCCTTGGCATGCCGTAGAAGACGAACTGGGTGGTTTCCAGGTGACCGTTGCCTTGGTTATGGGGGTCCATCATGGCTGTGGCCACGTTCTGGGAGCTGTCACTCATGCGGATGAAACGGTTCAAGGGCGTCTTGACCAACGCCCGCCCGTACGGCGTCCCGTCCCCCTCCGGTCGGATGTGGTGTCCCGGATGTTCGTTCTTCTTGCGCACCTCGTCCATGATGCGGCCGTTGACGGCTGTCCGCCACATCGTCCACATGTGCAGGTCTTTCATCGGGTCGAACGACGTCCGCAGCTCCGTGTCGTGCCCCCGTGGATGCGAGCTGCCGCCCCCCGACCTCTGACCGCCCCCGCTGCTGGCCGAAGACCTTTGACCTCCCCCCGCGTGCGACTTGTGGGCCGCGCTGGTGGTTGCGGCTGAGCTGCCGCTGGTCTTGCGGGTGGTGGGCAACGAGGACGAGGTCGGGGCGTGTGACGCCCGGCCGTTGCGCATCCTGTCCGGCGGCAGGCGGGACTTGTCCCAGTGGAGATGCTCCTCTCCCTCGCTGGTCGCAGCCTTCATGGGTCTGGTTGCCCTAGCAACAGAAAAAACGGCAGCTGAAATTACCTTGTGTGTCACCGGCATCACGATGGCCCACACTCCACCCCACCCCCAATTCTGTGCTTGTCGAATGGGACTTTTAAAGCTTTTTGCTTGAAATCTGGACCACCAACTTTGACAGGTAACATACTGTTTCTGTTTATTTTTTCAGTTTCTCTATTTTACATTTCATCTATCTCTGACAAGCTGTCATTCCCCCCCCTTCTTTGTCTCCCACGCTCTCTCTCTCTCTCTCTCTATGAAACTCTACTGCATCTCAGTTCCTCCCCCCTCACCTCGTCCTCGTACTGTTTGTTTAGGTTTGTGTATAAATAAAAACAGAATCGGAAAAAACAAAACCCAGAAGGAAACATCTCACGTAGCTAAACGCTCATGCAAACGTACATAATCACATACACAGTACACAACAGACGTACACATGCACGTACTTATCGATGGCCGTGTACATGTACTCATACAAACACATGTCAAAAAAAAAAGGAGGAACACAGAAAGGACGGAGAAAGAAGAAAGAAGAGAAAAGGAGGGAAAAGGACAGAGGATGAAAAAAAAAACCGAAATGTTAACCCATTTGACAAAAGGATGAAATAAGCAGCGTAATGTTGTGTTGTATGTATATTTACATAACACACTTGTCTACTGCACGCAAGTGTACACGGCTCTCCTTTATTTCTCCTTAATTCTGTCTCGCTCTCTATCTCACTCACTCATTCTCTCTTTCTCTTCACATAAATTCTCTCTCCCCACCCCCACTAACTCCCTTGTGGCTTCTCTCTTTTTTTCTCATCGCCGTCGCCAGGGGCTTGTATTCCTCCTGGGACAGAAGTCTCCGTCCTGAGCCAGTCCTTTAGCTGTCTCCAGTTTGTGGGAAATCCTCTTGGTATCTGCCTCCAGGTCACAGCGCCAGGTATTTCTTGCCAGACTTCTTTCTCTCTTTCCCGCGGCGTTCCAGCATGTCTTGTGGCGCTGGAAGCTGGTTCGCGGAAGGTGTGGCCGACCCGTCTCCTGTTTTGAAGGTCCCATCTCCTGCGGGCTGCTCCCCAGTTCGCTGCCACAGTTCTTGGCTGATGATGGTGTCCGACCAGCAGGTCTGCAGGATATTTCTCAAACAGGTCTTCACGAAAGTCTGCATTTTCCTGCATTTCCCATCCTTCCTGTTGACTATGCTCCCAAGGTAGGCGAAGCTTTTCACCTCCTCTGGAAGGGGGGTGGGGGTGAAGGGGTTACCCTCCAGCATGATGGGGGTTGGGTTAGAGGTCCTGACCTTGAGGATCTTGCTCTTCTATCTGTGGACGTTGAGGCCCATATGAACAAAGGCTTCTGGTGCATGAAAGGAGTGCCAGATCGTTGGAGAAGTCGAGTTCATCTGGCTGTATCCAATGTGACCAATGGACACTGTTCCGCTTTTGTGCTGGAGATGTTCTTATAATGCAGTCTCTCTTCTGCTGATAATAAATTCTAGTACATATCGTCTTAGCCTGCTGTCTTAGCCAGCTCAGGTCCCTCTGAGGCAGCTTCATTGAAAGGGTTGACAAGGAAAAATAGAAACGCTGTGTTTGATTATTCTCGTTACAGTAGTTCCTCTTCCCACCCCCAGCCCAAATGGCGGCGAAATATGAGCCCTTTCTGTCATCCTAAAATATTCAAAATGTGCTTACACGGGACTTATAACAGCCACCGCCGACCTAGATTCACTATCACTGATTGATACGACCTTTTTGTAAAAGCTTGCAACTTAAATGTGGGTGTATCAGCGATGGGCGTCACTCTGTATGTGTATGACTCTGTATGAACATGCGCCGTGTGATGAAGAGGTGGGGCAGATGTCTTGGATTTCACGAAACCCCCTCGGTGCAAGAATCTCGTGTTATACAGGTTTTCGAGTCAATAACATGTTTAATGCACCCAGGGACCCAGTAAGACAAAGCAGATCGAGATCATCTACAGGACAGGGTCAGAGGAAGGATCCAGTATGAAGATTAGATTGATAGACCGCTTTATTATTGATATGTTGAGTGATTGGTTGGTTGTAGACTGAGTGAGTGACTGACTGATTGATTGATTAATTGATTGATTGACCGACCGGCCAACCATTTGATTGATTGATTGATTGATTGATTGATTGATTGATTGATTGATTGATTGACCATTTGATGGATGGATGGATGGATGGAATGAGAGGAGACAGGCATGGGTAGATTAGATAAAATCAACAATTTTAAAACGCCGTTAAGTGACCTCTCGGAATCTTGCTACAGTAATCACATATCACGGCTATACAATACCTAAGACAAGCATGCGTATCTTAAAGAAGAAAGACTCCTTCAAAAATCTATACCGCAACCCAGCTAAAGCAAAAGACAGACACGAAAATCCGCTTCGCTTCTCTGTCTCTCCCTCTCTCCTTTCATCTCTCCTTCCATCTATCCTTCTTACCTCCTTCCTCCCCACCACCCTCCTTTCCACCCTCCCTCCCTTCCGCCCTTCCCTTCACCCCCTCCCTCATCCGCTCTCTCGTTCCCTTTCTCCCTCTCATTATCATCAGTTCTTTGTCTGGGCCCGACGCAGGCAGGACATGGTCCTACTGATGATCTCATAATTAAAAGCTTCTCGATTATTAACCCATCCCACAGAAGCAAAACAGGAATTTTTCCTGTCCCCTCCTTCGCTGGCTTCCCACGCAGGCAGAGATACGGACAGGACACACAGATACAGTAACGCAATGTTACTGCAAGTGCTTCTAGTGGCGTGCTGTGAAATATTCTAAACTTAAGGGCATGAAAAACATTTCTATACAGTTGCTAGATTTACGATGATAACGGCACACACTTCTGGGAGTAGGGAATGTGGCCGCACTCAGCAAATCCAAGCTGCTTTTACAGATGTTCTGTTAGTAAGAAAAAGTCGTAGAGAGAGTGAAAGATGGAGGGAAAGAAAAAACGGACAGACAGACAGACAGACAGACAGACAGACAGACAGACAGACAGACAGACAGACAGACAGACCAATAAATCTAGCGATGTGCGTCTAGACTTGACAGTCGTAAATTTGTCAAAATCATCGTTGCCGATATGGCGTTATTAATCATACACCACTTGTACCAGACTTCGCTGTGACAAGTCTGTGCGCGTATGTCAGCCTTTTTATTTGTTCTTTCATCTTTTTCCTATTTGGCTCGAATGAGGCCCCCTTTGAGACATTCGCATGGCGGGTGTACCTGAGCCCTGTTTTGATAGCTTACAGTGTGTACAGTTTAAATTACGTGTTAATCACAACACGCCGACTGCACGGCGACACACCCTTAGCAATCGTTTGGTGGAGGGGTTGATGGCTGGGACAGCCACTTTCTCGGGTGTATTAAACGAGACGAACATAGTTCCAACTTTAAGTGTGGATGTCGGGAATAGAAAGAAATCACTAAACAGCTTAAACAAATTTAAGGCGAGAAACTGCCCATAGAGGACGTACCAGTGGAAGGACGTGTGATATTCAAACCGCAGCAGGGGCAGCTTAGAGATAGGGGGACGAACGAACAGGCAGACAGACAGACAGACCCACGTACGGACGGACGGACGGACGGACGGACGGACCGACCGACCGACCGACCGACCGATGTACGGACGGACAGACACCAGATAAGGAAACTGGCAGATCGAGAAAAGCGTTTACACTAAGCGCATAGAAAGAGCGAGTACTTACTTTATGAGAAACAGGCCTGGCGAGCAGTAGGTCTACCTTCCTATGACAGTCCTTATCTGGTGTTCGTCTCCAACAACCTTTTCCTGGCCACTACGCAAGCCACACCTCTAAGACACAACGCGAGCCACGCAACCCTAGGATTTCAATACAGAATCAAACTGTGCTGCTCAGCACTCCCTCACTAACATTACCGTTCCACGCCCCCACAGAGAATATCGTGTTTGGCTATAACTGCGGTCGCCAGATTCACAAGTCACGTTTCGGCAAAACGTTCCTGAACTTCAGAGCCATCATCGTGTCAAAGGGAGCGATTGGGGGCCAAACCTTACCTTTTATACCTAGTTTTCAGAGCCATCATCGTGTCAAAGGGAGCGATTGGGGGCCAAACCTTACCTTTTATACCTTTCAATACCTTTTGAACCCAGCGATCCCTAGGGGCTTAAGTTATTAACAAATTCTGAATACAAAACGTCTTAAATTTTTAACATGGTCTTAAATTAGAAAAAATACACAAGGCGCCTACGACCGGAAGTGGATATTACGTACGCTTGTCCAACCCATCCCAGATGAATGACGCATCTAAACTTTCAACAACTGCTCTGAATGGAAAGCAACCATTGAAATCGACCTTTTAATCGATGGCAAAACTTCCAGCTGCAGTAATATTTTAGAAATTCCGCAGAAGTACTATAGCTCATTCGCCCATCTTCTCCACCCATACATCTATAAATAAATTTTCTAATCTGGTGGGGAGGGCGAAAATTTGACGGCAAATCGTGATTTCTTCACATTTTTCTGTAACCGCCGCTAACTGGGATTACTTTCAGCCCCTCCCTGTGTGTCGTGATCTATTTGTCTTCACGCGTGCTTTGTCGACCTGCCTTGCTAATAATTCATGTCTTAATAGTTAAATGCAGCAAGTGGTGCAGTCTTTTCTGGTGCATATGACGTCATCGGTTAGCGGGTTGCGTGACAAGTATGCGAAAGGTGCGAAGCAATGACTGACACTTGCTTCAAAGTAAAGGCAAGGACTTGGGGGAAGCGCCCGCTTTTTTCACCCACGGTTTCTCTATTGACAGAGGTCCCTGCCTGACCTTGGCCTGCGTACGCGCGGCCTCTGACACGTCACGATCGCATATAATTATAGGATACCGGATAAGTCACAGGTATGTATGTATACGCACAGGCTCGAGCATATTCATACACGTGCATACAATCTGCATACATATACACAGAGACACGTGCATATACAGGTGTATTGTACGTACACACATCCAAACACGTACAAATCATTCTGATACTAGTACATGTATCCATACGCATACATATACCCCGGTTCCCATCGACACACACCACGGAGTTAAATACACATACGCACGCAAGCATGCACACGCAAGCATACACACTCTCGCTCGAGCTCCGACATCCATAGATGCATGCTGCACAAACCTGCATACCAGTAATGAAAAAACCAGAGAACTAAGTTACCGAATGTCAGCACAGCACCTGGTCTGTGTTCGCCTGGCGACTCTCCATGCGCAGGTCGTTCTAAAAGTGGGAGGCCGTTGTGACAGTGAGCTAACCACAGCCACTAAATGCTGTTTTTACAAAGCGATGTCTTCTGTTCAGTCGGTTGACAAGAGACCGGGATTTTTTTTTATAAAAGAACGAAGTATAAAAAAACGTTTTCGCATTTCTGAGGATGTACAAATTCAGTAACATCAAAAAAAAAAACTTTCTGCTGGTCTGTCTTAGCTTTCACCCCTGTGTGTGTGTTTGTGTGTGTAGGTCTTCAGCATCTTGGACAGTGATGTGTCAGTCAGTCAGTCAGTCAGTCAGTTTGTGTGTCGGTAAATCAGTCCGTCTGAGCATTTCTTCCTCTCTTCCGCAGGAAAGAGCTGCAAAGTTCCTCGCAGATTTGTCCGGCGTTCGACAACGAGGGAAATTATTACTCGCATTGTGATTGTTACATTAAAACATACATTAAGAAAACAACTTCAGGGATTTGAAAGCATAAAAAATTCTCCATGACTGCTTTATGGGACTCCAAGTTATCCGTGTCTAGCTCCTTCCCCCCTAAAAACAGCGGTAAATAAATTAATAAATATATAAATAAATAAACCAACAATCCGCAATATAGATTTAACATTTGGGGACGCCTGTGGCACACCAGGAGCAGGTGGTTGTCCTCGATACGGAGAGTAATATGTTCGGATCCCATGTCTAGCACTTCTACTAGCGGTGATACCTGTTAACAGGGCTGACTGTCGGGGGATAGTCTACGGGTATGTCTGGTTCTCTCCCCAGGTCCTCTTCGCCCACATCTTTTCTGACCC
>SMGT01012683.1:478001-498273 GCA_004794575.1 Lanistes nyassanus
TGTCGGGGGATAGTCTACTGGTATGTCTGGTTCTCTCCCCAGTTCCTCTTCGCCCACATCTTTTCTGACCCTCTCTTCTCCTACCTGACGTTAACCAACCATCCAGCTTAACCACCCAGCTTAACACTGCACCCGACCGAGGGAAATCCTCTGCAGCGTCATCAGCACAGACTGTATCGAAAATGTGCGTCTGCAATTGAAATGTCTGTCTGCACCGAAGACGTATCCAGTTGTTAGTAACTTAGGTCCAAGCAGCGAGTTCGTAAACTTTGTGACAAGTTCTGCATTGCTGATTCTATTCGACGAAGTCGATCTGTCTGAGATCGGCCTTATAATCGTCGGATATCAGACCCCGAGGAGAAGACGCGCTGTGACCTTTATGTACACCAGCCAGGGGAAGCAACAAAGGCTCTCAGGTATCAGACCAAACCTACTGATGTCTATGTGGAATAAAACTCATGGTAAGTCAGACGTGACGGAATTGTTCGACGAACAACGCCGTGAAGGACAGGTAAGAAAGTTTGCTATGCAAGATAGGAATTCTTACTAGGGTGGATAGGAACGGGGTGGTGTACCGTGTAGATCAGGATTGTAAAGGAGAAGGATATGGATGTGGAGCTCAGAAAAAAAAACCCAGCCAGATCTGCTGATAGCACACGATCAGGCTTAACACGCACAGAATTTCAGGAAAAGATGCACATAATTTAACTGTGTACATCACTGCGATGAGGAGTGATGTTTATTTTTTAAACATTTGGCCAAGCAGCGTACGAGTCGCTTGGTGGTGACTCCTGCTTATTTACAAAATCATCCTCAGATTTGAGGCTAGAGGGTCAGTCTGACCTTTGGTTGAAAAAAAATCTCATACTGGTGTACTGAGCATTGAGCACTAGAACACTCTCGTGAAAGGAATTAATGATTGGCAAGGAATCCTTAACTGAAACATGACCCGTTGAAGGGCATCCAGCAGACACCATGAAGCGACCATAAATTTCACGAAGTCCTCCGACCTGTGGACACATTTATGCACAGAAAGGCGGGGATACAAGGCTACGACTAATCGTGGAACTCAGCCTCACGGGGTAAAGTATAGATCTTGTTCACACTACATGTAACTACCGCCAGTGAATCTTTCTCTTTCGTGCTACATTCAAGGTAGCAAGTGCAAAAACACAAGGACGTATCATATATATATAAACGAGTACAGCAGGAGCCATTTTGTGTGGTTTGGGACCTGTGAAGTCGTGCTGCCGCATAGCGGTAACCACAGCCAGAAATATAACTGTAAGAATAAATCTACCGACAGTCAGGAACATAAACGGACTAGTCATTAGGGTCTCCAACCGGGGGAGCAAGTTCTTCCCATCATTGAAAGCTCTAGGTGGGGCCGCTTTTAGTTTATCGTACAACTGAGAAAGGTAGGGTTAGTGAGGACTACAGCAGGTGGGAGGCATTGGGGGGCGGGGGGACAAAAATGCCTGCCTTAAAAGCGAAGAGCACAAATAACAATGAGAATAAGATACGAATAAAGGTTTACACCCACTTCGGTCAGATGAATCGAGGATTTTTGATTTCATGAATCTCGCCTTATCATCATCACAAAGAAACAACAAAAATCCTTTGTATGACCTCAGAGAATATGTTTGTATGTTCTCTAACCTCTCCATTGTAATCCACCCATGCGCGAGCGCCCGCCCGCCCGCACGCACACACACACACACGTACGCACACACCCATAAATGGTTCCCCCTCCCCACACAGACATACTCGCGCACATATAGGGGGCGGGAGGGAATAAGTGACACGCAGACAACCTGCATTGCTGTATATAGCTACCGGTAAAGTGCTAATATCCAGACGGGATTGAAATAAGGCGCTTTATACGTACTCCGTGTCGCTACGCTTGTTTGGTTTGCTAAAAAAAAATTGCAGCCATGTCGTATATTTTTACTGCCAACACGATGTCTAGCGGTGTGAATTATCAGGCCCGAATAAATGTTTTTTTCCAAAGGAGGGGCTAAGGTGATACATGGCCATATAAATCTTTCGTGAACCAAAATAAAAGCAAAAAGACTTTTGAGGACTGAACGAGTGGACAATGCGCACATAAAACATGACCTCAGACTCGTCCAATGCGTCACGAAAGGAAAAGCAACAATAAACGAAGATACATCAAACTAAGCCAAACGAACCAAATAAAAACAAAGTTTTCAAACTCTTGAGTCACCTGTACATTGCAGAACAATGCTCACGTAAAAATTACTCGTACCACACGCAATGCCTATTCCGGTAAATTAAGACATACCCACAGATGTAAACAAGTGAGAATATATGTATTTCTCTGGATACAAACATGCTTAAAAGTTCCCTTTCTTTCGATCTTTATGCATTAAACTAGAACAGGTAATGCAAATCTATGTGTTGGAAGGGACTGCTACCTCGATTTGTTTAATTTTTCTGTATGCGCTATTGTAAGCAAATCGAGCGAAGCCTGCATGGGCAGGGAACATATGAGTTTAATGAATTGCCCGTATCCTGGTGCAGCAGTACCTGAGGCTACGTTCTTCTCGTCTCACTCGCAGGTCTGCAAAACATTGCAGCTTTCCACTAACATGCCTTCTGCGAAAACAAAACTTAGATAAACCTGTCCTTCGTTCTGTTTAATCTAATCATTCTATGCCACATCCATCCATCCATCCATCCCCCTACCTACCTACCTATCTTCTGTCCGTCTGTATGCCTGTCTGCCTGTCTGTGAGTTCGTCTGTCTAGTCTTTTTTTTTTCGTTTACATATTCCGTCGCTTTTGTCCTTAACAGTCGGGTTACACGATGTTCGGCTTACATCTCAATGACAATTCAACTGCTCTGCCAAAGGCCACCCACAGCATGATCCTCTTCACAAAGTGACCGCCTCAATCACGCAAGTGTTATCTTTATATTTCTTTACTTGGTGTACATCATAGGCTTGTGCATCTCTTATTATTCAATAATAAAAATGCAATTGACTGCGATGTCCCTCTATCCTGCTCCCTTTCATATCTAGAAATGTGATTATCAAATGTGCATTATGCAGATATTATCAAACTTCACTTTACACAGAAGCAGTGTGCTTCAAGAATGCAAATAATTTACTAAGTTGTTATTTTCTACTTTCCAGCACTTCAAGACTGTGTACATCCCAGAGCAGCACATCTCCATTGATCGGGCTTTGTGTCCCTGGCGAGGAAGAGTGGGCTTCCAGGTCTACATGAAGGACAAGCCCATCAAGTGCGGAATGAAGCTCTATGAGTTGTGTTCCACATGACCTCGGGGTTGTACACATGGGAGAGTTCATCTGGCTATGTGCACAACCCCAAGGTCATGTGGAATCAGCCTGGAGTCAGCAACAGACCCTTCGATGTTGTACTTCGCCTGATGCAGCCACTGAAATCTTTGCGCTACATGCCCAATGTGGACAACTACTACAGCTGTCCTGTCAGAAGACAACACTGGACTAGTGGGCACAGTGAGGTCCAACAGAGTGGGCCTGCCTAAAGATTTCATGGCCAAGCCCATTGCAAAGGGAGAGGCAGACTTCAGGCGACACCAGAATGTTGTAGTCATGAAGTGGAAAGACAAGCGGGAGGTTTTTGTACTCACCACCATCCACAGACCTCAAATGGCCTTAATTTGCTTACGTTACACACAAGCTCATTTTTTGACAAATAAAATTACCTACATTCAAGGATGTTTGGTTTCGAAATCTATGGCACACAGCCTCTTCTAAATCTCCTATTTTGTAAGATCTAACAATAAACGGGCGAAAGGATCAGAATGGAGACATGCAGGTAACCTGACACCGATGACTCCAGGCAAACGTGAGCAGTGTGCACATAAATGCTAAAGACTGTGTGCATGAAGTGAAAGGCTGGACCTAAAGAAATTAAGCCAAGCGGGAACAGATAGCCAGGTAGGCACGACTTTAAAAAATGCAAAGCGGTACTTCAAAGATTCGTATCATGTGTGGCAGGGGAGGGATGAGGGGAGGGGTGAGGGACGGGTTGCTTGTATATAATGTTTCCTTAAAGCCTCCTCACGCTTGGCAAAAATGACAGTTTTGCGAGTGGTGCCCGCAGAAGCAGCCATCAAGCAAAGGTTTTTCGACACGTCGCCACAGTTGCGCGAATTAAATTCCCGCGCATCGATCTCAGAGGTTTTTTTTTCGCCGACTGATTTGGTTTCGCGATCCACTGTGTCACAGCCAGACAGGATTAAGTATTTAGCTGAACCAGAAGGGCGCAGTCAAAAGGACTGCTGTGTGTGCTTACAAAAAATGGAAACTAGCGATTTTTTCTGTGTGCAGCTCATGAGGTGACGCCCCAACTCAACGTCTTCCCACCACTCAGGGAGTGATAAGAAGTGGGAAATGGGACAGAAAGGCGAAGAATGTTTGTATGTATGCGGACAGCGTTTAACCTGCAGTCACGAAAAATTACCTTTCCTTCAAGAGAGTCAGCCCCCTTACGTCACGTCTAAAAGTCGTTGATAGCATTTTATGATTAACTTGTATACGCTCGTAGTAGAACGAAATTTAATCAAACAACTTAGCAACTGCATCGAACATTTTAAAGGTAAGCGAGACAAATTCATCTGAGCTACTATTCAGGCTCTGTGTTTTCATGCGAAGCATTACGTGTTCACCATGAAAAGTTCTGGTTACAAAATTATTCCCTAATAGGCCAAAAAAGGCGTATATATTTACATGGTCTTGGAATCAACCTTTTCTAACTCTGTGGAATTTAATGTCTAACACGATCTTTTGATAATCCTCAGTAGAAAGAACGAAGCCAGGAAACGTTTTCAATAGTCTAAAGAACAAGTCATCCGGGGAACATAGCTTCAATACGTCACGCAGTGAGTTTAATATCTTCAAAGAGAACGAATCTCTGAGGCGGACTATCGTTCGAGCGACCCGGGGTTCACGCAGCGGTCTTAGTGTCACGTGTTGTCTACAGCAGATGACCCGTTCGTTTTCAAGGCCAACTTCCGCTCTCGTTCTTTAAGCCTTGAAGTTCAACTCGCTGGCAAGCTTATAGTGTTCGAGCCTTTTACAATGTCTATTAGTAACAATGCTAGTACTCAAGAAATCCATTGGTAATCAAATAGCTGGTGTAATTAATGTTAAAAATGTATAACAATCCATATGTGTGTGTGTGTGAGGGTGTGTGTGTGTGTGTTGAAATATGCACAATTTGTGGAAGTGCGCGTCTGTACACGTGCACGCATAGACATGCAGTTGTGTGCCCACGAGTATGCTAAGAGGTAGGTTTTGCTGTATACATATGAGTGCTCTGTACACTTGCAGTGCTTATATCAATCCCCAGATTCCGTTGACATAAGGTTTTAAATGAGTGCGCCACTCACATCCATACACGTACGCTTGCACACTAGCACACTCGCTCACGTTCACACTGCACACTAGCACACTTGCTCACATTCACACTGCACACTAGCACACTCGCTCACATTCACACATGCGCACGCATACATAGACGTGTGTTACTGAATAGTCCAACGATAAGTTCACCTACTTTATCACTAAATAATCCATGGAAATTGGTCCCTAGTTTATCACGTTAACAGAAGTAGTTAGTAAATTTTATTTCATATCATTAAATTTTTGGTTTTGAATATCTTCCTCCAAAAGCAAGAAATCACAACACAACGTGATTCCATCAATACCTTGTCCTGTCAAGTTTGTGCAAAAGTAAAACAGCACATAAAACCAAACACTGCTAACTCTCACGTGCCCCGTGATTAACGCTGTTTACTGGTGCAGATGGAAACCGGATGCTGTCGTTTCCAAACTGCGCTAAACTTCCCTTCTTAGAACCATGCATCGGCGAAACTCTGCACTAGTCTATTCTTTTGAAAACGAATAGACCCTGGAAGTAAGTGGACTCTTAACACGGGAATTAACTCTGAATCACGCTCAAGGAAGAAAGATAATTATACAATTCAAGCATGCTAAGATGTTATGTTCCCTATCCAAACATCAAGAGGTTAAGATTTTTGTTCGTCTATTAGAATAAAAGTAGTCAAACAAGTTTATTATTGTTAATGGAACACAATTGAATCATACTTCGGATTTCCGAGTCCTCTGTAAACGTTTTTTTCGTGTTTTATTATTACAGTACTTAACATTATTTTCTTAAAGATCTAGGATTTAAATAAGTTTACGCACCACAGCATTGTCCTCGCTCCTTTTCCCACCACAGCACAAATGCTAATGAAACAACGGCACTGGTAACAGACCTCTTAGATCCTCCCGCTGAAACACAAACCTTCGTTCTCGGCCGACAACCGTACTTATACTCTGCTAACTGTATTCCGGCCTTAGTCTAGGCACAGGGTAAGGTGCTGCTGTAGGTGATAAGGTTTCACAGACAGTGTTAAAAGCTTCTGCCACTGATCCAAAGTACTGGCGTGTCAATGGAATCGATAGACGATCTCTGCAATAAACACCTGTACCTGAAATGTCACGCGATTAAACGTACATGGTTTCCTCCACGGGAAACAACGCCACTCAGGTGGAACTAAACGTCATTTGGGCGTATCAGACTGCTAGGTATAGTAGCGGCTCAATTCATAGGGCGAAATGAGAAGGGGGTGAGGTGGAGTTCCAGACAAATCACGTACTGCGCATGACGCATGACCTAGCCTGGACCTACTTGACACAGTGTTGGCTGAGCAAAAAGGTCGACTGTTTCTATGGACGAAAACGCCGCCAGGTGCCATAGGCTTCATTAATTGATATTACGTAAAGGAGTAGAGGAGTATTTCCCACCGCCTGACCAGCATACCCGAAGTACGCATCGACAGCCGTTTGGCTTAGGCTAAGCTATGCGGCTGGGTCATAGCGAGTCTTGTGTGAAGTGTTTCTTGAGGTCAGGTCGTCTGTGTTCTGTGTGAACGAGAGAGGAATAAGGCGGATAGGAACAACAGGTTGTTTTTTTTTCAGTCATTCAAAGAATGAGAAAGTCCTCCTTTAAAAAAATCATTCTGCTTCTTTTTGCCAGAGTGAAAGCAAAGTGGTTGTGCGATCTAGCGTGCGTGGGTGTTGGTGAGGGACGGGACTTGTCTGAGCCTGTCTTTTTGTCGCATGTCTCCTGTGGGTACTATGCAGGTCCATAGTCAGTTACGTTAACCCTTAATGACAGTTTAAAAAGAAGGAATTTGAAAGCTAATACGTTATAGTAAACAGATGGAGTTTCACATTTTTAAACGCTTGGTTTAGAACCTAATACCAAAAATAGGGGACTACTTCTGTTTAAAAGGAGTTTGCCCGTCCTTTGCTAGCTGTTGGTTTTCTGTTGAGGTCGCCGCTGCGCCTGAGAGGGTCACAGGCAGGAAAGAACTTGTAAACGACATGACCTGTTTTTCACACGCACGGACGTCGGAAGAAATTCGCCCCTCCCAGAAAACATGTCCGGGTCCGCAGTTAGGTCACTATGCTCACCAGTGGTTGCCATGGTAAATGTAGTCTGAGATTTATATCGCCAGTTAACAGTTGAATTGGAAACGTTTTTTTTAATCTCAGCATTTGAGTTAGGGTTAGAGATAGGGTTGGGCATGGGCTTGGGGTTACATTTTGCATTCTCTACGCACGCATGCGCAATCTGTATGACGGACCAGTTTTCTTGCCGGACCAAATTTCTTGCTACACCGGGTCAGTTTTAAGCAGAGTGTGCTTGTTTCCAGGTGTTGTTGTAAAGTGTCGACAATCAGTCTATAAGCGCCAGTCCGGTTGCCAACTAATGGCAGGAGAGCTTTCAATCTGTTCTAATCAAATCGCTCGATCAACTGTTCGTTTCAGGATCGTCGAAATGAATGGCAGGGGAGACACGACACATGCTGCGAGATAAGTCAGAATCGTGACGTGATCAAGTACTTGTAGCAGTGAACGAATGTGCGACTGTATGTGTCGCTGGAGAGGGGGAGAGGGGAATTTCTACAGTTTTATATACATATGCCTGACTGTATTTGTATGTGCGTGTTATTTATCCTTCTTTGCACCAAAACCGTTATTTTTCATTTCTCCTTTTCGTATTTTCATTATGTTTTTAACAAAAATCTTAATGTATTTTCACTGTTACTTCAATTACTCTGCAGCCAATTCTAAAATATCCCAGAAGAAAGAAACCAAACACTTTAAAGTTCAGATCATTAGCGTACACTTCACAGAATCTAAAGGTGTTGACGAGTCCAAGTATTTCGGCAAGTCAGTTTTTTTTCATTGTGTTGCATTTTTTGCAAATCGACAAGTTTTTTTTAGATAGATCGTTATTGTGAGATGGATGACACAATGCGTTCCTGAGGGTTTCTGCTGTCATACCAAGGCACTGAATAAACGAACGAACGAACGAACGAACGAACGAACGAACGAACGAACAAACGAACGAACGAACGAACGAACGAACGAACGAACGAACGAACGAACGAACGAACGAACGAACGAACGAACGGTCTTTTCAAACAGTAGATTCTGAGTAAAGTTTACATCTGAAAAAAAACATACAAAGGTTGTGCTTTCTTTTCTTTAAACTACTTTATATTCAATGATCCATAAAACTCACAATTCCTTCGGCAGCTGACAGACCCAGAGGGTTTAAGATCTGGCTACAGAAAGGTAATTATCAGCCTGCCGCAAAGTAGGCTGCGTGTATTATAGAAATCTGCTCTTATCACTCCAAAAACTGCTTAGCTTACTTTCAGCAGACATCATCTGCTCAAACAGTCGACACTGAATTGTGAAAGGCGAGGTTGTAAGTAGGTGAAATGAGATGCCCTCAGGCCACAGGGGCCAGCGAGTCTCAACCGAAAGACATCACAATAGGGAACTACTTCAGCACTTGATTAAACCTCCTTACCTAAGCAGTTTGTCTAAGGACGGAAACGAGAAGGCGGTATGCTGGTCAAAACGACGACATAAGCCAAATTTCGCCTAGAATAAACTAATTTAACTTCGTATAAAATAATTTCACTTAGGCAGAATTGCAGCCAATTGCAGATAGTGATTGTGGCCACGTGACTGATTTCGCCAAGGCTCAGTAAACTGATCCGTACATGTGTAAATAGTTTGTAGCCATTCTGATTATACCTTTCACTGCACGGCGCCATTTCGTTTGAGAATCAGGTGTGTACGTCTATTGATCTTAACAGGAGCCTTAGTTTGGTGACTGATAACACGGCGCCAATGTAAAATGTCGCCTCATCTTGCTTCGGATGCCATTTTAATGCGCGTTAGAATAATTCTCAAACGGAATGCCACTGTGCAAAGAAATTGATGATCGGACTGGCCACGAATTAGGCCTAGGTGTAAATATTTACGCCTCTTCCTACAGAAGCTTATTGCTTCTAGGTGTACTTGGTTAAGTGGCCACTGCGATTGGCTACAATTCCATCTAGGTGAGATTGTTTTATCCTAGGTGGAATACGCCAGGTGTGACAGTTTTGGCCAGCCATGTTGGCGAGAGAACCCAGGAGAGGTCAGCCAACCGTAGCGCACGCCCTACAGCTAAAGTTCTCTACGCTTGACTTTGTAGCCGTTCAGGTTGACAGCACAAACCTTCGTGTCTGTCTAGCGGCTCACTGAGCCAGCCGCGTGGCGACTCTCACATTTGACAACACCCCAGAACTGTGTTTCCTAACCCGACGAGAGCTGGATTTACCCTGAGTAGAAACGTTCCTATGAAGCTGTGTGAATAATGAGCTATTTAAGATTAAGAAACAATGCGTTCATCTTATCGGATGATAAGTTCAGAACAGTTAGCCTTTGGCAGCATTAATCCCGATTCCCGAGGAACGGAACCACTTCAAAGAAAAGATAATTTTCCCCTTGGGAAAACGCTTGACACGTGGAAAATATTTGATTGAGATGTAATGAGAGTAGCTAACATGGGGTTCGATGGCCGATCTTTTCGGGCACAGAACGCATTTCAGTTTTATCAGAAATGATCGGTTCGAGAGTGATAATACCCTATTTAACTTCAAATTAGAATGCCACTCATCGTTGAGAAAACGTCTGAAACAATCGCTGCACAATGAAACAACCATGACGAAAAAAATTGTTCCTTAAAAAAAAGCAAGAAAACGGTCAAAATGATTCCGATTCTCTTGACGCGTGATCAGATGACTAACGGAGCGAGCAGGACGTACGCTCAAGGGCTTTCCAGTCGAAGTACACGATGCCAGACAACATGATGGAACTTGACCGCCAGTGGGTTCAAGGCCAGGGAACGCTCATGGTCGTCTCTATCGGCAGACGAAGCTCTGATCCTGGGAAAGCCAGAACAAGGAATGAAACGAGCCAGAACGAGGGTCAACTCACAGATGACCTTTGCTTGCCACTGGCTGCCCACGCGACATGGCGAGCAGTTGTTCAAATTATTTTCCAAGAAATTGAACTATGGAGTCAACTCAGGGACGGAATGGAGTGTGAAGGAGTAGAGAGATCTGTTCGTGAACAACGACCGACCTCTCACCGGTCAATAAATAACAATGAACGGTGTCCTATTTTATCTCAGATACATTCCCCTTTCCTTAAAATTATGTAGCGGATGTCACAAAGATATGAATGTATTGAATAACTTCGTGACATACTGGAACAAATGTGACCGGAATACAATACAATGCATCTTTATTCATTCTTGGCGGACAGTTGAGAGGTATACCATACAGAGGGCCCATACGAACATATCACCTTACACTTGTTTTGATGTCGGCGCTTCAAGACGAAGAAAGGAATTTAAAAATCTATCTTCACCTCTCATTCCTTTGACAGAAAAAAATCAGAAAGAAAAAAAGGACGAAAGTGGGGGGAGAGAGAGAAAGAGAGACAGAGACAGATACAGAACGCTAGAGGGAGCAAAAGGGAGAGAGGTGAAAAGATGGAAGGAAAGCAATGGGTATGTAAGGATGACAGAGAGAAAACAAATCAAATAATTCCATTTTTATCTGTCTTGCATAAGCGGCTGCTCGTGTTGTAGGACAAGGAAGCGAAAAGAAACTAGCAACACGGCATTGCATGGAAGACATGATGGTTGATAAAGTTTACAATAGCGATATGACGTTCATCTACCGGAGGAGTGGAGGTGGGGGTAAGGGTGGGGGTAGGTGTGTGTGTGTGCATGAAAGTGTGTCTTATACAAATATAAATGTGCAAAGGTAATAATGTGTCTCCAACACACACACACACACACACACACATGATCGAGGCAGAGTGAAAGGATCGAAGAAAGAAAGTAAAAGAGAAAGGCAAGAAGGAAAGAAAGATAGATGTATGGTAGGAAGAAAGACAGGAAAGAGAGAAAGAAAAGAAAGAATCGAGGAAGTATGTATGCAAGCAAGCAAACAAACAAGCAAACCACACAAAAAAGTAAAACGAAAAACGAAAAGATACCCCCGCACACACACACGCACACGCACACACACACGCACACACACGCTCGTACACACACACGCACACACACACACACACGCACACATTCTGACAGAGTTATAGAGACGGAAATAATGCGTGAGAAGAAAAAAGCCATGAAGAGAGACCCGAAAAAAGGTTTGAATGGAAATGTCTCGAGTTTATAGCAAAGGGAGAAGCGCTATAAAGACAGGCTAAAGTGTCTAGAGGAAAAAAGAGACGAGAGCAGCAAACGAGAAAGAGCAAATCTCCTTGTGCCCAAACGTCATCTCTCGCCAGCCACAAATGTTTGTTGCAGCAGATATTGCCCATCTCCAAGATCGCTGTCAATATTTAATTTGTCCAAGCCCGGTGCTGACGGATTGGTTTAAATCCAGCGAGGGGGTTGTTATAACTGTCGTAACAGTAGCAGCTGAAGGACAGAAGGAAGAAAGAAAGGAAGGAATAAAAGACAAGAAATAAAGGAATGATGGAAAGAAAAAAGAAAGAAGGAAAGAGAGAAAGAAGGAACATATGAAGACAGAGAGAAAGTGCCAGGTGAAAAGTAAGGCTAAGAGAAAACGTACTAAGAGAAAATGACCATTTTCCTGCTGTCCAGCCTATGCGCCACATCTTCTGAAGCTAAGTCTTTTTCTTCTGTTTTCGTTGTTGTCGTTTTTTCGTCGTTTTTGTGTCGTCCTGATGAAGGGGTAGTGCCCCGAAACATGTAGATTGTCTTTGTCTGTGTCATGTCTTAGCTTGGTCCAGTTCCCTTGTTTTAAATTCTGTAAAAAGTCTTCATACAAATTTAAAATTAGTAACTCATAAGCTTTGCTCAAGATGTAACAGAGCCTCTTATTTTCTTGCACTTGAAGTACTATCACATCTTTTCCCTGCATTTTTATAAACGAATAATGACTGGAATTTGAGGTGTTTACTGCCTCGAAACAAATTGTTGTTCACCCAACAAACGAAATAGTTTCAGGGTTAAAAAATGTTTTTACTGGTAGAACAATAAAACAAATCAAGCTTTCACACTGTGATGACAACAGCTTGCAGAATAGCTACAAAACACTCATTCGCTGCCACTTTGTCGAGGACGAGAAGATTGAACCGTTGCCATTTTCACTTCGAATGGGCAAACAGCATGAACAATAACTTTTCACAACACCAGTCCGCTTTTCATGTACAACTTTAATTTCCCTTTGTTGTCACTGACCCTTACTGGGGCTATTGCCCCTAGCTTTGTGCCTGTGCTTAGCTTATGCTAACATTTGTATTCATGACTGCTGACTCTGATGGATGAAAAATAAACGTGTTTAAAGCCATTGATTCTGCATGTCACCGAGGTGACACCAGTGGTCAGCAACAACAATCACGATCACAAAGACAACAACAGTGCAGTTGCGGGGCAACCAGGCTGGGCAACCAGGCTGGGCAACAAAACGACAGGGTCAGCGGCGTATCATGTGGACATCGAATTGAAAAACCTGCTTGCTTGCGTAGATAAAAATAACCCGCTCCGTCAAATGAGCACACAAAAGACTGCTTCTCTCCTGACAACCTTTACGTTCAGGGAACAAAATAGCAGTCTTCGCTCTTCCCTCTCTGGCATGTCTACCTTAACCACGCCTTTAGCCCACCCCGCCCTCGCAAAATCTTAGTATCAACAGGCGGAGTCGTCCTCAACTCACCCACGCTGGCATTCTTAAGAAAAAAAAGTCGCCTTAGTTTGTTTATTTCTCTGTTCGAGTCAGACAGTCTTGCAGAAACAGGCGATAGATGCCCGTCAGACGAGAGTTTACGCTGTTGTTTTAGTAATAGTATGCCGTGTGGTTTAAGTTAGAGAAAAGCTGGTTTCAATAGGTGTATGAACAGTTACCTTAAGGTGTTGGAGCTGAGGAATGCAAGATTAGTGAGCAGGAAGCGAGACAGAGCAAATGGTAGAGACAGACAGGGGAAAAGGGGGTGGGGTGGGTGTTTGCTGCTTCACGTCCCGCCGCAAACTGTGTGCATAACAGGACGGTGCTGCTTAGACAAAGTTTACGTGCTGCTACACGTGGGACTGCTGTCGCAACACGGGCCTCAGTCCCACCCAGTCACATTATACTGACACCGGGCCAATCAGTCCTAGTACTGTTCCCTATAGCACCAGGCGTCTAGCAGGGCAGCTACTAGATTGCCAGTTTTTAAGTCTTCGGCCGGGCATGAACCACCGACCTCCCGCCTGGGAAGCGAACACCTTAACCACTAGACCACCGATGAGGTCAGAGGACAAAGGGAGGAAAGCAAGACAGTGAGATCAGAAGCGGAGCAACGCGGAAAAAATTTGCATCCGTTTAACTCCTTTTCTTGGAAAATGACAATATAATGACGCCATAGCCACTGCCGCTACCAAAAACAACACAAAAGGGGCAACGCACCTACCAACCAGAAATATCACGAACAAGTAGAACTTCGTGACTGCGAGTCTAGTAATACAGAGATAGAATCCGAGGCTACTAGGAAATGTTATCAAAATTCACAGAAGTGCAATACAAAATTAAAAAGTACATGAAAATGAAAATAAAGCATTCAAACGGTGCCGATTAAAACACGCATCTTAAACTGTGTAGTTTGTGTTTATGTGGTCTTTGAGCGTGTACCTTTCTGTTTGCTCTCGAGTATTCAGACAGTTTCCTATCAAAACTGCGGAGGTTAGGGGCCTGGATAGCTCAGTCAGTAGAGCTTCGGAATAGCGTGTGGACTATTGGTGGTTAGAATCCTAGCGCGGCCAAGGATTATTTCCCGGCGTTATACAATGTGAAGACTCCATACGGTCATTCTCCGCACATCAAACTTCCTGTCCGCACTGGCCATCTTCCTGCAGCTATCAGTCTGATAGTTCTTTCACTGCAAAGATTAGTAAAAGGACCCCATCCCTCATAGTGCGAAATCACCGCGAGCTGGAAACGGTCCCTCTAAAATAACCAAGAAACGGTGCAGACGACTTAAAACGGAATTGTGACGATACATAGATTTCCGGCAGATGGCGCGTCGTGACGCAACTACAGGCAATACAGTCGTGTTTGTTCCCAGAAAAAAGCATATATGTTCAGAACGTGTACCTGTCTTTATTCTTTAAAAAATCTTTTCTATATATGGGGTCTCTTGTCTGGCGGAGGTCTGGTCCGGTTTAACACAGAACTATATACGGATACGTGTCTGCAGTAATGACCAAATCCGGACTTTATTATCTAACACTGCAAGCGCCCCCTCCAAATCCCCCAGTACCCTACTACCCTCTCGCAGTGCGGAATCCCTGCGAGGTGGAAGCACTTTCCCTCCAATCAAACATGAATAAAGTGGACACGCTTCGCCGTACATGCAGGGCTTCTTAATTGTACTGGCTGCTGAATGTCGTCTGCCAAAAGAAAACTACACCTGGGCATGCAACGCCCAAGCAGAAAGAGACTGCACCTGACAGAAGAAGAAACTGAATTCAAGAATGCTTTGGTTTGTTTGCCAACGCTGTGTGTGACCCAGTGATGTCTCATTTTCCCACATGTTCTTCACATGCAAGCAAACATCAAGAGCAGGACTGCATAAGCTTTCCTATCTGCTCTTTCTGTCCTACAAGTTGTTCATCCTGTGTATTTTATGGGCACGTTTACATTCAGAGGTGTCTGAACTTCCATCAACCCAGCCCTGGACAAGTATTCAAATATATCTGTCTTCTTTCGCTCTCTTTCAACTTTCTTAACAAGGACAAATGTAAGACAGATCTACACACCTGGTCATGTACCTAGTCTGGCAAAGTAGAACGCGCATTCGTCCGATTAACAAAGGCCTTAAAGACACTTGTATATACGTATGGGGGAAAAAATCAGGCAGGATCTATAGCAAGATCATTCCATAATCCGAGATAGCTGCGAATTGCATGAACTTTCGCATGGGCCACACAAACGAAGCAAATATACGCAAGCCTGCGTGCGGATGTATTCACGTTTGTAGGTAAATACTTAGACAAGCCAGTAGGATGGCAGGTAGGTGGATAGGTAGGCTGAAAGGTTGGAAGACAGGTTAACTGGTAGGTTCGTAGGTGGGTCGGTAGGTATCCCTACTTGCATCGTGCCCAAGTGTCTGCGTGTTGTCTTCCTACAACCAGTGCAACAAGTCGTCTGATATTTATTGCTAAACTCGCCCCCCCCCACCCTCGGAAACAACAGCAACAACAACAGCAACAACAGGAGCAACAGCAAGAGCACATCGACGGACAGACATGTGAGGTGACGATCATACAGAAGAACGATTAGACGGGTCGATGGACTGATGGATGTATGGATGGATGAATAGATGGATAGATGGAAATAAAGAAAAACTAAAGGACAAACTGACGCGAAAACGCAGAAAGGCTCACTAGCACGTCATACCCAAACAATAGCGCCCCCATGCTACTGGCGGTGTGGCAGTTAAGCTTTTCGGTCAGTTAAGCTTATGGTTTGTCACGAAATTTCACATGATTCCTGCTTCAAGCAAACGACTGTACATTCAAAATGCTTTGTCCATCAGAATAGTGCAATTAGAAAGATTGCCAGTGGCCCTCTCAGCGATTATACTAACCTAGGAAAAGCCAGCCAGTGGACATCTCCTTCAGCCAAAGGTTCTTCCATTAGCGCAGCAGACACTCGCACAGGTCAGCGGCCCCTAGGGTAAAAAGCCCTTCGCCAAACCTCCATCTCACAAGTCTTCCGTGTTTATAAGTCACTGTCAGCATTATGACCTTGATGTGTTGGAATTTGCATACCACCTCCGTTGAAACGCGACTTTGTTTAAACTGGTTGACAGAAGCCAAGAGGGGGCAGGGAAGACAAGGAGATGGGAGGAGAGAATGCCAGGAGAAGAGTGTCAGTTCTGTAGCCGTCATTCTTGGACACCTGCTGTTTTATTGTTATTATCATACCCCTATTTTATGATACAGGGGAAGACACTCGGCTTTTTAAAGGCGCTCCCTGGGATCTGGAGTTTATGCCCGAAGGGATGGGAGCGTTTTCTGGTGTACAGACATTAATCCAGGATTGAGAGTGGTGGACAATGAAAATGGACTAGTCATAAACGGGAAAAGGCAAGATGGCGGCATATCATTACAGGTTTCTGAAGAATCTTCGGAAGGAGTCACCCATCCGTTCTTGACTGAAAGGTGAGAGTTATGTTATTAGATAAATATCTTTCACCACTTAAATAAATAAATAATGAAGAAGGAATGAAGGAAGGAGACCTGTAAAAGTACACCGCACAACACAGAACGCAGGCCAACAAATGCCAAAATACGCAATGCAAGATGGACAATCTTCAAGCGCTTATCGACAGACACTAGGTCGGCACAGCTCGTACAAGGCTAGCACCCCTGGGTATACCCAAAACTAGGTCGACCACGTCAAAAAATAAAAATTCAGTCGCTAGCAGGTCTTGCTGTATACTCGAAGGTAAGAAAGGCTGCATGCGGTGGTATCAGGGTGGGGCTGGGGGTGGGGGAGTTTGAGAGTTTGAAAGAGACAGCGAGAGAGGCACAAGCAGGACATAGAACTTGCAACAAACGACATTCTGCGGACTGACCTTTTCTACGAACTGACAACGTTGCCTTATTTGGCAAGAAAATGTATGCCTGACTTCTTTCGCTTTGTGCGGGACCTCGAAGTATGCAGAGGGGGTGGAAGGATGCGGGGGAGGGGGTGGCACTGAAAGGAGTTACACTGACTTGGGGTACAGGCTGTGCTATTATGGGAGCGTTTGACTGTGGCAAACGTGACTCCCGCTACCCAGCACGCCGACCTGAATGAAAAACTCCCGCAAGCACGCACGGGCGAACGCACGCACAGGAGCAGAGGCAATGACGAGAGAGAGAGAGAGACTTGTTTTGTGTTTAGAAGGAAAGTCCTTCAACTCTGTAGTGAATTCCCAGCATTGCAGAGAGGGTTGGGTATTTGGGGAGAGGTGATTTGCAGAGTTGATATTCTGAACTGATGGTGTCCAGATGATGCTGCCTTGTTTGTTCTTCTTTCTTCCGGCACGCTGCAGTCGCCGGATCTGGCTTTATAAATCAAAGCTGAGATCCGCGGGCGCGCGCGAGCGAGAGAGACAGAGAGGAGGGGTTCAGAGGAGAGGAATATTCATTGTTCTTTTTCTCTCGAACGAAGTCCGCATTTACCTATATTACACGAAGCAAACACAAACAGGCACGCCTAATGCAACGACCGTAATTCGATTATTATTGTACAGCCGCAATCGACAGGTGACACCAAGAGCAACGCCGGAATCAATGGGAAACACCTTGTCTGTTTCTGAGGAGAACGAACTAAGTTTTTTGATGATATCGATATATCTATGATGATGATGATGATGATGATGATGACGATGATGATGATGACGGCTGTGAATTTAAGTCACAGTAACGCTGAAATAAGAAAGTAAAGAAACAGTAGAAGCAATGGTGTGGGATTTTTTCCTTGCACGTACAGGAACTTTGTATTGAAGAGCACATAAATTTAATAACAGCAGAAAGGACAATGATGTGACCTAGGTGGCGATGAACCAAATGTTTACAAACCAAGCGTTCTTTTGTCAAGCGGTAATGAAGGGCAGTATTCTAGACACCGACCAAAGCTCATTATGGTGTCAACACCACCTGGGTGTAAACTTGTCTGTAACCTCATACATATTCGTGATCAGCTTGATGCTGAACGGTAAAGCCAGTCTATTCGCACGTTTAGACTAAGCCGAGTAAAAACTATATATAGAAGTACAGGTAGTCTCAAAATTAAAAAAAAACAGTAGTTTATTTTCAACAATACCACGATACTGCCTCCACAAAAACGCACCGTCGCGACATCGGCAACGATAAAATGGGTAGTGAGGCGGGGGAGGGGGCGAATATAGAGGAAACTAAGATCTAAATCAGTGACAGTATTTTCTGTGATTAGAATATTTGATCGTAAACTATTATTATCTTAATATATCAGCTGCAGAATCACACTAGGTACGTTCTGACACGCGCGATGTTCTGAGAAATGTGATAACGTGGACAGGTCCAACAACACATTGCATGAACGATTCTAGCCAATGAGGAACGGCAAAACAAAATAAGAAAGCTTTTGTAACTTGCCTGTCTGGATAAGAGGGCTTCCATTTGTATTTCTTATTGCAACTCTGGCTAAAGCTGGCCATAAAAAGGAAGAGCGGTGAAGTATGGGTGAGAAGATTATGGCTTCGTGAACTTTTTCTGGGTGGGGGTAGGGGTGGGGGAGTGGGGAGGTGGGGAGGTGGGGAGATGAGGGCGGTATCCTGGGTTTACCGTCTTACTAAGAGCTCCACAGTTAACGCTGGTAGAGCGAAAACAACACTTTTCTCTCAGTTTCCTTGTTTCCTTGTCTATGCCTGGTCTTCAGGTGTCTATTTTATCCTGGGCAAATTATTTAAAAGAAACAAAATTTCGAAAGAACAGAAAAAGAAAAATATAATTCCTTCTGTTTTCATACGCTAGGGACGTCTTGGTTCAAGAAAGGAGGCACGAACGCACAAGCCTGCGTACATACGTGTGGCTGCATGCACCAAATGAAACATCATTTCCGAACAGATAGCCTACTGACATAAATTTGTCTTTCAAATATAGCCGTGCAATGGCATATGAACTGAAAGTCAAACAGTTCATAGAGGGAGAGAGGGAGAAAGTGGGAAAGGACAACAAGGGGAGATGGGCGGGCGGGGACTGAGCATGAAAGGTGGGGCTACGTGGACTGAGCATGAAAGGTGGGGCTACGTGGACTGAGCATGAAAGGTGGGGCTACGTGGACTGAGCATGAAAGGTGGGGGTACGTGGACTGAGCATGAAAGGTGGGGCTACGTGCCGGAATACCGGTAAATACCGGTAGGGTCTTAAAACTATACGGTATACCGGTACAGGTATATACTGCAAGGGACATAACCACGAAAACAATAACAATCCTTATCAATTAATAAACAGTCATTGCTCCAAAACACTGATTACAACTATACGAGAGGTTATCGCTTACGGCCAGTACAGTTACGATAAATGTTATGGAATCTTAAAGCATTTATGAGCATAACATTAGTGAGAAAGCGTGGTTCTGCCACGTAAAGAGTTGCGGCAACACGTTGTCTGACCTAGAGACAGAATAAAATTTTCACTAAAAACTAATTGCAGTGATTTCAAGCAGTCTGAAAACTTCCTGACAACATCACAGAGGATGAGTGGAGGTGAACCCGACCCTAAATTGCCTTGTTGTTAGGGTGAACAGCTATAGCAATGTGCTTCGTCTCTAACCATCATAGACTGACTCACAAAGTAGATAAAGGTTACAAACCGATATGAAACACTTGTCATTACTGCAAACATTAACTGATGAATAATGTCTTGAAAGTTATGAAACAGAAGCTCTAAATGGAATCCTGTAATAATACACACACACACATATATATATATGACTGATTGAATAGTTATAAAATTAATGTGATTTTAATAAACAGGCTGAGTCTGCTCAATGATGAGCAAAAGGGTCAGCATCAGAAACATGTTATTACTATCAAAGGGATCCGGCTGCTTTTGTTGTTGTTGTTGTTGTTGGTGGTGGTGGTGGTGTTGGAAAGTACGCCGTGGGTCTCAGCCAGGTGGCAAACTAAAAGACCTGTCGTCTGTGGTTCTTTCTAAAACAAAGGGAATTCCTTCTTTCTCGTTTCCGCGATCCTTGCCAAGGACGATTGGTATAACAGCGGATGATTACAGTTTCGAAATAGTGGAAAGCAAGAAAGTTTCGTTTGAAGACACATTTTGTGTTGAA
>SMGT01012683.1:498777-523748 GCA_004794575.1 Lanistes nyassanus
CACACACACACATATATATATGACTGATTGAATAGTTATAAAATTAATGTGATTTTAATAAACAGGCTGAGTCTGCTCAATGATGAGCAAAAGGGTCAGCATCAGAAACATGTTACTATCAAAGGGATCCGGCTGCTTTTGTTGTTGTTGTTGTTGTTGTTGTTGTTGTTGTTGTTGTTGGAAAGTACCCCGTGGGTCTCAGCCAGGTGGCAAACTAAAAGACCTGTCGTCTGTGGTTCTGTCTAAAACAAAGGGAATTCCTCCTTTCTCGTTTCCGCGATCCTTGCCAAGGACGATTGGTATAACAGCGGATGATTACAGTTTCGAAATAGTGGAAAGCAAGAAAGTTTCGTTTGAAGACACATTTTGTGTTGAAACAGAAATGCCAGAGTGACTTGGAGATACATCTAGAAGAACACTCTGTTGTTTGCCGTGTGTGCAGCACTGCCATCCAATTGGCAGGTGCTACAACCAATATGGCCGCTCATACAAGACGACACCATCCTTTGCTGTTTGGTTCTATTTGTGTAAAGGCTTGCACACAATATTTGTTTATTCCGTGTCAGCTTTGATTTCCCTTCTCTCTCTCTCTCCTCCCTTTTTCTCTCTCTCTCATATGCACCTACACACGCACAAGCACGCCGGCAAACACGGACTTGCGCGCGCGTGAAATATGCATAGTCGAAGGAGATCATGCTTGGAGAAACCCTGTTTTGCCTTTACGGCCAGTAAACCCGTATAAAACATATACATAGACACCGGTATGTCTGAAATACCGGACTGCTTACCTGTCCGGCTTTCTGCACCTGTACCACCCCTAACGAGGGCAGAGTAAAAGATGGTGGGTTGGGGGGGGGGGGCGCCAGTCTGTGACGCCAGGTCACCGCGCTTTGACGAACCTCAAAGCCATGAGGTCAGCGAGGTCACGTTGCAGCCCCTATAGCTGGGAACGCGGACAGGATGGCGGGGTCTTTTATAGCACGCATGCACGCAACCACGCACGGACATACAAGCACACGTGTTGCCACAAACACCAACACCCATTCACATGCAAACTACGAAAACGCGCGCGCGCGCGCACGGACACACATGCCCGCGAACACACAAATATGCATATATACACATACGTGCGAACTCACAGATAGGGAGAGAGAACGACAACAGATCAGACACCATACAATCACAATACCCCATACCTGCTATCAGTGTCAACACACGTCGTGATTCCGTAAGGACACTCAATCCACCGTGGCTGGTGTCTCACTCACGCCTCAACCCACCTTTTCCTTCACAACCCGGTATATTAACGAGACGGCACACAAACCTTTTGCACAATGACATCCTCTTTAAAACCGAAAACAATGCGTAATTCCGCGTTATCTCCCCTACTCACCTAAATTCGTAGCGGTCTTCTGATTGTACCGTCCGGCCTGACAGACGTTTTCTGCTTCACACGTGTGAAGAATTTCAGGGTCGGGTGTGTAAAGAATTGTTGAACCATCCAGTCATGACACACGGGGACACAGCGGGGAAAATGCTGGTGTACAATTCGCCTGGGTTCTCTTCTCTGTAAAATACAAGCAGGTACAACTTTTTTTTCCTTGAGGAAAACGTCATATGCGCGGTGTGTTTCCTAGGTCTGTAGCCGTTTCGCTCTCAACACGCTGGTTCTGCCATGTGCGTCTGCGACGGGAAGAGGTGGCCTACTCCGCGAAGCACAGTGCTGCGTTGCGACAGAAGACGAAGCCACTGCAGGTACCCGAACTGCTCCTGCCTGCCAGCGGGGTGTGTTGCACGGGTGTGACGCCCGACTACCCGTCTGCGACCCGAAACAAGGTCGGGTAGGTAAACAGCGCTGGTGGGTGGAATCACGGATTCCCCGTGTGACTGTGTGTAGCTGAATAGCGGATGGCTCGCCGTTTCGAGACTTCAAAGTGAAAGTTGTGAGGCACAGTCGAGAAGTACCTCTTCTCCACCCCTCCCTACGCCAGAAACCCAGCCTGTTTCTCAAGCCGTTCATTCACTTGACTGCCCCGCAGGGTGAAGGGGGCGTGCTTGTGCCTGGCATTTTTCGTTAGCGTTTCCCACGACAGGAACAAATAGGTCTTTTGTGAACAGTTGATCTGTAAATCACGACAACAGATCCTGTTTTTTAAACTTTTGTTTAATCGAGCGTTAAATAAAACTTTGTCGGATATATATTTGACATCCCATGTTGTTCTTTTGTAATAAATAACTCAAACAGAACTTATTTCCGAAGGGCGTCTCTCTGTCTCTCTCTGTCAGTGGATATTATCTGTGTAGCTAGAAATGTTTATCACTTAGGTTTAAAAAAAGCACTTTAATACTTCAAAATAACATAAGAGTATCTACGTAGTTGTTGTTGACATTGTTGACATTAAATTAAAGTTAAAACATCGACTCAACGATCTACAAACCACCGTAAACCACTAAAATAACCTCCAGTAAGCTACAGGAAAAACGTAAATTCCAGATCATTAACAATAAAATCAGAATAATCACAGATAGTAAGACCTTACAGGTAGAGAAAAGTAAAATGTAGGAATAGGGCGCAGTAAGATTGACCAGCAAGGACTCCACCACTCAAGCCACGTACAGCCACCGTCAGCAACAGTGCCAGAAAATTGACCAGAAAGAGGGACCGCCAGTGCAGAAAACCCATCAGAAGATCCCTTCCCTCCCTCCCTTCCTTTATTCCATATTCTTTCCCCCAAATCCACTCTCCCCTCCTCGACAGTGGGAAATCACCGCGAGGTGGAAGCACTCTTCTTCCCCAAAGCAAAAACAACGATCTACAGCACAGAGTTATTCTTTCTCAAAAAGACAGGAGCGTTTCCAAATATCCTGCATTTAAAGGGATATGAGAAATGACAGAGTAGCCATGAATCCCAGCCCATAAACTTCGGTTTAATTTCACGAACGACCATATCCTCCCATTTCCGCCATAAAACGGCTATAAAGCCCTCTTAACCGGTCAGGTCCCGAAAGTCCTTAAGCCTCATATTCAGCTTGTGTAACTTCGTCTATAGAGGAGATACAAGGAATCATGCCACCTGTCTCTGGGTCTTTTTGTGATTTCTGCAAGCGTGGGACACACTTATTGCACTCCTTTCTTTTTCATGAACAGCCATGCTTGTGTGTGTGTGTGTGTGAAAAGTGCCGAAGACTCATTCAACACCTGTTGTCCGGACTGTTTCGATGTTTTCGTTTTGTCCTTTTCCAGGCATGTCGACATCGGCAACGTCATTCTGTAAGCAAAATGTCCAACCCTTCTGATTTCCGTCAACAAAACATACCCTTTGGGTATAATTATGGCATTTGCCCAAAGTCTTGCTGCTATGCGCATGCGCCACAAACATGTTTTGTTCGGCCAGCAGAGGCGTCTCCGACAACATGGAGCGTGGGACATTTTTTCCAATGACCTCACCGTGACGTCCAGCTAGCAATTGGGCGATGAGAAATATGAAAGGAATTTTCGCCACGGGCATAAGAGAGATCAAAACTGCGAAAGATTCTGTATGAAACTTCGTTGTCGCTGAGTGTCAGAGCTTTCTGCTAAGCCGCGACTAATCCGCAACAGTGTGGCTCCTGTCATCAGCCCAAGCAATTTCAAGCTCTTTGTGTAGGACACGTAGCGAGTCTTTTGGGCAGTCAGAGCTGCGGGCGCACCTCAGTGCAGTTCCTCGTCTGACGTCACGCATGCCTTGCAAAACGCACCAGCGTTCCTTCTCTTGTTTAAATCGCGTTATGTTTTATTCTTATTCTCCCCCACCCCCCCCTCTTTCTCTCTCTCTCTCTCTCACACACCTTCTGCACGTAACAAACAGCACTCTCGAAAACACGTAGAAATTGTGTGTGTGAGAGAGAGAAGGGTAAGGTTTGTTTAGTGTGATTACTTATGCCATCAGAGGAGGGGGTAGATGGAAGGAAGCCGCATTTTGCATCAATTCTCTCTCCTCCCTGCCCACCTTCGCGAACATAGTTTTCAGTTAGTGTTTTCACTTCTTTGATGTAGATGTTTAAAGCCAATGTGATATCAAAATGGTTGTGTACAGTTTTCTGACAGTTACAAATCGTTCCGGCCACAAAACAGATTTAAGTATTGTATTATTCAAAGGATGAAATGACAGAGAGAGAGAGAGAGAGGAAGGAAGGAAAGACAGATAGAGAGTGTGGAAGGAGAGAATGAGAAAGGTATAGAAAGAGTGATTATGTCCTCTTGCAGTGAAGCTGAGGGAACTGCGGAACCCAAGTTTCAAGACTGCAGCAGATTTCTGTCTGAGACATCAGTTTTTTTGTTTTTGTTTTTATTTTTTGTTGTTTTTTGTTTTGTTTGTTTGTTTACTTGTTTTTGTTGAAGCATGAGTCAAATTGATGAATGCCTATTGCACAGAGTAGGTCTGTGAAGACTCTCAAGGGAACTTTTTATTAATGTCGGGTATAGGTCTAACTGAGCTTATTAAAGTTGTCCAGCTGCATGCAGACGACGAAGAGAAGATAAACAAACCCGTAACGTCAGTACTTATTCACATCTACACAGCCCCAGATGTATCACGCTATCTTTGGTTTATGGCCCTTCTTGGCAGAGCGCTGGTCTTGTTCGTTTCTTCTGCCCCGAGTGGTCACATAAACCTCACTGCCAGCCACAAATCTGTTCTGACCTGTCACCCACAGCAGCAGTAACGAGACAGTGTCCCTAGTTTTATAGGTCTTCATATATCGCATGCACTTCGGAGCATGGAGATCCCAGGCTCTCAGATCTTGCCTCTGGTGGAGTGTCTCATTCTCTGACACATTCCTGTCTCTGAACTCCTCATTTTTCTAAAGGTTGTGTTGAACCTCTGTGTCGCAAGCAGGCTGCTGTATTCCAAACGGATAAACGCCATTCGTCAGATACTTGAGCGATTACGTTTGACGTGATTCGGCGCTACGCGTCACATGCGGGCGAAATTGCTTGTCATCTCGCAGAATTAAACTTCAAATCAGGGTTGTGTTGAATAGCAGCCTTTCACTATTTCACGTAAAACGAAAACAAACAAAGATAACGTCATTTCATGCAAATCTAGTTATTAGCATTAATATCTCACTGACCCAAAGCATTATTTTTCATCTTCCCCCTGGGTCCAACTTCCGTAATTATATAAAGAATTTTGTGGCACCATTGGACAATTCCAGAAATAAAATATATTTAATTATTCCAATTTTTAAATATTCGAATTTCAACTAGTTAATTTTTTTTTTAAACGAATGTTCTATTACTGTACCAGATTCTAAGATTCGATTCTAATATTTGGCACAACTCTAACAGTTACTAAATTAGCTGAATTGCTTGTTTGCTTATTTAAGTCACTCTGAGGGCATAAAAATTATTAGAAATGAGTTAATAGAAGTATAACATGCAAGGGTTAAGGTGAACGGGAATTCGAGAAAAGATCAACAAGTCTTTTACAATACAAAGCTGTTTTTACCGTTACAAGTAAACTTTTGTTTACAGCAGCATGAAGTTTAACTGCACCTGCCAAGTGTGTTGTCGAATTAAAGACGGTTTTCAACACCGATAAAAACATGCTTAATTACTATGTAGCTAAACTTAGCGAAACGAGTTTTTTTTTTTCTTTTCGTTTAGAAGGGGAAGGCAATCAGCTCCCAGCCAGCGCTTTATACTTCCCGCTGTGTATGGTGACTGCGGTAATGTACCGAGTTTACCCGAGTTTACTGGATGTAAATTGGGTACAAGCACTTCGTAGGCGAGGATCGCACAGATGACTTCAGATGTACGCACCTCCGTGCACTGGGCCAGTGGCGCGTAAATCACGTGTGTCTGGCATCCGCGAAAACAACAGCACTTGTGTTTGTGACCAATAGACCAATTTTCGAGGGGGTGGGGGTGAGTGGGGCACAATAGCTGTTTTGTTTTTCTTAACCAATGCAGTTCTGTGTAGAAAAAATACATTTCGTTTTTTTCCCTTCCTTTCTTCTTTGGATGGGGGTAGCGGTTGGGAAGAGACTGGAAAGGTAAATGCCATCATTTGAGTTCGTTTTCATAAGGCTGGTTGGGTATTTAGAGGGATAGTGCTTCCTACTCGATGGAGGGGGGGTCCTATTACTAAGCTATACACTGAAAGAACCACCAGACTGATAGCTGCCCCCTTCTTCTCTCATACCCCATCTGGGGTCCACACAATAGATCTTGAAATCTTGAGTAAGTTGGACAGTGCGAACAGGCAGTGTGTGGGGGGATGGCTGAATGGAGTCTGCACGATGTGTAATTCCAGGAAATAATCCTAGGCCTCACCAGGATTCGAATCAGAAACCTTCCACCTCCTAGTCCTCAGCTCTACCAACAGGCCCCTGTTTGATAAGAACCACTGCCAGTCTGGAGACCCTTCAAGGGGTGTCATACAGTCGCATAGCAGTCACAAGCAGGGCACAATATTTGTGTTTCTCTATTAGTATACTCTAAAGGACCTCCCACTTGCAGATGACCAGAATGTTCGTGGTTGTCACAAAATAGATGACTGACGCGTTTAGAAGGAAACTAAAGAGCAGGTGATCATGACCAACAGAACGCCTTTCCAAGGGAAGCAACTTACCACACACGATTTTCTTTCACGCCCAAGTTTGATCCCAGTTCTCCTTCTTAGTCCTCGCGAGAAACACGGGGGGAAGCCTGCGCAGTCCGCTTTTGTGCGCATCAGTGGGTTTCAGATTTATAAAGAATTATGGTAGGATGCTTATATATATATATATAATTGGCCGGGTTCTTGAATAGGTAATCGAGAAACATGTACCTCTGCCTCTGGTAGACTCTCCGATACCGAATAGTTATACATTTTACCCATCAGTTCTTTCTGATCCCATTTTCTGAACACCTCGATTTTAATTTTTTCTGAATGAAGACCTTCTAAACATCCTTTCAGACAAACTTTTAAAAAAATCCGCCCCACATATTTTTGTCTTCTAAGACTTTTAAAAAAACTGCAGTATCCGGGACAGTTGATATAAGAATTCATGCACGTGTTTTGTTGCTGCAGGCAGGCTAATCCTGAAACAATAGAAGAATTTGGTCCCCTGCACGCGTGCGTGCACTGCTACCAGCAGACGCACCCAGCTTCACGCAGAGGGACTGAACACACGCACACGTAGGCAAAGACATTCACTCATTCACTCACCAAGCAAGGATGCATGTACATACTCTTGCAAATGAACCTGTACGTGTGGCTATGCGCGCGCACCTGAGGCGTCAGACAGCTCGGAAAGGTACATACGCGATCACACGCCCACGTTTCTCGGGCGGGCATGCCAAAATTTCGTCAGAGCTCGTCTTCAGGCAGTTTTCGGTTTTGGTCCTTCTGTGTTCTGTGATTGTGTGACGTCAAGTTAGCAAGGAACGCTGTGTCTGGACCGGAGTGGGACAGGAGAGAGGGAGGGAGAGGAGAGACGGAGGAAGAGGGAGGAAGGGGGAGGGCGCTGGGGACAGAGGAGGGCAGGAAACCACAGAGATGACTCCATTACAAGCTTTTCGAAATCCGACTACATGCAGCAGAAGCGGGTGTGCTGTGTCAGACACGGGGATCCGAGCCCGGAACGCTGTGAATCGACGACGAGCACGTGACACCACTGTTTTGTTTATTGCTTTGAGCTTTGAGAAGACATGCTCGTCACACACTACACGGTGTGAAGCGACACGGTCGCGGCCCTTGCAGGCACTAGACAGCGAAGCCACTTCATATTCAAGTATTTATTCTGGCAAAAGCACTTTAGTGACGTTCCGGAGCACCACGACGTTTGGTGACGTCGCACACACCCTATCGTAGTCAGAGGGGGTGAGGGTGTAGTCGGTAGGGGTAGACATAACGCCGAGATTCTCCAATCGACAATAGCAGCTGTGTGCCGTTACCCGAGACGGCAAGTTCTGTAGAAGCAAGAATGTCCAAAGGCATTCAAACTTCCACATAAAACCTAGAGTATCTGGTGTCCTATTTTCATTGTGTTGGTATCTGGCCAGAGGGGTTTACATAAAACACACTCTGGACGTATTCTCTGGAACCTTTCGCCATGAGGACAGAGAGCACGAGAAAAGGCTTCTGGGAGAAACTTGGCGTCGGAGCTGTTGGACACCGACAAAGAAGTGCCACGCTGGCCAGAAATTAAAACCAGCGAATGGTCCTGAGCCGAAGACCAGTGTGAAGGCCCTAGGGATCACACTTCCTTTAGTGAGTGGCGTAGACATGATCAGAGTCTTTTGTGCTCTCTGTTGTATCGATTAGTGCCCAAGATTTCTCACGACGCTTGTTAACCCTTTGATTCGTGACGAAAAGTCGCTAGCGTGCCCTGGATTTGTTTTGTTGTTGGTGGCGGCGGTGTTGCTTTGGTACAGCGTAATGACACGCTGGTAAACTCTCACTCACTCACTCACTCACTCAGTCTAGCCTTCGCTATGCTAGGGGACGGGGGTAAGAGGCACAAGAAGGGGGCTGATAGAATGGAAGAACTCTGGACACAAAACAAAAGGATTTCTCTCCCATTCCACCCCTCCCCCCCTTCCATTACTCCCTTACACATGACGAACAAGCTATGCTTCTGTAATGTTTAACAACAGCCTAAAAGATGCAGTATTTTACTGTGTCCCGTCATTTTTGTATTGTTCTGAATTATGTATGTAAGCTTGGAAATGCTTCTCATTGAAAAGCCCATCATGACGTCAACAACGACGGACATACTGAGATTAATTTGATGCATTTTTAACGTGTTCATTTTATTTTTCCTTCGATATGTGGCGTTAGCTTCGACAGATTTCCACCCTTGCTTTCTTAATTATATGCATCCCTCGTTCGCCTCTAAACTTCACACGAACGCACATGAAAGTCGTTACAAACGATGGTGATGACGCCATGCGTGCTAGGCCCAATCCACAGGAAAATATCCTAAATCTTGGTCGTTAACCAAACAGTTAGAGATCAGCTGAGATTTCCTACTGTGACACACACATGTACACATTTTAAGGCTATTAATAGTCTGGTAGCGTTCACTCTGTGTACACCCCGAAGACAGTGGCGGTGCAGAAGATGTACTCGTTTTTGACCGTGTAGGTGGCGTAGCTGTCCTGCTTGTCATCCCACGCACAGCGCGAACTCCACATGATTCCCTGCTGTCCCTTTTGACCAATCATCACGTTGCACACGATCTTGTAGCGGTCAAAGTTCAGCTGCTTGACCTTCTCCTTGATTTCTTCGCTGAGGATCTTGCACATGTTGGGACAGATCTTGGCCGAATACCGCATTTTGCCGGCCCGTTCTTCCAGAACTTTCTTTAACACTTCTTCGACCTTAAAAAAAAAAAGAACAAAAGGTGTAGAAGGATAACGGAGCCTGACCTCGATCTACAGAGAACGCATACTGCAACAACTCTTGTGTCTGGATACACATGCACAAAACCCATGCACATGCACAGGGACACGCCCTCTCCCCTACCCCCACCCCCACACACAAAAGCAAGGTCGCGCGCCCACGAACACACGCACACGCACACATTCGTAACCACACACGCATGTATGGGCGCACACACAATCAAGCGACGAATAAAAACAAAAAAGAAAACCTAGACAATAGGCCCAGTCTATCGAAATCACCGTGTCACATCAGAAGGTCATTAGCAAGAATGACCCTTGAGTTTGACACGCACAATGAATGGGGCAAATTAGCTACGGTTTTGTCTGCATTGTTTTGTTGTTGTTGTTTTGTTGTTGGATTTTTTGGTTGTTTTGCTTCTATTTCTCTGTTACTGGCAGCAAACAAAGACAAGGACATTAGTATGCTTTAAAAAAACATTACCAGTTTAAGATACTTTATATCCCTTTTATTCCAGAGAAGTTTCGAAACAACTGGGCTTTAAATTTCTGTAGTCTTGAGGTACAGATATTTTAGTGTGAAGCACTGGTGTAAAACAACGGCTAAGAGAAAAGCTTAAAAGGCACTGAAAGGATATTAAGAAAAGTATGTTTGTTCGTAGACAGCAAGGAAACAAAGAAACATCAGGATCTGTAATGAGGGTAGAATCAAAGACTAAAGGAATTTTACAATTTTACACGCGAGACTCACCTTTCCCGCGTGAAACCTGTTGTGCGGCTCCATCCTGTACGTCGGCTCCTTCTGTATCTGCGGGACTTGCGAGTGGCGCGGCATTCCCCAGGTACTTCCATGGCGGAACCTGGAGGTCAGCTTCTTGGCCAGCCTCTTGGAGGCCAGCAGCCCCATGAGGGACGGACCGCTTCGTCGGGCGACCGGAGAAGTCTTGGGTCCTGCCAACTCCACCCCGCTGGTCCGCCTGGGGGTCTGGAATGCGCCTCCTCCTGGGACGGCCAACATCTTCACAGCCATCGACGGGCGTCGGGCATCGTCCTGTGGCTGAAGTCCTTTCAGCGCCATGGAAGGACGTCTGGCATCGTCCTGTGGCTGAAGTCCTTTCAGCGCCATGGAAGGACGTCTGGCATCGTCCTGTGGCTGAAGTCCTTTGTTCGGAACAGCCATGGAAGGTCGCCTTCCGTCCTCCCGTTGAACAGCTTTGGCGAGAAGGGACATCACTTTCCTTCCTTACGCAAAAGTGTGAAAGTCACTGCGCCGTTTGATTTGCTCTTTGTAAATTTTCAAGGGCCACAGACCTTCCAGACTTTCAGACTGAAGACTGACAGAGACTACGTACGAGGTCTTTCTGGTCAGTTTAGTCTATGAAGAAAGTGAAGAATCTAGGTCTGAAACAAAGACATTCTTTGAAAGTTGTAGACAACATAGTTCCACAAAGACTTCATCGAAATGTAACCGAAATTCTACAAAGCATATAACGAGGCGCAGCAATCATAATGTTGAAGATAACAATCATCTACTAACATCAGATAGGTGAAGGGCAAACTTCCGTTACGTAAACGGTGGATAATTGTTAGCTTCAGAGTAAAGACTATAAAAATTATAAACGTGTAAAAATGTGTGCTCCTATAACGACGTAAAAATATCTCATTTGTGGGAAGAAAACCCTCTTTGTGCTTGACTATACCACTGCTTTGACTTGGATCATTAATAACATTTGTTCTTGGTTACATAAAATGAAATTACTCTGAAATAAAAGGCTAGATTTTGGAGGGAGTTTTTTTTTTTTTTTTTGGGGGGGGGGGTCAAAATGTTGGCAGTATGGTCAGTGAATATGAATATGAAATTTCTTACCAAAAATTTGGTAGGAAATCATTTTCCTCTGTTGCTTTTCGTCCTTGCCTCATTTTTATTTCATTGAAGCCTTGAAATCAAAATAATCTATCATTAAATAGGACTGGCGTTAAAAATCGAAACCTAGAAACTTTTACTGACCTCTAGTTAGGCGAACAGCTTCTACTTTGTAAACGAAGGTAGGTATATCCAGAACCGCTGATTTGCAGGTAACGAGGTGAGCACGCGAGTGTACGGTGAGAGCGATGGAGAAACACAACAAGTAGGTGATTGTTCGGAAGGAAGATTGGACAAACTGTTCGTGCCAAGACGTCACGCAATACCAGCCCGGAGAGCGACTTTCGCTTGCCGTCTTTGCCTGCTCGCACCTGGGTAACCAGGTGACTAGGGGGCCTTGCCGGCCGGGAACAGCCAGACGGACTCTCTTTCCTTTGAGTACGAAGTCAACAACAATTTCCTTTCTTGAGTTTCGTTTGCTTGCTGGCTCGCAGTACGTACAGCACACACTCCGCTGTCAGCGCTGTTTGTCAGATCTGTTACGTGTTCAGAATCTGCCATATCCTTGCAAGGCAGTCTTCTATGCCTTTAATCATCCAACCACAGCGGGCCGGCTCACTAGCTATAGCCTGCTTATGTGTAGCATTGTTTTTCTTTCTTTCTTTCGGTGTGCGTGTGACTGCTCATGCATATGCACTAGGACAGTGTTTACTAGCTTTTTTTCTCTCTCTTTCACTGCATAAGTCTTTGGGGAAGTGGATGGCCGTGTGGCTAGAGCGATGGCCTCTGAATCCGAAGGCGCTTGTTCGGTACGCGTGCGCTGAACCACACTTCCCCCACTTGACCCACCTGGCTGCGAATAGATACCTGAACCATCTGGATGCGAATAGATACCTGACCCATAAATAAAGGCAAGGCAAAGCATCAAGGGAGAGCAGATGGTCACCACCCCCACGATGCTGGCCAACAGACAAGTGGGGGTCTCATTCACCTCCCACCCACCCCCCTACGAGGTAAAACAGGTCACGAAACAAAGTTTACTTTCCCTTACATAAGGCCGTAATGATTTCTTATGTTCGCTGAGTAAAAGCACTGTGGTGCAAAGAAGCGGTAATATGGAGAATTCTATAATTGCAACTCGATTCCTACCAGTTACTGACATCCTAGATGGTCTAGTGAGGGCGTCTGCTTTCGAGGCGAGAGGTCGGCGGTTTGTACCTTGCACGCAAATTTGCAATTCTCAATGCATTGAGGCACGCATGCGCGGTGTATCAAGTACCCTGCGCATACAGGTTGCTAGCCACAGCAACAGATAATTATAGGAAAATAGAAAGGAACAAGTGACTGCCGCGTGGAGATAAATTATAGGTCAAGCCATAAATAGACCCAGCTCTATACAGGGTCATTTATTATAGAGACCATTTTGTGGTGGTCAATAGCTGAGTGGTAAAGACATTGGGATCCAGAGTTAAAAAGTCGCAGGTTCGATACCCTTATAAACTTATGATTTTTTTTTATTGGGGGATGGGGGAGGTTTAGGGTTTGGTATTAGGTAGGACTTCTGTTTCCGTGTATAAGTTCAAGCATAAGTTACATGCCCAGGAGCGTAAGAGGGCGAAAAATGGTCTGCGCATGCGTGCTCGAGGTTGCTGGGAATTCCAGATTCCCACCCTGGCCGAGTCATATCTAAAGGCCATGCCAATCGCGCCGAGCCATCGCGAGCAAAGCGGGGAGCAGGAGGCTTTTTGCCTGCTTGCCATGTGCCGTACTTGCAAGAAGCTCGGCGAGTAGCAGAAGCCAATTAAATTTAAGGACCCGATCGCAGAAGGGTCAGACGTCACGACAACAGTCACTGCTAGGCCGCTGGAGAATATTTCTGGAGACCACGGCTTTTTCTGCTAGAATTATTTCAAAATCGCGACGCTTTGCGGGACATCAGATCCTAAAGGTATAGAGACATTGACGCAAGAAAGGCTCATGGATTTCATATAGGCTACACTTCACTGCAGGTACCCGGATCGACTACATAAGTGTTCTCCCTCGTATCGTAAATATTTCAGCTTTGGTATCACGTGACGTGCACCGTGTGACGTACCGCCAGCAGCTCAGCTGTGGGCGACACCTGGCTTTGCTTGCATTGCATCGTCTGGCATGGCCTTAAGACTTAAAAACTGACAATCTAGTAGCAGCCCTGCCAGGCGCCTGGCACTACAGGGAACAGTCCTAGGACTGGTTGGCCCGGTGTCAGTATAATGTGACTGGGTGGGACTGAGGCCCGTGTTGCGCCATCAGTTCCAAGTGTGGCAGCACGTAAACTTTGTCTAAGCAACACCGTCCTGATATGTGCCTCGTGCGTGGCGGGATGTTAAGAACCGACCGACCGACCGACCGACCGACCGACCGACCGACCGATCGACCGACCGACCGACCGACCGACCGACGGACCGACCGACCAGCCAGCCAGCCAGCCAGCCAGCCAGCCAGCCAACCAACCCTAAGATTTAGTCTACTGACATTTTCTCTCCTCTACACATGAAGATGCAGATAAAATTATTCTCTTTGTTGCTTGTAAATGTTCATAATATTGCCAAACAAATGTTACAAAACTGTGATATATATATATATTCAACAGCTTATGACTATCTTACAGTCATATAGTCATCTTATATATAGATACACAAGTTTTAGACAGTTTTAGACTACTGGTCGACATCGCCTTGCTGGGTGGACAGAGGGTAAGAGATCAAGAAGAGTGATGCTAGCTGATAGTAATAACTAGATACCCCGAAATGGAAATAAGTACACTAGTGAGATTTTGCCATATTATTTCCATCCTTATTTTTCTTTTCCTGTTTATATGGAGGGTCGGGCAAGGTGGTGCCTCTGTCTGTCTGTCTGTCTCTGCAAAATATTCACCTCACCCCCTTCCCAGCACCCCCCGCCGTGATATAGCCCTCGTTGCTGACACGGCGTTAAGCCCCAATACCTACCCTACCCTACCCTTCCCAGCACCCGGCATTCTTGCAGTGGCAGCCATTTATACCACTTCTTCTACGCCTCGAGTGTGCAGTACAAAAGTCTTTGTGAGCTGCTGAATTTTGTAGGTTTTGAGTAGCACTGTAACAGTACGGCAGCGTCTACACGTGGTGTTGTGCATGTGCAGAGATGCAGTGTTTCAACACAAGATCCAGTACGGGATTTTCCTCCACACAGTCGATGTGAATGGTGAATGATCGTGATCTACCATTTTTCTATCCATCCAAACTGATAGAAGCGGAATTCATTTGCACTGGTTCTGTAAGGCTAACCCAGTTTAGCTCTCTTTTACATATCATTCGATCTGGCAGATTGAAATCAATGTTTACGAAATCTTTTTCTTTGTCACTGTCAGTATTCTCTGTCCGACAAAACTGAGTCCTCCCTTTTCTTAATACTTTCATTTCAATGGCGGGCTTCATATTGCCCGAGCTATTCAACTGAAGAAAAAGGCAAGGAAACAGCCTAGAAAATGACGTCATTATGGTGAACTGGTGTTCGGGGGCTGCATACTGCCAATGGATTCACCATTCTGAATAAAGTGAAATCGATGTAATACTCAAGTTCTGGTCAGCAAGGTCATGTGAGAGGGAGTAAGCAAGAGAAAGGAGGTAGAGAATTTAGACCCGCAAGGTGGGAACATTGCCAAGTATATTCTGTTTATTTTAGTCTTTGCTGCTGAGACCCTAAGTCAGAAAATACGAACCATATATCAGAATGACATTGTGACGAATCCAGTTCACAGGTACAGTATCCGAACAGTAGCTGACCGCTGGAAGTTGCCCAGGCACGCAAGGTCTACATCACCGTGCGCGAAACTAGTCGTCTGGTAACTCAACCACTGTAGTTGCAACGTGTGTGAATGGAATTATGCTTGAGAATTTCCTTTCTAACGAACGTATGCATGTCAGTTGGTTGTGCCCTCTGCTAACGCCTACCTTAAAACACTCAGTGGCTTTGCAATTGTATATGCTATGTGTTGCAAACTTTTATTGGGAAAAAAGTTAGACCATTTAGTTGTGAAAGTGTTTGCGCTTTCCACTTTTGTTGGGGGTCGCTGTGTTAACCGTCGCACAACCGACAAAAGCTCCCGCGCTGATGGTTACAGTTCTGCTGTGTTTCAGGAGGACTGTTTCGCCATTTCGCCTTTTCGCCACTTCTCTGTTTCGCTTCTTCTGTTCGCTGAATTCCTGCTTGCTGTTCCACGTTCGCCGGTTCTTCGTTTCTTTCTTCGTCCAGTTCTACGCCTCATCCTTCTTCCGCCGTCACCTTCATCAGCATCTCCAACACTGCACAACCGTCAACACCCCATCTGTCATCGCATCAGGAACATCGACCAGTGTCACCAGCCCGAGCACGCACGCGGACTGTGCCATCTCACGCGCGAGATAAGTCGTGTATTCTGTGCTGACGCAAACGTGGTGACTCTGACAATTGTGGTCGGTGTGAACATTTTCACAACACAACACTGTCTTCAAACATTCACACTAACATTATCGTTGCCATTCACATCAACCACACATCACCCATTTCATTGTGAGTTAATTAAATGTGGGTTTTCTATACACGGTCGACTTTTTTGTTGAAAAAAAGAGCGTGTGCATCTGGTGTGTAACAGTCGCTTTTGCAGGCTTCTACCTGTTCCACTGTACTTCCGCTGTAAGTGCACAGGCGCACATCCAGGTGCAAAACACGACACGTAAAACGTTACAGACATCGTGCCACGGTTCAAACATCTGTTGTTTTAGAACGTATCAGAACAGGTCATGTTGTTTTAGAACGTATCAGAACAGGTTAAAAGACCATAATCAGATCAAAGTCAGATTATAGGACCATAACCTTATTCAACTTTTTCATAGATTGGGTTAAGAAAAAGGGTTAAGATATTTCTTTTCATGTAGGGCTACAGCTTATACAAGATGGTCATTCGCTAAGATTTTACCTCTTATAGTTTCATTTATTTCTTTTATATATTAGTATCACAGTTTAATTGCTTTTGATGGTGCGGGTTCGTTCCGCAACCTTTCTCTCTCTCTCTCTCTCTCTCTCAACAAAGGCAGGTTTTCTTCCAAGCCCTTCACATCCTTTATTTAGAGCCGCCACTGCCGCTACTGCCCTACATGGTCCATCGCCCCACGGCTCACTGCTACTCCACTGCTTCACTGCATCTCTTCTCCAGTCCTCCTCCTGCTTCACCCTACTTCAGGACCCTTTTGTTGGTTGGTTGGTTATTTAAAGGGACAGTGCTTCCATCTGGCGGTGATTTCTCACTATGGGGGTGGGGGGGTCTTATTACTAATCTATGCACTGAAAGAACCACCAGACTGATAGCAGCAGTAAGATGGCCAGTGCGGACAGCCAATTAATGTGTGGGGAGATGGCCGAATGGAGTTTGCACAATGTTTAACTCCAGGAAATAATCCTTTGCCACACCTGGATTCGGACCAGGAACCTTCCATCTGCTAGTCCTCAGCTCTACCAACTGAGCGATCCAGGCCCCCAAGACCCTTTTGTCCGGCCTGCATCCCGCTTTTACCGGGTTGGGGCGGGCCGCGAGGGAAGCGTTACCAACTACAGCAGCAGCTAGCGGGTGGAAGTGCGCAGATACCGTATTTTGTGTTTTTGTACATGTACAACAGTTAGAATAAGAAATCAAAGAATCTATCTACAAAGACATGCAAATATGCGATGAATAGAGTGCGCTCTGCTCTTCCTGTTAGTGCTAAGGAAAGTGAAGTAGAGTGAGAAGGAAATAGAGATATAATTACGTTAAAATGCAGTTTAACTCGCTAATGTGAATAGATAAAGGTAAGAAGATTCACAGCCACGGATCGCTGGCGGAACTCAGCCTGGGTACCGCGCCCCGGCATCCGCTGTGGCTGTGAGCGTGGTGGCCAAAACCGTCTCCATGATGACTGCGTCCATCACATTCCCGGCCGCTCAAACGCAACCTCATCCTTGAGGTGACCGACACATGAGGGCGCCCTGACAGTTCTGTCTGTCAACATGGTGAGCAGTACAGAGACCACCGGAATTGTGAAGGGTACAGATGTACCCATCCGCCTGCCCCCTACGTTTTAGCGAGGACCCTAATGTGTAGGGTAACCCAGGCTAGTTGCTAGAGGGAGGGTGAACCCTATCACAATTCCTACACCATGACATCCTACCACGGCTGTTTCCTACAAGAAGAAAGACAGATGGGAATAGCTGTTAATAGAAAACAGAAGAGCATCGCGCCGAGCATAACTAGATAACGTACAGCAACTACTAAAGAAAACACACGAATTATCAGATACAAGCGAATGTACAATATTAAAAACATGAATGTATATACACGCTAATGAAACCGAACATATGGATGAATTCATATACCAGCTAATAAAACAGAAAAGTCCAATATGAAGCACCGCGTATGGTCCATAGTGATGTCGGATATTTACAAAAGTGTTCTTTCTCTGGGACATCAGTTCTTCAAGATCGCACAGTCTTACCCTGCACGTGTACATCGAAACGCCCTAGAGAAGAAAACAATCGTCCAAGTGCACTCGAACAGCTAGCGGGTGGAAGTGCGGCAGATACCGCATTTTGTGTTTTTATACATGTACAACAGTTAGAATAAGAAATCAAAGAATCTATCTACAAAGACATGAAAATATGCGATGAATAGAGTGCGCTCTGCTCTTCCTGTCATTGTTAAGGAAAGTGAAGTAGAGTGAGAAGGAAATGGAGATATAATTACGTTAAAATGCAGTTTAACTCGCTAATGCGAATAGATAAAGGTAAGAATTCTGCCTATAGTAAATCCACTCTCCGTGGTGGCTGCGTCCATCACAACTTTATAATACCTAATGAGTTTGTGACAAAACTAAGAACTGCATACTATTTTCATAGATTCCTCTGACAGGTATCATTGTTCCTGTAACTTGTACAAATGCTCAGTGTGGAGCCATGACAACAACACCTGCAACAAAATGAAATAAAATGAATGCTACAAGATCCATGCTTTTTTGCCTTTGGGGGCATTTGCTGCCCTATTAGGCACTATAAAATAGTAATCAACTTTCATTCGCACATTTTAAAATACAAATTAACAAATGGACAACGTGCATGGCAAAGACTATGACAATGACAATGACAATGTATTGTCCTCGCTCTTGTGTCAACACAAGCATCAGAGAAAGGTAGGAAAAGTAAGGTCGAATTAAGTAGGTTACAGTGGTGTCAAAATTTTCAAAGCACGCTTTTAATCTTGACAAGCTTTTGATCTTTGTACGGGAATGGGAGTGGGAAGATAAATAACCTCCAAAAGCAAACCATGAAGCATTTCTTTTGTGCTTTTCATGATGTACTCGGGGCCTGCCTCAGTCGCTTCGCAAGCGCAGAGCTGTCGTGTCAAGGGAGACAATTACAGTTCGTCGGACAAGATGAGGAAGGACGAATTAGGTTTGTCTTTCCGAGGTTATATTTTAGTGACAGTTTCACCCTTGTGTGTGCGCGTGTGTGTGTGTCCGCGCGCGTGTGTACAGTCTTAAACTGAGCCTTAAAGTATCTTCAAGGTGTGCGCACCTTGTACACAGTGCGCCTTAGATCTTTCCTGCCCAGCTGAGCACCACAGTATGGGCAATTCAGTGGGACCTTCACACCTCCGTTTAGACAATGACATATAGCGTACCCTCGGAGCAAACCAGGCCCTAAGGTCATTCTAAAAATAGATTCCGGTGGGCTAGAAGTCGTTTCCGGGGATAAGCTGTAAGACTGCTACTGGGGTAAATGCAACAGTACGTGATAAAACTATTATATAATAGAAGCATTTGAATCTGTTACGAAACTGCTCCTGAAGATGACTAAACTTGTGCCTTTGCCATATGTCCACTGTTTCCACCTTCTAATTCACGTTTACTTTTGTGTTTATAAGTTTCAGAACGAAAGTGACACCACAAGCAATATTCACAGAATTGCAATGGTGTTATATGACATACTAGGTTGCAAACCACATCCGATAACTGACCCAAGACACTGCATCGTGTCAGCTTTCGTTGACTAACTTTGGGTCCAGTGATCTGCCCTTTTGCTGATGGCCGAGTTGGGATGGAAACAGCAAAAATAACTATATAGAAGAAATAACAATATTGATTCTTACCTTTCAGTTCGCTGCGATATTTCTAGGGCAGTCTGGAGTCACAGACAGTTGGCCAGGTGTGAGCAAGTCGTCCAGGTACTTAACTTGCAGGGTCGTAGTGTAATCTGTTGCTGCATCTTGGAAGGCCACGTGCTGTCAGAGCTTTTCTTGAAGCATTTTTAATCTTTCAGCAGGAATATACATGCCACACTTTTTTAACAGTTTTCCGGTATCAGTCAATAAGCTCTTTTAAGTAATTACTAATAATGTTTGCTTGTCTAAAAATGAACATTACTGCAACACAAAGTCTTACCAAGTATACTGCTCTGTTCTTACGAATATTTTCTCATTAGTGGGACCGAGTGACGTCATAGCAAAGCACACAGGGCACGATTCGCCATTTTGAGAATAATAACAAAACAACGAAGGTGTTTCACTCTTATATTCTAACAGGCTGCTCGCGCGTTTGATCTAGCACCGTTCCAAATGTTAATTGTGGCACTCATGATCTAGCGACTAAATCTGCCAATCCAGAATATTGGTGACTTGTCTTGTTCTTGAACAACAATATCCAACCCATTTATTTTTATATTGTCAGCATCATGTACACACGTCTTTCTCCTTAGTGCTTTGGTGAGATAGAGAAAGTCTTCCTGCCACTATATATGCCTCCTCGATTTGTGGAAACTTTTGGCCAAAATGTAGCGGCTGTTATTGACAGTTTTGAGACCTTTATTGAGGAACCTTCTAACATTACCAAAGGTAAATGCCAAACAGTGGCAATGGGCATTGAGGAGACTAGAAAACTATCTTTCCTCTGCGCATTCACTTGGGAAAAGTCATTGGCTATGTCCTGGGTTTTTGTTTTCAGTGAGGAATAGCCTCATGCAGGTCAAAAACAAAAGGATATGCAAAAGCAGGAACGAGAATTTGTGACAGGAACTTATTTAGCGGGCTTCCACACGGCTTTGTCCATTGGTCTCTGATAAGGATTAAATCTTTTGTGCTGCCTGTCTTCTGGTGCTGCCCGGGTCTGCGTACCAGAAGCAGCCTGTCTGGTTTTCTGCGTTTCAGCCACGTACTGCTCAGATGACCTGCAAGGAGCTGATCTCAAGCTCTGATGCTCTTTTTGCGGAATGTCATAGACGCTATTCCTCAGAGTGAAATTTATGGCTGCTGCCATATTAAGAGCCATTAGGTGCATTGAAGCTCTGCTGAGAACTTTTGTCAGGTCGGCAATATCTGTTAGACGTTTTGGCTTGTTTTTATTGGAAGAGTCTTTGGCGAGTTCATGAACTGCTTCGACACCTAAATCGATAAAAGAATTTACCGCTAGAGCCCGTCTCACTAAAACTTCTGTGTTTCTATCCCAACGTGGGGCAGAGGGGTTAGCTGAAGCACTTCTTCTACGTTCAGACAACTGTGAAATAAGGACATCAAGGTTTGAATCTAGTCGAGGTGGATCGAAAGAGAACTCTCCAGGAAACGTCTCATAGTGCTGAGGTGTAAACCCAAAGGAGGACATGTTGTTTTCAGATAGAAAGTCATTGAGTTCAAGATTTCCTACTATTGTGTCAAAGGCTTTAGCTAAGGAAACCACTGTTCTGGAAGTAGGTAGCAGGTCAGTCTGAGATTGGAGGACACTAGTCCTGTCTACTGCCGATAACCTTGGCAGGCACTCGTGCGGCTCCTCTTCCTTAATCTGGGCCCGTCTCGGACATCTATCAGCCGGCAGCGTCTTAAAAATTATGCTTACCGCGTTCTTGAACTCTTGTGTCCTAATGGTTTCTGCCTTATCACCGGACTGACGGGACTCTACCGCAGACCGTCCAATCATTTCTCTTGTCTCTGTCTGCGGGTAAAACGCTTGCTGGTAACTGGCATGGGCAGAGGAAAAGGAAGAATTTCCTTGTTGAAACTGACGACCACATGCATAAGTGGAAGTGCTTCTAGGGGAGGCCCGAACATCGAAAGTGTGCTCTCCCCTGGGAGATGCGGAACCTCTAACGCCCTGACCTGCACTCGGATGTCTATCAGCTCGAACTTTGGAAGTATGCTCTTCCCTGGGAGAGGTGGAACCTCTAACGCCCTGACCTGCAATCCGATCTTTATCCAGACTCCGAATAGGACGATTCAGCGATGGCCCAGCAGTCGAAGAAATTCCCATCTTCACCCTTGCTGATGTTTCTTGCGCGGCACTTGGTGGTGCGGAGGATTCCGAGCGCCTGTCGGCCCTACATTCGTTTTTAAACCTCTTTCTGTCCAGTTCATCTCTGAAAACCTGTTCCCAGTGATCCTTAGTCCACCGTCTGCAATAAGCGCACTTATGTTTTGGCCAGGAACACCCGCAACACCTGAAGCACTCAGGATGATCGTTGACAGGTGACTTTACCGAGCCACATTTGTTGCACAACGCCATTTGCTTGCACTTCGTTGTTGTGCTGACGCCAGAAATACATAAGACCCCGCAGGTCTGTAGAACTGGTGATGACGATCGCTGAAAAGTGATAGAACCCGTGACATTAAGCAGCAGTATATGTAAATCCAGGGCTGCAATTTCTTAGAAAATTGTCAGCTTCGGGAATGCAGTTTTACAGTCAGACAACACGCAGGAAATACATCTCCAACGGTAATATCCTATGGAATAGAAAAGCCAATTTACCTGGAAAGACCTTAATCGTAAGCCTGCATGGTTTGTTAATGAAGTCTGTTAATATTGACGCGGCTCGCGGCCGGGTCTGTCGCGATTATCGGTAAAACCAGATTACTGGGAAAAGCCTTTCTCGGAAAAACCCGGCTAACCAGTACCCATTAATTCTCTATAAACTTGTCTATAAATAGTGACTTTGAACGCATCTAAAAACAATCATATTTACAGGGAAAGAACAGGTTTCGAATTTTCAAGGACGAGAACATGACACGACTAGGCATGCCTAGTCATCAATTGTCTTCAATACAACCCATAACCAAAGGCATCGACACACAATCCGTTTCGTTTACCGTCTGCTTTGTCTTCTAGCCCAGGAATCGTGAAATGTGATTATCGCGTGATTTGAGAGTCTGTATCGGACGTACGGATTAAACAGTTAAAGTGTCGTAGTCTTAAGTAACATTCACGGAATATTTTGTATGTATTCTACCCTCCCTCTCTTAGAATCATGAGGAGGTGACAGCAAAGGAACTATAGGAACATTACCCCTTCATCGGGACAACATAAACAGAAAAAAATAGGTACTGAACTGAACTGAAGGGAACAGAACTAAACTGAACTGAAGTGAATAGAAACAAAACGTACGTGGACAGCACACGGAAAACACTCAGTTTGAATCTGTTTAATGTGTTGTCCTGGTGCAAGGGTAATGGCCCGGAACGTTGGCTCTGTTTTTGTCAGTGACCTCCCGCCTAGGAAGCGGACACCTTAATAACTGTTAGACCACCCACCCGGACCGAAGATCATGGGATATTTTACGATCCATTTTACCCCACTACCCGTCCACCATCCAATTTGACTTCTAACGTCAATCGGGAATTCATTGCTATGTATCTACTTTTACGGAAAGTTGACTTAAACTAATGAATATTTCTTACGTTAAAACCCTCTCGAAAATGTTCTTTAAGTCTTTCTGTCACTCTTTAAAGGTTGTGCCCTGGCTGCATATAGAGTGATAAACTGCTACTATTTCACGTTTGTCTTAAAACTGTGCCAGCACCGAGTGAATACAAGCGCGATCCAGTAATATAGACTATGTAGATCGGAAACAACGATACCAACAATTTATAGCCTATACGTTATACCTCGTTATACCTTGTACATTGTACGTATATATTCTATATTCTACATTCTATATTATGAAACAACACGTGCACGTGCATATATATATATATATATGTCATAGTGCCTTTCAGTCACGCTGGAGAGTTATTAAGGAAGACGGCTGTTTCTGATTTGATTTCCCGAGTGTTTTTTTTTTTCGTGTCCAGCTCAGTTTGACGTCGACGAAGCTATAAGCAGCAGTGGGTTCGACTGCATGAGAAATCTGTCCGGACTCAATAATGTCTATATCAGTCTTACAGCCACACTCATGGAAGATTAAATCGCTTATGCAACCCAGGCCAGCGATTTTCTGTCTGTTAACCCAACATTGTTTGTGGAAATGTACTGCACAACGTGGAGACCAGACTGTGAGTACCTCTTATACAGTACAGTAAAACCTCCTAAAACCTTCCCATATACGACCTCCTCCGGCATGCGACCCAAGCTTTTCTGACGGAGACCATTTACTGTAAACGACCTCACATTTACGACTCCCTCCTTAACCCGACCAGCGACCTACGAAAGTGACCGGTTTTGATCAGTATACGACTTTCTCTGATCGAGCGGGAAAAAGCTGCCTTCTTTTTGCAAAGATGTTCACTGAGAAACGCTAAATGTCGACCCCAAATTTCATGAGAAACGCAAAAGAACTGTTTTAAATCTAGAAAAGAGATTGAAAGTACTCTTAACACAGAAGCAACAAAGAGAAGGCGGCAATAAATATTGCATCCGACATCCATTTACGACTTTACGCCTTATTAACGGACTAAATTAAGGAAGTGACAGTTTTGTACAATATACGACTTGCGTGTCTTTTCAACATTTCACACAAGGACAAATAGATTATATCACATATTTTATTGTAATTCATTCCTGAAAGTCTAATTTTTATATTGTATGTTTAAGCGTTTGTTTCGGCCGATTCACCAGACAGTCAGTCAATGTAAACTCGCGGGTAGAGAGCTGTTTCACAGTAATCTCAGTAATCACAGTGATCTTAGTAATTGAGATGCGAAAAAAAGTATTTTAACGCGTACTTTAGTGGTAAATAAAAAAAATTTTCAAAACACATATTGCAGTTGATAACATACGTGCAGATGTGCTTATTTCTAACCCCATCCATCACCGTACATGTACATACATGTACTAACGTTTCAGTGCAACTAGTCATCCGTTAGAAGAACCCTCCATTATAAGACCTGATTTTAGCTGGGGTTTTTTCCTCAAAGCCTTATATTGAAGTTTTACTGTATAACTGTGTAAAGACTCAAGAAACAGCAGCCTTGATTTGCTTAGTCGTAAATACAGCAATATATGTATTTGTCACTCACATTTGAGTGGACTTATGTTACAAAGGCCCTGATTCGGCAAGTTGGCTTAAATTATTTCGGAGCACTGGGACGTGTCTGTGTTCCCCTGTGGTCACGTCATTGTTACGACTTGCTCGGTGGTGCCTATGGTGGTGGTGAGGGGGGGGGGTAGGATTAGTTTATGGCTGGATTTGGTTGTGGGGGGCGTTAGAGCTACGGAGGGGGTTAGGGTTATAACTAGGTGCGATTATATCCACTTTTATATAAACATCACTCAAAGCGATCGGAAACGGCGAAAACAAACAAGAACAATCTGAACAGCCTTTCGCCGGAAATCTGCATGCAAAAATAATTTCATTCCAGCACATGTATTTTCTCTGGATTTTTCTTTACAGCGCTAACTGCAGTAGGGGATTCTATTCTGGTACACTCCCCTCTGCCCAGCAAAACGCCCTTAC
>SMGT01012683.1:524152-545969 GCA_004794575.1 Lanistes nyassanus
GACTGAAGGACGATCTGTTTCCCAACCTGTTGGTCAGTGGTGCGTTCGTCTCTCCCTCTGTGTGTGTTCGTTGTTTTCACTAGCGTGTCTGTGTCCATCGTCCGCGCGAAGTGTACATGAAATGTGTTCTCGCGCGTTAAAAATCCACATTTTATTATTTTATTATTATTATTTACTCGCATAATTGACTGCTGTACTGGACAGAAAGAACACATGGACGCGGGGTAAATCCCGCTACCAGGGATGTCACAGCTGACAGCGAAACATTCACTAACAAAGCGAAAAATTCCAGGCTGCTTTTACATCCCTTGCAGCACTTCACCAAATCGGGTTCTGTGCTATTGTCTGCGCTAGCTACTATCTACTTCTGTTGTTTGATTGGTTTGATCTCTGGTTTGACGTAGATTACGTCATAATTTTATTTTCGTCCTCTGGCGAGCAGACGATAAGCATTGAAAAGGGAGAGAACCTCCTGGAGTCACCCCATATCCGCTACCCACAACACATGCCGTCTCCAACATCATGGAAGCAATGGAAGTAAGCAGAGATTGTTAACTAATTTCGTGTTATTATCCAGATATCTTATACGCACTATAGCTTAATAATAAACTAGTTATATTCATAGATGTAATTGGCTTTGTTCTGATATGTCGCTGATATGATTACCGTCCATTTTTTCGGTAAATTGCTTGAATCAGATGAGGGCAAAGTACAAATCTAAAAAAGTCAAGCAACCACTGACAGATGTAGAGTGGCTTGACTGACACTGACGGACAGCTTCTGTAGGCTCAGTGGGTCATGGACTCAAATGTGCTAGACCTAGTGATCTCAGAATGTCTTTATTTTATTCTCTAGAAAAATATGTTGGTGTTATTGACAACAGTGTTGACATTTTATTAGCCTCGACCTTGCTCTGAGGTATTGTTAGTATACGGTCATACGTTGTGTTAAGAAAATAACTTAAGTTTCTGTATTTAAAAAAAAACCTATGGCTAAAACTTACAGTTTATGTTCAGATCGATATTCGAAATATTTACAATGTTATTAGAGGTACGAACTAAGAAAAACTTTTGTGTACAGTTTTGCAAGATGATAAATGCAGTGAAACACTAAACAGTTTATATTTTATAATAATCTCAAATGTTTTCAGATTTCTCTTCTTTGTCATCAGACTTTTTTTTTTTACTTTTTTATACTAAATATTTAATGCCAATCCATGTCAAAACTAAAAATAAATTGCTTAGAATTCCATGTTCATCTGTTCTGTGACACAAACCTTTGATGCTACCCCTGTCAACATCTTTGTATGTTGCAGGTTCAGATTGTTCAGTCTCGCAGTGGTGATATCATCACTACACTTGGTGGTGTAAGATCTGAAAATAAAATTACTAATTTTATAGTTATGATAGATGAATAATCTGTGATACTATATGTATTGTATATGATATATGGTAAATGTTGATGCTTATTGACTTATGAGCCATGGGAGGTAGCAGATGTTATTTCATGGATCTAAAATTGTGATGTACAGTTATTTTAATGTAAGATGTTATTGTTAATCATAACGGGTCTTTGCTTATGGAGAGTGGTACAATTTAGTGTGAAGTTCCTTTTTGACCCTTATTGGAGGCCTTCTGGCCTTATGATTCTAGCATGCTTACATGGCAATTTGCATGATGTGAATTTTCATACAGCAAAACCTCCCTATTAGGACATTTGAAAATGCACCAGAATCAGGTCTTATGACTTAACTAAGACTGAGAGGCGTCTTAAATTTCTGAAGGGTACATTTAGTGCAACTCAGGGGTCGGTGAAAAAACATTTATGAGGGAGTTGTAATAGGTAAGGTCTATTTGGAGGTTTTACTATATATAGTAAGATTGCATCTAAATAAATATTACTATGTCATGTGTGTTGCTACTTATTTGTTACAGCTACATGCAAAGTCGACAATTGGAGACATCAAAAAATCTTTCTCTAAAGAGAGTAAGAACATTGTTCTTTTATTTACAGAGAAGACTAAATTGTTGGGAATCAGTCATAATGCTAGCTGTTATCATGCAGCATGTGACTTTCTGAGAAGAATTGCATTTTTAAAGGTTCATTTTAGAGAATATGTTATGAGTACATACTTGATAGCTCATATGAGGCCCTGTCCTGTTGAGAAAGTAAAAAATAATTTTTCTATATTCAACTACATGTGGTTTTATTACATTTGCTGTAAATGCATTGTAAGCTAAAGAAATGTTTAAAAAGCAAGCCTTGTGTGTGTGTGCACGTGTTTGCATTGAAGAGTGCATGTGGGAAATGCCAATAGCTTTCCTAGTTTTATCACCTAAAGTTAGGAACACAAGAACACTTAAAATTAGGAACAATTGCAATAGAAAATTTGCATTGGATATCAAGTGGTCTGGTTTCAACTGTATTTTGAATGTTCATAGTGGTTGATACACACTTGCTGAAGCCTCCGTTGGTTACAGCCTATGGCTGCTAGCAGGGGTTCATTTGGAGCCAGCAGAGACTAGTAGATGCGTTACAAACCCTCTGACATCTGCTCTTCTACTGAATAGTGTCAAAACAATAACTTTCTACCCTACCCCTAACCTCTCTCCTAACCCCCACCCCGAGCAAGGTTTTTCAAATGTGATGAGAGAGGGAGAGAAAAAAATGTAAAAGCTAAAGGAAGATGTGAAAATTGGACACTTTGTCTTCAGTCATTGTCCCAACACTTTAACCATTCGGCTAAGGACCATGTCGGCAGGTTGTGTTATTCTAGCCCTAAGAAGCTGCACTGTGATGTCTCAGGGTGTGCATTTTCTTATGGTTAGAATGAACAGCTGCCAAAGTGCTCCATAGCTGGATGGTTAAAGCGTTAGTTTTATAAACTGACAGTTAAGCATTTGAATCTCGATTGCAACGTTTTTCTTACTTTGTTCGGGGTGGGGGTTGGGGTAGAGTAAAAAGTAATTTCTTTGGCTCATCCTTAGCCTCTGTTGCTCTGGTCATACCCCTGCTGGCAACCATAGGCTGTACCCCTCTGAGGCGTCAGAAAGTGTGTGTATGGGGTGGATGTTGACGATGATCATGATGATAGTATTATTACACTGCAGAACCAAAGTATTACCAAGACCGGCAGTCATTCAGAACAGAACCAAGTGAGTGAACTTCTGAATCATTTTAACAGTTTAAACATTAAAACCACCCAAAACCTGTTTTATATAATGCTAAGTGACTGTTTCAAGAGAACAGGATATTATTGTGGGAAGTAGCCTCTTTTCCACTTCCATCCACAATTTGAAAGCTGCAGTTATTTGTGTTTTTACATTTTACAAAGTTATATAGGTCCTCCCTGGTTTCTAAAAAAATGCATTGTAAGGTACCATATATCTTCAGAACAGTAAGATCTCATGACTTATAACATCACTTTATCCATAGATTTTAAAACGTATACAATATGTATAATTATATTGCACTGCTTGTCTTCTCAGGTTGTCTAATATAACCATGTGGGTTTTTTTACAGGAGGAAAAATAGTTAAGGACACTGAGACACTGGAGTCTCTTGGTGTCCAAAATGGGGGGAAACTTTACTTCAGAGATCTGGGTCCTCAAGTTCGATGGACCACGGTGAGTGCAGTTTGATTTCTGTTCCCATCTCGGTTGGGGTGGGGAGGAGAGGTGGGTGTGTCGGTCCTAAACTTCAGCCTGGTGCACATTCAGTCCTGGTTTCTCCCCCCACCGCCCTTCCACTATTGTTTTTCTACTTTTATTTCTTCTGAACTTGTAGGGTTAGTGTAGAACACTTGTGCATCATCTTGGATGGAGGTTTAGTCAAAGGCATATTTGTGTGCATGACTGGATGTGGCTGACGGTGGTTAAGAGGAGATTAGAGGTTTTCCATCCATTTTAAAACTTAGTGTTTGCCGCTTGCTGACATGTACTTGCTGCACTTGTGCAGGTGTTCTTGACAGAGTACGCAGGACCTCTAGTTATCTACCTGGTTTTCTACTCTCGGCCTGCTTTGATCTATGGGCCAGGTGCAGCCAGCCTCCCATATGCTCAAGTTGTCAAGTATGCTTTCAGCTGCTTTTTTTTTAAATTTTAAAACCAAACATTTTTTAGATACAGTAAGATACACTGTTGACAGGGTTTTTCTCTGGGTACTCCACTTCCTGTCCCCCTTTTTTTCTTTCCTCAGCACCTTTTATCACCCTCTCTCCTGGTTTCTGTGCCCTGAGATAGCCTTCGTTGGTAACTTGATATTAATATTGATATTGCTTTTGGTTGAATAGAAGACATGCATGCTTGGAAACAAGCACACAACCCATGCCTCAGCGTGTTCAGATGTGCTTCGGCATGACAAAATGGAACTTTCCCTTTTCTAAATGTCAGCGAAAAGAATCTCTCAGTGAATGCAATTCCTAAGATTCAATGCTTAACTATATGTTTCTGGCATGTACAGAAAAAAAATCGTTTAAATTTTTTTCTGGCTGGAGACAAATTGCTTAGCTGATTTGCTGTATTGTTAATGGTGATCTAGCATTGCCGCAGGCTGTTGGACATTCCACTATGCTAAGCGACTGCTTGAGACAGCATTTGTACATCGGTTCTCTCATGCCACAATGCCCATCAGAAACATTTTTAAGGTAATCATATATTAGTCTGATTTTATTGAGCACCTATGCATTTACAATTTAATTCATAATGCTGAAATTGCCTCTGCTTAAATTTTGGTTCTTGTATGTGTTGGATTACTCAGAAATTGATATTCTATTTCTATGGTCATTTAAAAAAAAGTCTTTTTAACAAAGTCAAGTGAGAAAACTGTCGGTTTTCTTGCTTTGATTGCAGAACAGCCTGTATTACTGGGGATTTGCTGCCTTTGTGGCATATTTTGTCAACCATCCCCTGTACACTCCACCTGGTGAGTTTTGCCTGCAGCAGTGTCACACCAGTCACATTCAGTGCAACGTTTCAGTAAGCAGTGATTTACTGAAAGAGGACAAGGACCACACTGTAACTGCCACTCTTTCAACAAATAGGATAAAGCTTGTGTGTGTGTGTGTGCATGTGTATTAAGAGAGGGGTGGGTTATGCATGTGTGGGTATTTGGATGCTTGATGAGATGAGTTTGAGGGGTAGAGTAATTTGTACATATATGCCTGTAGCTCTGTGTACATGCCAGTAACTGGCTCATCAATGCACAAATGTATGAAATACTTTTGCAGCTTATGGTGACATCCAGGTGTACAGTGGCCTGGCAGCCTTTGTGGTGAGTTGATCTTCAGTCAATAAATTCTTTTAAAAAAAAGGCTGTTTGGAGATTGCTGTTAACATACAACATTTCCATATTTTTTCAATATTTTCAAAGAAGATTGTTTTATAAAGCAAGTACATCTTGCTTTTAGGCAAGTAAAACTTTCAGCAGTTTGTTCAGCAGCATAACTGAAAAAGCACCGTCTTGAAATAGCATATCTATCAGCATCTGTAGTCAAGTCATTAATTTCCAGGTGAATTGAACTCTTATAAAGACCTATGGCACCGCTTCCATCTAATGAACTGCATAATTTGTTAACACTGCATTCTGTCTTTAGTGCCTTTTTCTGAAGTGAAACAATGAGCACATTATAATTCCTGCTGTAAAAAAAGTAAACTTTTAAATCAGGGTAATGAAAAGAATAATTTTTGTGGCCTTTTATGTTGAACTTGATAATTTGAATTGCATTTAAAATAATTATGCTAGGTGTGACATGCCTTCCATTTTGCATTGCAGATTGGCGAGCTGGGAAATTTTTCCATTCACCTTGCCCTCCGTAACCTTCGCCCTCCAGGTAGCCATAGGGAATTTATTAATATTAGCATATATTCGACTTTCTGTAAAGTATGCAGTGTTGTGGCAGTAGGATGTAGGGTGGGTGTGATGAGAGTACTTTTTTTATGGTGATTTCACTCACTTTAAAAGCAAGAGAGTTTCAGGTCATTCAACTGATTTATCCTGTGCCAATAAATATTCATGAAGATAAAAATAAGACAAAATTCGAAAGCCAGCTTGGTTTGAAAAGCACACATTTTTGGGAGGGAGAAGAAATAAAATCAGTTAAAGAAGTTTATTTCCTAGCCCTGAATTTGAAATAGTACTGCATCCTCCCTGATACATTACAGGCACCAAGGAGCGCAAGATCCCTCATGCCACTTCCAACCCGTTCACCTGGCTGTTTGGTATGGTGTCCTGCCCTAATTACACCTATGAGGTCTTATCATGGATTGGATTCACTGTCATGACACAGTGTCTGCCAGGTACGTGACCTGTGTTCCTGAATTTTTTTTTATGGCTAATGTAGGTAGACTGTACCAATGTACCAAACTGATGGTAGGGGGATATTTAGACGTTTGGAAAAATTTGTGATATTTGTTGTAACTTTCCTGTAATGTTGAAAATCACCAGCCTCCATTTTGCACATGCATGAACAGAGAGAGCTCAAGAAGTTTTAGGAAATCACTTCAAACACAAAGTGTTTTGCTGGCTGTGCTTCCAGGATAAAATCTAGAAACATTTTGCTCCCCATTTCTTCATGAGAAACTAACTGTTGGACTGCACATTTTCTCAACTAAAAGCATTGAACTTCTGTTTGTGCAAGGTGAGCTCTTTAACTTTCATCAAGTTAATCTCCGTTTTTTTTAAATGTTTATTTCCAGCCGCACTCTTCACGCTGGCAGGTTTGTACCAGATGACTGTGTGGGCAAAAGGAAAACATCGTAACTACCTTAAGGAGTTCAAGGACTACCCACGCTTTCGCAAACCCATAGTTCCGTTCCTGTTTTAATGATATTCCAGTCATGACAAACATCAAATATTTGTTAGACTTCATCACTGTATTCACATTTTGTTTGGTCTGCGTTAATCTGAAACTGAAAAGTCAAAGTGTAATTGTGGTGGCTTATCTGCAGAACATCAATTTAGGCACCAGAACAAAGTATGTTTGATACTGTGTACGAAAGATCCTTAGTTTGCAAAAAGACGTCTCAAATGGAGAGATTTGTCCTTCTGAGGTGTTGTTAAATTACAGTTCATAATAGTACATGTAGTGTACATGGGTTTGATAATGCTGATTGTCTTGTGTTGCACGCCTTATTTAATGTTTTACACAACAGAACTGTGCCCTTTACTCTGTGTGAAATGACATTTAGTGTTATTTGGTATTCAGTTGTGACATGTTGACTACGTTTATGTATGAATAAAGCCTTTCTTCTCAAGTTTAGATATTCTTTCCTTGTCGTAGCATGGAATGTTGGCTAGATCTCAGGATATATCTGTGTGAACTGACATTGAGGTGCTTGCTAGATCTCAGCATATATTAATTCTTTGCACTCACACGGCATAGATCTATGCATAGCATTAACGGCGCACCGATATTGGCACTTTTAAAAAAATATTGTGCTTAAACTAAGACACTTGCAATAATATGCTTCATTTATTTGGAAAGATCAATTCTTGGACTATTCTTAAAGAACTGTTATTGTAAAAGTTTAAATATTACTTACCACTTGGTGTCGAATGTGGTTACTCTATGCACAAAATATAAAAAAGTCTAATAAATTCTGCGTGTCACTGCTTGCCCACTTTCAACATATGTGAACTGTATATTATCATCGCTTTTTGACCTTAAATGAAAAAAAATTTTGGTACATTTTCTGAACTGTTGGCCTAAATTATATTTAAAGTATCTTGTTCTACCAGACTTTGAAATTTTCTCTTCCATCTGACAGCCATTTATTGTGTTATGTAACTGTCCTAGTAAGCAGGTACTTAGTGAAAACTGAGCTGAATCTAAATTTTAAAAACTTATTTAAACAGTGCAGGGGATACAACTGAGCTTTCCAGTGATACCACATTGAGTTCCCTTTCACTGTTAAGTGCGTCTGCAGGATTTTAAAAAAAAAGCATCGAAACACATTTTGACGCGACATGAAGGGTAATTGCGACCTTTGATGTGAGTGCAAAGTGTCATAGAATGAACCCCATGCATGGGAAACAGAAGATAAGAACATTTTGCAGGAACCAAAGACTGATCCCATTTATCTACTATTGTGCTAAACAAAATGCCTTAGATTGATCTCCAAGCCGTTGTACAGTTGAAGATGAGAACAGAATAGCACAATATTTTGCTGGTGCACTTTTATTGCTGGATTTCTTTTAAAATGCTGTTAAATAGACTAATTTCCTGTTTAATTCAATATCTTATAAATTTTCACTTCATGGCTACTAGAGCGTGTTTATAAGAACCAATTGTAAAAGAAGAGCAGTCCAGAGGAGGTGGGGGTGGGAAGGAGGGGTAGGTTACTTTATGTATACAAATGGTAATGTGTTATGTGCACACAACTCGACCTGCTTTCTCCGCAGCTCTCTCCCTCTCTCTCTCAAAGCATAGTCTGAAGTCTTTTGTAATGGCTACATGCTTACAAAAAGTTTGGTAGAAGTTTATAAATACATTTTGTATCACAGTCTCTTGAACAAAGCTGTAAAATGGTCTAGTAACTCCACCCCTACCCTCAAAAAAAAAACCCTCACAGCTGTGACCATGTATAGAAAGACACACAGGAAACATACCTAAACAATGGTTAATAAGGCCATGAAATGCTTAGTGGCGTTCATCAGATTGTCCGTCTTGCTTGAAAACAATATGCCACTGTAATACATTCTTTTCACATTCAGATTAAGTGCTTATTAAACTGAGAGAAAGAAAATCTGCAGCAAAATGCATTTCAAACCAAAACTTTTACAAGCGGACCTCCTGTTCACTAAAGGGGCGTGGTTGACTGCCCATGTAGGTGTTGGTTCCATGCCAAGATGAATAAAACCTGTTCATTTATGATGGCCAGTATGGTCTGCTAACACAACAGTAATTTATGGACTGATGCTTGTAAATTTTTTGTTGTTGTTAACTTCTGACATCTTTGCCTGATAGTCTGCATGGTGTCCACAAGCAAAGCTATGCCACTGATGGCACAGGTGACAGGCGAAGCCCGGATGATGGCCTTGATCCTCCCCCTTTCTCAAGGTCAAATATCTCCCTCCTCAGACGTCTGATCTGTAGTCGCTGCATTTCGATGATCTTAATCTGAAAGTTGTACAAGGATGCAGCTTTTTACCAGTGAAAGACTGGTAACATTTCATGATGACTGATTTCCATATCTTTTACGATTTTTGTCTTTAAAAACCTGTACAACTGACAAAGTTTTGCGATATGCAACTTCCAATTCCTGACTATGCATGTAGGCAAGAAATATTTTGTTCTTTTCATGCTGGCCTAGCTGAATGAGATGACAGAAAATACTTAATGGATCCTGGCAAAAATACTTCATTTGACCCAAATTCAGATGAATGATGGTTGTATTCTGTGGCAATGTGTCTTTATGCTTTTTAAACACCCCACAATATGAACAAAAATGTTAAAATTTAATCTAAAGTTTCCTGCTCACTAGCAAGAAATCCAGAGCTACAGAGAGCTGCTTACCTGCTCTTCCTGTGTCTGATCTGTTGTGGGAGATGACTGGCTCCTGACAGTTTGTGTTGTCACTACTAGGGCCTCCGATACACGTTTAGCTTTCTTGCTGTGGAGGCCGAGCATAACTTCCAGGTCATGAATGCGGGTTCTTTCGATCTTCAGCTCTTTCCTAAGGTCGTTGATCTCTTTGATAAGCGTGACATTCTCCTGTTGGATGATGGGAGGCAGTGAGAGTGTTCATTTTTATTTACAGGGGGTTTTTTTTTGGTTTTTTTTTTGGGGGGGATACTCCATTACAATCTTTTAGGGTGGCCTTTTTACCCCCACCCCCACCCATGTATGCAAAAAGAACAATAAACTCATCAGAGTGGAAACTACCTGTTTGAAACCAGTTTCCAGCTAAACGAAAAAAGCCTTGAGCCTGTGTAAACTTAATTACAAGTACTGAATGCTGCACCACAATGCACAAATTACGCAAGCTTCTAAAGCACAATTTGTCAGTTATTGCTAAAGGCTATAAGGACATTACCATCAACAACTGTTAAAAACAGGTGCAAAAAATAATGTTATTCAACAATTACCTGCATGATTCTGACATTGTCAGCTTTGTGAATTTCAGAATCTTTCTCCAGTTTCTTTCGGAGTGAAGCAACAGACCTCTCCAAATGCTCCTTATGTCGGCTAAACTCTTTCTGAATATCAGCATCAACGCTGGCATTCTCTGTCTGAAATATAGTTACATTGGTTGTGAACAATGTAGATGCTTCCCTGTAAGGATCTGGTTTGTAAGCATGCAAACATAAGAAGATGTGTGCAAGCATGCATGTGTGGATCTTCCTGAACAGCAAATTTAAAAGTTTTAAATGGTTTACTAGGCATGTATTATCAGTGAATACAGAGTGATGGAGAGGTGGTGACTTTTAAGGTTGTAATGGCTGAGAAAAGGGTTCTCACAATGTCTTCTTGTACATGCTTCTGGTACAAAGCTTTGATGCTCTCTTTGAGCATCTTTGGTTCCTGGATGTACCCCACACAGTTGTGAAGATCGGTTTTGAAGCGTCGCACCACTGCCTCCACATCACGCACCTGTGTGACACAGATCCAGCCAGCAACTTTGATTACATTTCGTAACTGTAACGTAGTAGTAACAGCAATATCAGATCGCTGATTCAAACACTACTCAAGAAGCACAAAGCTTAAATGCAGCATAAAACTTAACAACTTGTGAAGGCCCCACCCACCACCCATTCCTCCCCCCTCCCCACTGGAAAAAATCCCCCCTCCTCCAAGTTGCCGCTAGGTGTTGCACCTGTCAGCTGATCCTTTCTGCTGTTTTAGTCACCCACAGCCTTTTAGCTGCATCTTACATCAAGAGATTCTTGCCACTAAACCAGGTAGAACAGGTTCTTGCAGCCAGGCTAAGAGCTCAAAAAACCCTGAAGAAACAGTGTTAAACTCTCTTGAAAGTGCTAAAAAAAATTACATCATTCATATGTGTAGTTCAGCAAAGGAACCTATGCCACTCAGGATGCTGTGCAACAACGGAATGAACAAACTTAAAAGCCATCGAGATACAAGCCCAGTGGAAATGCCATGGCCTACCCGCTGTCTCTCCTGCCGCATCTCCTTGTCGGAAGCCTTCAGTTTCTGCCGTAGTTCCGTGATGTTTAGTTCCAGCTGTGTGTTTTGCTTGTGGAATCTTTCCAGCTCACTTTCCATCTGTGACAAGTGGTGTTGGGTGAGCAGAAGACTTTAATTCACAGAGTAAAGTCTTTTAGATAATGAAACTCTAGGGAGGTCCATAAATGGATGCGTCCAAACTCTCTCAACTACCCACCCACTCACCTAGTTACCCTCTCACTAACTCAATCTAGCATACACCACAGCTGAAATCTTTAGCTCCTGTATATGAGGGAATGGACAACGCATGGCCAGAAAATACAAATGCTCTAAGAACAAAATTTACCTCCTGAATCTGTTCCTTCATGTTCTTGATGTCATTTTCTCGTGGTTCAATTTGCTTTTTGAGTTCTTTGATCTTGTAGTCCAGAACAAACTTAAACTTCTCCAGCTCTTGGTTCTTTTTCTTCAGATCATAAATACGTTTTTCCTACAACAGCCCACATCAATATTAAAATAAATGGAGTTGTTTAATATAGCATCTAAAGTGTCAATTATAGCATTAATAGTCAAGAATGACCACATACAAAGTCCACAGCAGTGAAAGGGTCAGAAATATCGAGAGGCACTAAACATACAGACATGGAGGCTTTATCCTGCCATAGTTCCTCCATTTTTGCTTGATGAAAATGTAGTTTCTATTATTAGTCAATAGTTTCTATTGTCCTTAACTTTAATGAAGAACGTAGAAAAACTGCTGCTTTTGTGGCAAGAAGAATTCTGCACTGATCTTGTCATCTCTTACCATAGATAAGTTGTTCACATGCAAGTCTTGGAAGAAAAAAAATCCTGCCTTGCGCAGTAAGAATTGTTTACTGACTCTGTTAGCTGTTACCATATAACTTGTTCAGGAGTCTTAGTAAGAAGTGGGGAAAAACCCCAGACCTGCTGCCTCATGTGCCAAGAAGACCTGTGTACTGACCTTGTCCTGAATCGTGTCATCACGCTCTAGAATCTCCTTCTTCAGGCCCTGAATGTCCTTCTCCAAGTTGCGGATGATGTTGTTCAGCTTGGTCGTCTCTGCCTGCAGTCTTTTTATCTCCTCCTTGTGGTCGTCAATCTCCTTCTGGAGGCTGGTGAACTGGGACACAAAGCCTTGAGTTCAAGTGTCAACATAACCCTTTCCAGATAATCGTACAGAAGGTAGAGTGGTTTTACTTTGGTTTCATTTACCTCTATCCTGTTTAGGATAAGCAGGAAAAAAAATCTCCCAAAGCTTTACCCCCTATTCTTAATCATCAGCCAACATAAGCCTGATGTTGATGCATTATTTTTTTTAAGTCTCTAGGGGGGGTGGGCAGGTGTCTGACCCTTTCTTCTCATAACATGGTCCTTCTCTCCTTCAGGTGTAACATTTCCCCACTTTTCAAAATCGTGTCTCCTGTGTGCTGTGTCATCAGAAATAAAGCATCAGAGTATGCTCTAAAGTATTTAAAATTTACAAAGAGAGTGTCCATTGCGTCACTTCTTGTATAAAAAATAAGTGTAATAAACTAATAAAGTGAATGGAAATGCCTTCTAAAGCATGCTGAAAACTGATCTGAATGATTAAAAGTAACGTGCTGGCACTGCACATACAACATGTCCCTACCTTTTTCTTCATGATACCTGTTTCCCCCTTCAGTCTCATGTTGGCCTCCTTCTCGTCGCGCAGACGTCGCTCGTATTTATTCTTGATGTCCAGGATCTCGCGGTCTGCATCTTCTTCAATTTGCTTCTTGGTCTCCTCATACTCACGATTTTGCTGTCGCGTTTCATCATTTGACTGGACAGATTTCAAGAGCAGTTTTCATTTTAATCAGATAAATGATTTTAAAACTTTATGGGAGACGATACAGTCTTACATTTTATAGACTCTTTAAATTATTCCCCATACCCCCGCCCCTGCCCCATTCACACTTGCATGCACCCACCATCCCCACCACCAACAGCACCCACACACCCAGCTTGGCAAAAATCCATTGGATGGTTTCTATCATTTGTACTGCACCAAGCTATTATTTGCCAAGCTGTGTGCATGGCCTGATGATCAGGCAGTTGTCCTCCACGGCATGTACTGCGTGACACAAGCACTGGGTGACCAACCTGTTCCAGTCTGGTCGTCATTTCCTGCAGTTTGGTCTCGTAGTATTCCGTCAGCTCCTCCAGCGCCCGCTCCTTGCTCTCCTCCATCTCCTGCAGCTGGCGCTCGTAGTCCTCCTGCATCTTCATCATCTTGCCCTGCTGTTCCTGGAACTTCTCGTATTCCAGCATCAGCTTCTGGTTGTTGGCAGACTCTGCGTACAAGTTCCCCCCTCCCCGTCAGTCCTTTGCTCCATCTATAATATGGCTCAAGTGATCAGACATTTCTAGACAAGAGACTGAATCACATTACTGGACAGCATGGCTTCTAAAGAAGACTCACCAATATCCAGGCTGGAACTGAAATTCCAGAAAGCAGTCAGAATCCTTGGCTATAGTAGAATATATTACATTAATTAATGTATATTTGCACGCTCTAGGTCTTAACTGCACAAGGTTCATGCCAAACTGTGGTTGCCTCATGCAATGTTAAATGTTCCACAACACAGGTACGGTGTGACAACCAATACATCCTTGCAATCATCTGGCTGGAGGGCTTTGCATGTTTGATGCATAAACAGTGATCATTGTCAAGATGAGCTAGGATACATCAGCATGACTTGTTCATTGCTGAAAGGACCAGCTGTGGTCAGCACAGACTAGCATAGACTCACCTAGGTCCTGCAACTCTTTGGCATGTTTTTCCATTATCTCGGCCGTTTCTTCCTCGTGCTTTGCTTCCTCCTTGTCCTTGTCTGTTTTCAGCACCTGAAAGCACATCCATGTAACCTTTACACAAGGAAAGAGCCAAACACAAGCAGCTGTGACGTAGAGGTTTATTTCCGCCACTGTAGCACTGTTGTAGAGACATGAATATCAAGCCCAAAAGCTGAAGACGTTGCAGGGCATCTTCTGTGCTGTCTTGCAGCAAACTTCTCGCGCTCTCCCTCTCAACCATACATTCACTCCATTCTTAAAGCAGCCATCCACACAACCCCATCCCCAATGCTACCTTGCTACCCTTTCTTCCTACTGGCCATCCCTGGGAAAAACCCTTACCCCCACCCTTCTACTCTGACCATTACACCACCTTCTACTCCTTATCTCTAACTACTCAAGGTGGCCACCCAGCCCCTGCCCACTGAGTGCTCCCTCACAAACTACAGCAGGCGTCAGCTGCTGCCGGTCTTCCCCTATTTCCGCTACCCATCGTCTACCACACTGTTGCTATCTCTCCCCCAAATCTCCCTGTTTCCTGTTGGTCCCCTCTAATTAGTAAACTAGTACATAGGAACTGGCTACATATACATCAGCAAATTTCATTTGCCTAGTAGTTTTCTATTGGAGGATATATGTCAGTTTAACGAAAAAGTCGTCTGTTTACAAGAGATGTCAAAACATGACAAAATCATGGAAACAGTAAGATAAAAATAGCTTTTTTTTTTTTTAGCTGGCAACTTTGTGATCCAATCCAACAGCTGGCACCAGGGCTTAAAGGACTAGCCAACATCGTTGTGCAAGCATATGAAGAAACATAAATAATTTATATTTTAAATAATGTGTGATGTGACAATCTTCTAAAAAAAAAAAAGCAGGGGAATGAAGGATAGACAGGAACTGCAAAAATTTACTCACTTGAAATAATATGAAACCAAAATGTGATCAGCTTGAGCAATGTACCTGGTTTTTGGTTTTCAGTGACTCCATTTCCTGAATAAACTTTTCTGTAAGCTCCTTCATCTTCTCATTGTAGTTCATGTCCTTCAGACGCAGCTGGTATTCATTTTCCATTTTCAATTCCTCCACACGTGAGTTTAGATCTGCCATTAGGGAATTCTGCACAGCAGAAATGTTTTGAGCATAGGCATTTGCTTCTACTCTATCTATTCACTTAATAATTATAAATTTTGTGAATTAAAAAACAGCTTTGGCAATACAGTAAAACCTCCCTATTAAGACTTCTGAAAATGCACTAGAATCTGGTCTTAACTTAGAAGGGTCTTAATAGAGAATACATCTAGTGTTACACAGTATGGGTTGGTGACAAAATTTTCGGTCTTATCTAAGAGGAGGTGGTAATCGAGAAGTTCTACTGTAATTATTTATGAAGCAGAATAAATTATACCATTGACGCCTCAGAAAGGATCACTTCTTTTCATTGATTAATTAAAATTTAGCGACCTAACTTGCCGTTTAAGTCTACAACATTAAAACAATTTGAGGCCTAGAGACTCGAGGAATCACATAATTAAAGGAATACATTTTAGAAAGCAGAACTGTAGAAAAATTAGACTTTCCTCATGTCTTCTCTCTTTGCCTGTGGTTGTTAATTGTTGCTGAATCCCTGTCTAAATTGTACTCATAAATGGCTAGATTTATAAGTTTCAGAAATCTAGCAAGCTTTACCAGATACCCATAGTCAGTAGCAGAGAAGCAAGTTATTAGCGGTGCTCACAGTCATTACAAATTATACAGCACAAAAGAGGTCAATAAAAGTAAGGGCTGAGAAAGAGGGAATCATTCAAAATATTCTTCACAACATCCAATTCCACTTAACATTAAATAATTTACACACCTTTTCCTCCAGATCACTTTTGGTAATCAAAATTTCCTCTGCCCATCCAACCTCCTTGTCTCGTTTCAGTCCACGACCTTCTTTATCTTGAATCTTCCACAAAATGACTGATGCATCTTCGGCGACAGTAATGAGATACTGGTCATCAAATGAGATCTTCATCTGCAGAGACATTAAAAGGCTCAACTTAAACTCATTGACCTGAAGGACAGCAGAAATGCAGACATTATCTTGGAAACATGGATCAAGGTGTGGGAGGAAAAGACTGGAAGAGGGAGAAAGGAGAAAGTTAGAGAGAAGTGCAAGGGAAATAAGCAAAACAATGTTGGAAAAAGAGAAGAAAAATGTGACATCTGTGTGTGTTTGTGCACGTGCGTGCATGCTTTAAGTGCATTTTTGTGTATGGATGGATGAGGAGATACAAGCTGTAACAGAACACAGCTCCATACCTTCGTGATGGCATCGCCATGACCCTGGTGCTCCTGCCACTCCCCAGGGATGGTGAGCGGAAACTTGAGGGACCAAAGTGCACCCTTTGCTGTGCCCGCAAACAGCATCCGACCAGAGTGAGACAATGCCACGCTAGTTAGGGTTACATCCCCTGAGGAGACCTCTCGGAGGACCTAAAGAAAACAGTTTAATCAAAATCTGATGGTAAGAAAGTAGCTTGTTCTTTAATTACTGCAATAATGAAAGTCTGATGTACTGGAATTTCCCATGGATGCCCATACCCATCCCATTTATATACTAAGTACAGCAAAAGGAACTTAGGCAAGCAAGAGCTTAAGCAGACAACAAGTCAACGTTTCAGGGCATAACCTCTTCTTCAGGATGGCACAAACAGATAAATAATAAAGATAACTTAGCTGACAAGGATGCTGATTGTGCACAGTCGATGTCCAGGAAGAGAATGTGGGAGAGAGAGACAGAGCCTAGGAAGCAGAGACTCCAATCAGTGGCAAGGAGTACTACAGCCAATAGAAAGGTGTGTGCCATCGCCATTGATTGTTGTCTAACTATTGCTTGACTAAGTTCCTTTTGTTGTAACTTATTACCCCAAGCCGCAGTCATCTGTTTCTTTTCCATTTATATACTGTAAATGGGCATCATGAGTTATTACTTTTCCAGCACATGGACACGTGGTATGTGATGAGAAATTAAGACACATTTAAAACTTGTTGGTAACCACTGACTGACACGATTATTGAAAACTCCAAAATAGAGAAATGCAGTTATCATATAAAAAGAGAGTAAATACTGTGCTTTAAATAATACTTGAAATCAACATACGTATATTTATATATACATATGCACATGGACACATATGAAGTCATACAAGTATACATACAGTGAAGATGATTCACAGAGCTAGAGAAACACAGAACGAGAGAGAGAGAGAAATCAAGAATTTAACTTGCAAGTTTGTAGATTTGCTGACATCTGGTTGTTTCAGGGCATGCATGAATGCAAGCAGGCATGAACACATACATCAGCACACATACCTGTGAGTCTGTTATCTCTTTCAGGGTCCTGTCGGAGCCAACAGCAAACGATGTCCTGCCATCTGGAGTGATGGCAACACCAGTGTAGCTGCAGGTCTTCAAAACGCTCTCGCCAACCCTCTTCTCCGTGGCAACATCCCACTCATACACTGCACCGTCCATGCCACAGGAAATCAGTCTGGTATCGTTAGAACTCCACACAACATTGCGCACCTTGCCATTGTGACCCTTCAGGTTTGTGATGCACTCAAACGTGGTGGTGGAATAAATCTGGATGACGTTGCCATGCACGGCTGCAAAGAGGTGGCCTCCATTGCTGAATGCACACTGTCAAAAAAGAGAGGCCATTGTCCTTAAAGGTTTGGAATGATCTGCCAGCTCTGCAATAAGCTGTGACATAACCTTTATTACAAGAGAGTCTTGGTTATTTGCTATACCACTTTAGACAGTCTACAAATTTCCACAGGAACACACATTTGTTGAGATTTCTCATCCATCCCATGCATCCATACTCTGATTTGTCTGCAGCTGATTGAGTGGCAAATATGTCTAGCTATGTTTGCATGCATGTGTACATGCACACTTTTAATCCAAATATGTGTGAGTTTTGACAGCTGTAACCACCAAGTCTCCTTCTTAACAAACTTGCCTCTCTACAACCACGAACAGTAAATTCCTTAAAGGTACGAATGTCGTCTATCAGCAAGTTCATGAGCCGCAGTTTATCGCTGAAGCCAACCAGGATGTAGAGACCAGAGGGATGCAGGGAAATGCTGTAGGCCTCCTCTGCAAACACTTTGTGTAGCTCCAGATTGCTACAAGAGGAAAAGAGAGATGATCATTAGAATTTCTTAATGTCATATAAAAGGGGAGAAATATTATGTCTGATTCAAATTTTTAAGCAACCTCTTCAGGTCTAAATAATATTCTAGCCTTTTAACTGTTAGATAGGGCAATATTGGTGACTGGGGCTGGAGAAAAAGTTTTGATTCTCATCTTAGTTCTTGTATTTTTTCTTCTATTCCGTAGACAAGCCTCTATATCGAAATTCTCAGGGCGATGAAACATTCATGGTCACATTCTTTAGTCTACGATGAAAAATAATGAAATTTTGTATGGCTATGTTAGAACAAAGTGTGACTTTCCTGAGGTGCTAAGCTGCTTCAGAGAGAAAGGCGAGTCAAAATGCACGACAGGGAGAAGAACGGAGCACAGTGTGTTTTTGTACCAGGTATCGTAGTTCCAGATGCGGATGGAGCGATCTAGTGAAGAAGTGGCAACAAGAGGTTTGCGAATGCACACATCCAGACCTAGAATCTGCCCATTGTGGAACGTCTGTGCCAGGACATCAAATGTCGCCTGATCAGCCTGAACACACAAAAAAGGTTTTCATGGTAGCGACTAGTTCTTTCATCCAATTTATTCAAGAATAAAAATGAAAACCTCAAAATATCTGAGAACATGTTTCCGTTGCTTGTCTGTGAGCAGACAATTTGACATCTGACATTTTGCGTTGACTTACCTGAGAGAATACACATTTGAAACAATTTTTAAAAAACTTGTCAATAAGCAATTATAGGTTTAGCTGCCAGTTCACCGACCCTGCCAATGTCTGTGCTGGAAAGGGTAAAGCAATAGAGCTGGGCTTGGTCAGTGCTGGCCACCATAGTCTCCTCAGATGGGCTGATAGCCAGACAGGTGATGATCTGCTGCTGAGGCTGAGTGGGGTCTGCAGTGTTGTTGCTGTCAGTGGGTATCTGTCGTAACAAGGCAAAACGCGCAATGACACCAAGTTAGGCAGCATAAAACTTAAGGAAACCAACAGTTCAAAAGAGAAATGAAACATTAATCGCATCTTATAAAATACATATAACTGGTGATCCACATATATGAAAGACTGCTTTTGACAAAGATGAAAACTTTACGTGAATCTCTAAAACAGACAGAATATAATGTTTTCATGTATATAACTAGCCCATTTGTAAATGTCACCTGCTGCAATATTAACACGCAAAAAAACTTGACATCTTCACAATATGCAGGACTTTGCAATTGGTGGGATGTTGTGGGGAGGGGGTGTTGTTGTTGTTGTTGTTCTTGTTTTTTTATAACAGAACAGTGATGGAGGATGAAGAATTAAATTTAAACCAACCTCATCTAGAATCTCACCTTGACCTCACGAGATTTCTTAAAAGAGTCTTTGTCGTCTGTCTTCTCAAAAAGGATCGCTGTGCCAGGTCCACAGGCACAAGCAAAGCCCTTGGAGTAGGAGACAATGGCTGTAATCTGGGAGGATGAGCTGCCTTCAGCATCTTCGCTAATTCTTGACCGTCAAAGATAAAGAGTTTGTAAAACCCAACAACTGATCTTACAAAACCTGATATAGTTATGCTAAACATGTGCACTAATGCTTGCATGCATGCAGTCCATACATACATCTTTAAATGCATATTAACATGCACACATGCTTGTATATTTGCAAGTTACATGCACACAACCTTACACGCACTCAAATTTTTCCATTTCATGACAAACCTACTTGTCCTCTTTGCCCAAGTTGATTTCGTTTTTCATCTCTCCAGCTTCGAATAGAAGCAGGCGGCCACTATCAGTGCCTACAACGATGCGTTCCTCAGACACCCAGGCATGGCAAAGGTAGTTCTGAACTTCCTGCTTCTGGAAACTGAAAGGCTTCAGGTTTCCCTCGCTGTATCGGAAATGCCGAAATATGGTGTTGCCTATTACACAAAGCTGTGTGTTATCTTGAGGGTTAAAGCTCACCTGTTGAAAAAGCACAGCAGAGTCAAAAGCAAAGAACATTGCAGTCCCATCTCAAAGGTATCTGCATGTCCACTGTTCTGCATGGTCAGGGTGCATGGGTTTTCGTATTTCCTCTCCGTATATAATGGGGAACACAGAAATTGCTGTAAAATACAGGGTCTAGGGATCTTACAAACTCACTTAAGACAAAAGTATCAACAGGAACGTCTAAACAACGCAGTCCAGAAGTTTTAATATATTTTTACCTTTTCTCTCATCAAATTCAAAAACATAAAAATGTGAAAAGTTGTGACAGGGCTGTTACGTGACCCAGCAGAAGTCCCATGAAGCTAAATTTATGGGCAACCAAGCACCGAAGATCTTTCCTTCGCTTCACTTTTTGCCCCAAAGCAGGATAATCAACTAATTCGAACTCTTAGTTCTGCTGGGACACATCAGTTCGCTCGAGCTTTCATTTTCAACATGCCTACAGTCCACAGCAGAAGAAATATTCCTTTTTGACATTGCCATGAAGCTGTCTGACAGTCTCACCTGATACACATCAGCGTTGGGATTCTGTGGGTTGGAGGATTTGGTGCTGGCCATGACCTTGGACTTTTCCCATGTCCAGTACAGCAGCGTCCAGTCAGGCCGGCCACCTTGGGCTGCCAGGTATTTAGAGTCAGGTGAGAAAGCCAAGCTCACAAATTCACCTGTGGGCACCTCAGTAGAGCTCAGGACCTGCCAATAGAAGGATAAATGGTGACTACCTACCTTGAATGGAAGAATCTGCAATTCTACACAGCTGATACATAGATAACTTTCAGCAACATTAACCTCTTTTTTGAACACTTTGAAGAAAGGCATATAATCTATGTGCAAAGGAAAATGAAAAACCTAACAAAAAACCCTGTTCTGTCATCATCATTTTATCTATTCAGATTTTAAAATACAATAAGAAACAAAGAATACAAAAATAATCACTGTGCAGTCTGGCTAACATGTGTCCTGATTATACAAGATGTTTTATTGATATACAAGACGCTAGTTAACATGGGTCCATTCTGACTTTCTGACTAGCACGCTATTTTGCTTTGATCTAGTTAAGACAAGAACTGGTGGCAACACATAAAATTTTGTATTTTTCTCTAAAACGTATGTCAAGTGCACTGTACTGTATGAACTGGCAGTGGGAGTGGACATTCCTGGTCATATTTCTGATAAATTTTAACAAGGAACTGCTTTCTTGAGTAATGATGGGGTAATGCTTAATCAGAATTTAGTTTGGCCCAGTTTCCTTGTTGTTATCACATCTTTGTGGGGGCTTGTTTTTCGTGTTCAAACAATCACCAACAACTTAATCGTTCTGACCTTTTTTTTTCTCAGTGAATGAAGATCATAGACTGTGATGATAGGCTTCTCCCCCTTTTCTGCGATGGCAACATAGCGTCGGTTAGGACTGACAGCTATGGCTGTTATTCCATCGCTTTTCTCTGACCCAGGTATAAACCTCTGCGCCTTCTGATCAATGTTGTACAAGACGCAATTGGAACCAACTGGGTATACAATGGTCTGTTCATCATGGTAGCAGATGTTGCCTGACACTCCAGGCTTTAGGCCAAAAATGTGCTTGGCCTGGGCTAGTGCAATAGACATCCTATGGACTGTAAAAGTCCTTGCTCTTTACCTGTGGAAACAGTACATGACAACATTCATTTTTCATCACTCCTCTAC
>SMGT01012683.1:552777-567067 GCA_004794575.1 Lanistes nyassanus
ATTGACTCATATGAATTTAATTGTATGCTAGTTGTGTTACTCAGTGTTCAGACAATTGTTTCGTGTCTCAAACTGTTGCTATCACGCTCACACACACACACACACACACGCAGTTACGTATTTGTTCAATTGCACCATTCTTTCCTCTACTTTCATTCTTAATGTTCATAGATCAATAAATGTGTAAAGTTATCTGGCCGTGTACCTTTTGGTTGAAAAGGTGAGGGTCTGCACTAGGCGTATGTTTCTCGTGTTTTCTTCCCTAGAATTCTAGCACACCCCACAAAACGTTACAATGACGTCAGCCTCCTGTCGCACAGACAACAAGATGCACAGCAGAAACTCGCACGTCTGTCAGAGGTAGCAGCAAAAACTGGCCTCAAGATCAACACTAACAAAACAGAAACCATGAGGATTAACAATCAGCAGCAAGACCAAATCCAGCTTCAAGGAGTTGACATCAAGGACGTGGACAAGTTTGTCTACCTGGGCAGCGTAGTAAGCAAGGATGGAGGAGCAGATGAGGACATCAGGAGCCGCATCAACAAAGCCAGGCATGCCTTCAACACCTTACGTCCCATCTGGAACTCCACAGCCCTTTCACAACAAACCAAAATTCGTATTTTTAACACCAGCGTGAAAGCAGTCTTGCTTTATGGCTCGGAAACCTGGAGACTGACCATGACAACCACAAGTAAGCTCCAGACCTTCATCAGCCACTGCCTCCGAAACATCCTGCACATCAGATGGCCAGAGAAAACTTCCAACATCAGCCTATGGAAGAGATCAAAACAGATCCCCATCGACCGAGAAATCAGAAGAAGAAAGTGGGGCTGGATAGGCCACACCCTCAGAAAGAGCTCTGATAACATCACAAGGCAAGCCCTTGACTGGAACCCACAAGGGAAAAGAAAAGTTGGCCGGCCAAGACAGACATGGAGGAGGTGCATGGAGGATGAAATGAAGGCAGCCGGATGGACATGGGCTCAGCTGAAGAAGACCGCCGCGAACCGAGTCCGCTGGAGGAGTGTCGCTGAGGCCCTATGTTCCCCGGTGGAGCAAACGGATTAAAGAAGAAGTGGACATTGTTAGGAATTTTCTGTAATAAGGCAAAGCTTTATTGGTGAAGGACCAAATATCCTAAAAGGCATATGTATTGAACTTGGCCCAGCGAGACTTAAGCAGGAAAATGTTTGTGGGCATGGCCCCTACTTCAGGATGATGCAAACATATAACAACAAAAAACAATTTTCACACTTTCTTCATTGCCATTAACCATGGATGACCAGCATCTCTGTAAGCAAAGTAAACCATTTTCTTTATTTGTTGTTGTTTGTGTCATCCTGAAAAAGGGGCCATGCCCCCAAACATTGACTTCCTGTCTAAGTCTCGCTTGGCCAAGTTCAATACATATGCCTTTTAGGATATTTGGTCCTTCACCAATAAAGCTTTGCTTAATTACAGAAAACTCCTAACAATGTCCACTGGTTTGCAGGAATTAGAAAAGAAAAAATCCAAATCAGGATTTTTCAAATAGTACCAGCCAGTTGCTAAGGTAACTTGTGGAGTATTGTATGCTATGATTCACAGCTTTTCAGGTCTTGATGTTGCCACAGTGGCTAGTTGCCTCTTGTGATGGTTTCTTCTTAATGGCATTCTAACATGCATAAACTTGACTGAATGAATGCAATGGTAGAAAAAAAATCAGGCGTGGCTTGCACAGGCATTTGTATCTTCTGCTCATACATGAAGGTGTACGTAAAGTATGCAGGGCAAAAGGGATTTACGACAGCTCTTACGACTGAAAGTTGTTGGTTGCTTCAACATGCCACCGCAAACTGGGTGCATAACAGGATGGTGGACTATGGGGGGATGGGGTCCTATTACTAAGCTACACACTAAAAGAACCACCAGACTGATAGCTGCAGTAAGATGGACAGTGTGGACGGGCAGTTTATTATGTGGGGAAATGGCCGAATGGAGTTTGCACAATGTATAACTCCAAGAAATAATCTACACCTGGATTCGAACCAGCAACATTCCACCTGCTAGTCTGCAGCTCTACCTACTAAGCTATCCAGGCATCCTACGACCGGAGGAGCAGAAACGGACACTCGTGAAAACCAACACTGGTATAAGGGTCTTCAACAATGTGGTCGTACCATGTGAGACCTCACAACACAAAACTTGAGCCTGTGCAGAGCAGAAAACAGATCAAGATGCCAGAGAACTAGAGGTACATTTTCACTCAGGCTTGTCGGGAGTGGTGGTTAGGTAGAGACAGGTAGGTATATACACCCTGTTTAGTTACGGCACACACAATAAACTGGCTGAAATTACATAGGAGATTACAGTCTTCTGGGTGTGGAACTGAAACTGTTACCAATCTATAAATCATACTTTTTCCAAGTGGCGGAAAGTGCTTGTGCAACTGAGGAAAAAATGCAGGGATGCATACTCTCTTTGCACTCTACCCCCCCCCTCTCTCTCTCTCTCTCACATCATACATCTGTAGTTTTAAATTAACTTTAGAGTGACGGCAAATACGGACTAGTGCTCTGGCAATAGCTGTTAAGAACAGCATATAACAGGTGAATGGAAATATTTTTAAAAAATTAAAACATAAGGAACGATAACCATGTTCTGAGCGCAAAGTTTGCATTCGACGTTGTGACGGTAAATAAAACAGCTTTTCTCTTTCGGTTGGTAAAATCACGATGGGTGGTCAGAAAATGGACACTTGACCTCAAATTAGAGCTTAATGGTTGTATTTGGATGTTTCTGAAGACGCCGAGGAATAAAAGATGGTGCTGGTGACATAAAGTGTTGAACCAACCCAATATTTCCACGTCTGATTAAACCCGTTCACACCAGTCTTGTTAAACGTGCATCCCGTGCTGTGAGTGTCGGGCACAGAGGAAATGACGCACGGATCATGCAATCTTTGGCCAAACCAAAGGCTCATGTAGCGTCCTTGTTGGCTGTTCAATTTTATTATTTTCCACTTTTAAAAGGGAATAACTGGACAGAGGTACATTCCAGACGTCGGACCAGCAGCTAAACGCTCGCAATTGCGCGCAGGTGAGAAAAGAAAGAGTAGAGATGTGCTCACTTTGAATTACGAGTGTTGGCTTACCAAGTGCTTACACATTTCGCCAAACCCCACAGTTGGGCGGGGTTAGGAGGGCAGATATCGCTGAACAGTTTTCGTTGTACATAAGCTATGAATGCATACGTGCGGGAGATGTGTGTATTTAATAGCTTTGAGAGTTAAGTTTTTCTTATTTTCTTTCCCATGTGCTGCCAGTTGACGTCACACTGCGCACTGCTGAAACCTTATTAACACGGAGGTTAACACTGAGCCATTTTATAATCACAGCTTGATCCTCAGGTCTCTTTTTTTCGCCCCCCAACCCTACGCAGCGTTGCCCGTTTACTTTGTGTGTGTGTGTGTGTGAAAAGCACGGATAACAGCTTTTAGAAACAGTTTCAACACAGCATAAGTTTTGTGTACCTAACCAATGTTTGTAGGGAAGTGTTGACATCAGACATTTAAGACACACACACACACACACACATAAATATATGCATATGTGCATATGTATATAACATTAGCTAAGCAGGCCCGTGAGTACCTTTATATATATATATACTTAATTGTGCGTACGCAATACATGCTTTGGCTGTAATCAGTGAACGAGCTGACGGACGGACGGACACAAGAACGATAGAATAAATAAATAAATACGTTTGCAGATACAAACATCATGGCAGAAGGAGGTTCCCAGAGCATGTGCTACCCTCCAGGCTTCAACCCCTCCGCCCGCCGAGGCTCGGGGGGTTTCGATCGTTTCATCCCACACCGCCCCAGCCTCAAGCTGGACAGCGCCCACCACCAGCTTCTGCAGGGACTCCACGAGTCGCTGCCGTCATCCTCACTCTCATCGTTCACCCCTTTCTCTTTGTCCTCGACGCCGTCGGCAGTGGCAGGGGCTGTGAGCTCGCGGGCAGGGGGGACCGCGTTCCCTTTCAACGCCGTCAACACCACTAGCGGGGACAACATCGCCAACATGAACAACGAAGTTTTTAGCAGCCCTGCCGGAAGCAGCCCCGGGGGCTGGGAGTACAAGCGGAGGTTGAGCGCTGCTCTTGCCGACGACCTTCACCTTCAAGGGGGAGGGGCGGGATGCGGCCGCATCTTGCCCCTGTCATGCAGCACGGCACCAGGCAGCCCCGCCCTGTCCCATTTCTTCACTCGCCGTAAGTACATCAGTGCAGCTATACACTGTTGTCACAGCTCCTCCTTTTATTCTGCCTCAAGCTTTTGCTTGTCCTTCTCCTCTTTTTTCTTCTTGTCGTCTTCTCCGTCACCTTTGCTAACCAGCCGTACCACTCATCAGAAGCTATAAACAGTCACCGTACGGTGAAGGCGACTCTAAACCCAGCTGTCAGATAATCCAAAGGGGGGAAAAAAACCAGCCACGAACAGCAACTTATGCGAGCAGCTCTGCTTGTCTCCCTTTTGAATGGGCAGTAAACAAATGCCTTTCCCACGCAGTTTGCTGGAACTACAGATTTTGTTTTTGAAAGAACGACTTTAGCGACAGGTGAGAAAGCCGAGCTTGCGACCTCATGTGCACTAGCATGAGAGCTGGATATCGAAGTTGATTATTCTGATGGCTTCATTGAAGACATGTACAGGACGGAAATGATCGGCATCAAATCAACGGACGCATGCCACATTGTAACAATGGAAAACCCGGCTGTTTTACAATGCGATCGAAAGCTCCCTAGCCTTCAAGTTTTCACCTTCGTGGGCATGTTCGGATAGCAGCTGCAAAATAAGTTCGAATATGCGGCAGTTCGCGATGTTTTGAGGTCGGAGGCGAACACTGTGAGGAAGGACGGTTATGTAGAGGACGCAGGGGCGATCTGTGGCAGGCTTCGAATGTTTTCATACAATAATGTGAGGGAAATATCAACTTTGGATTGCTAAAATTCTTAAACTTTTTTTCAGTAAAATTTCAAAATTTTATTTACATTTGTATTAAAATCACTTATCATTAACGAATTGAAAATAACTACCTGTTGTAATAAGCACGCTCGCACGCACGCACGCACGCACGTTCCATGTGTACCCGCAACGCCCCAATTTTTTAAAAAATACAGTCGAAATACAGTCCCGATCGTATTTTCCTTTGTTTTTCCGAGTCTTTCCTATTAAAGGCTACACACACATCTTCCAAAAAGGCCGATAAGACGTGTGTTCTGAAAATGTCTGTTTTTTTCTTTCTGCAAGCACATGGAATCTCACTTCCAGTGAAAGCTGGTCATGTGCAGTGTAGGACTAGTGAATTATGACCGTTGATCGCGTTCACAAGGAGGGTCAGATTTTGCTGTTGCACAGAGCATGACTACTAAAAATCTGCCAGAGCCTTATGGAGGTGGTGTGTGTGTGTGGGGTGGGTGGGTGGTAGGGGGTAAAAACTGGAAGCGGGATGAAATGCTGATAGTAGTGGAGTGAGCTATGTAAAAAAGAAAATCGTATAGTACGAATACTTATGTCGATGCACTATGTGAAGCTGACAACGAGAACGAATTAAGTGGGCAAGAAATGTTTCATTTCCCTTTATGTCGTGAGTGCATGCTGAACTCATTAAAAGAGCATGAAGTTTACCCTGGCACTAGCAGTAATAATTATTTTGTTTAAAAAATAGTCCCGGGTTATTACTTTTTAGTCTTTGAATCTGCTACGAATTTGCACTCGTTTTGGCACAACATATTCAGATACGAACTAAATTTTCCGGGCCGAGGCTTATGCAGGTTGTTTGTGCGGTGAGCCGTGGCAGTTTTCAAAGGATCGGAGAAGGCTGGTGTTGGGGTGGCCGAAGAGAGCAGTGCACTTTGCACGCCATCCTTGCGCACAGCGCTGATTGCATATTCCTGCCAGATTCTAGGAAACACCTGGTACTGTTCACAAAGTCACACTTTTGGAAGCCAGTGATTAGGAAGGCGTACAACAAAGGCCGTCAGGACTGATGGTTTCGGTCAGATAGCGTACAAAGGAGGTAGCCTGGCTGTGGCCACGTCCAGCTAACAATCGTCGTCTGCACACGCTGAAACGTGGACGGGCCCGCACGAGACGAATGCGTGCTTGCACGTAAACGCCCGCCAACGAATGCATAAACATGTTGTTCTATAAGTGCTACAAAAGTCATGCCGTATCGACTTCTCTTTTTCTAGTCCATGGCATGTTTTGTCACCTCGTGTGAAATGCGAAAGGGCTTCGAGCGAGAATCTGTCGTGTGCGATGGAATATAAAACTGCGCCTTCTGTATAGGGAGCGGGGAGGGGGGCAGGGGGGAAGACAGTGGTAGGAAAGGAGTTCCTAATTCGCTTTAGCTAAGTCTACAGCATGGAGTTATTATTTCACCCCCCTGTTCTGTCCTTATTTTCAACTCTATTTCTCCAGCCCCACCTCTTGTTCTTTGTCTTCAGCGTCCCATGTCATCCACGAGACAGTCTCAGTCGCACATGACACAGCTCTTCACACTGTCGGCACGATTGGGCAGCTGTAGTTTCTGCAGATCTTATATTCATACAAAACAGTCTATAGTTTTTTTCCCACCACATTGTGAAGTAAAACATGACTGGGGATCTGGAACTGGCGACGTGCTAATGATGCTTGTAAAATGCTGGGCACGTTCGCGAATGGATGAAGGTGTATTTATTATGCCTCATGGCAAAAGAAACGAAAAACGTTTGATGTGAAAGAATTTTGACGAGAATTTCTGCCAACGCAGAAAATGTGATATCTTCATAGAGGCACCAAAACGTTTTTGTAAACAAACACATAATATAATCCCAACAAGGTACTGGCAGCGCTGGACACACCCGTATGCTGACGTATGCAACCAAGGGAGCCTACCGTACCCAAACACGTTGCAAAGAGAGAATCGAAAGTAAGGAACATGGCGCTGCCAGTACCTTGTTGGGATTATCGTTTGATAATTTATAGCGCTCTGTCCTCATTTGTTCTTTATTAACAAACACATACATCAACAGATAAATAACACGGAAAGAAAAGAGGGATCATGTTGACGTTTACCGAAAGGGATAAAGGGGAAAATCAGGAGATGTGTTTAAATGGCGCTTGCCAGTGCGTGTGCATACATGTGTGTGTGTGTGTGAGAGAGAGAGAGAAGGGGGAGGGGTCAGAAAGATGAGTGACAGAAGATCATGAAAGTGACACAAAGAGTTGGACAGCGAGAACAAATAGGTGGTAAAATAAAGAACCGAGTTGTACAGCGCGTACCAAGAAGGGAACGAGAACCTTGTACAAAACAGCCCATTAACACAGTACACCTAAATAATTTGGCGCCTAACGGAGCTACAACACGTACAGTGCGCTGCATTGATGCCTCTCCCCAGAGCGCCTCAAACCAGACTGTAGGCGTCTTGTCCTTTGTTGACGATTTCTCCGTCAAAATCTGACCCCGAAGGCAGCAGTCCTCATCCTGATTTAATGGCGGGCGATGAGAGGACTGTCTCTTTGATCTCTGGCCGCTCTTCCACTTGGTCTCTCCTGCCGCCTCTCTCTGAAGCTATCTCGTGTGCCAATCAAATTTTAATTTAAATTTGTTTTTGTGTTCTGCCAGAAGGTAGTTGGGTAATTCGCCATCACCTGTTGACAGATATATTAAGTCGAGTTAAACAAAAGACGAAACAGCCAGAAAAAAAAACTTAAGAACATTCTGGCAGCATCTTTTTCGATAAAACGTCTGTGTTCATTTCTTCAGATTTGTTTCTCCCACAGTCTTTGAAATAAAAGAACTCAACAATGAATGCCAAAACAAAGCTTATGAAAAACTAGACAGCAACCCTGGATTCATGATAGTATGATGGAGGAACAAAATACTGACACGTCATGTCTTCACGGCCTAACAGCCAGACTTTTTTCGGGGGGAGTAGGGGGTTAAAGATTAATCCAAAGATGTTATGTGTTGTTGATACCAGTCGGTTAATAATCGCGCGACCACTCGTTATAGCCTAGCTTGAAAGTTTTCCAAAGTAAAATGTGATGTTTTTAGTTTTGGTTTTGATTACTTTTTTATATTTTGTCACAAGATTAACTCCCAGTTTCTGATTGAATGTCATTCTTCCGTTCGCGAGATGCAGCCCATCCGGTATCGATTTCCTCATCTGGTCAGGCACCGAGATTTGAGCTCTAAGAGCCCGATGTTCTTGGCCTTGTGCTTCAAAGACGTCACGATTTTCGCTTCTTTCGCTGACAACAGGAACTCTGCGGGAAGGCGCGTCTTGCCAACGAAACGGAGCTGTATGTTCACTCAGGCTGAATAAATCTCTCTCTCTCTATATATATATATATAGGTCCGCCTGTGGACTTTGTCCAGCTAGTGATAAAAAGGTTATTGCTTGGTTTGTTGTTTGAAGAACTTTTTTATTCCCTCAGGTGGCTCCGATCCGTGGATAGGCTCGCCGAAACCGGACAGTGGACTCGGCAGCCCCAACCCCACACCACGCAGGATCCGAGCCGAGCCTGATAAAGTTCTGCTTTTATCGCTACGCAATGACTTCTGTAAGATATTTACCGACCCTTTTTTTTTTACATCTTTTGTCTGATGATGAGGTTATCGACGAAATTCCTGTCATCGTCATATTAGTCATCCCAGTAATAATCACATCCGCGTCTACAACCAAATGCTGTCCACGTTCTCCGGCATCGTTCGGTCTGTTTTTTTTCCTCCTCACGTTTTCCCTCTAGTCTTTCGCTCCCCACTTCTCACAGCATTTCATGACCTTTCTTGCTATTTAAAAAAAAATGTCTTCTTTCAATTAACTCTACCTCATCGATATTTAAAATACTTGTAATGATGCGAAAAGGATCTATGTATCTTCTTTATATAATTTGTTTTAATGTCTTTCCGCTTCGAGTTTCTTGGCGCTGTGAAAGCTGACAATGCAACACTGGAAAATAAAAAGTGTTCGACTGATTCTATCTCGATCCCTGGTCAAGCATTTCCTCCAAGGCCTCGGCGTTGTTTTTTGTTTGTTTGTTTTTTTTTTGTGTTGATCAAAGAAGACTAGAGGAGAGTCGAACTATTTTTAGTAGGTCGCTGCTGAACTAGCCTGGTCATTCACCATCGTGAATTCCATCTTCCTGAGGAAAGCCCATAGAGGCAGTCACCCCAGGGCCGCCACACAAATGCTGTCAAAGAGAATAAAGCACTTATTGTTGAAGAGTGCCTACAGCAGGAACCTGCCACTTGTGTAGCGTTGAAGGCGAGATCTGGCAAAGTTTTCTCGTGGGGCGAATGCTGTCGCAAAGATTCGATAGGTTGGCAGGGGCTGTTACTGGCTGTAGTGCTGCCCTGGGCCGGTTTGCATGAACTTATCTCCATTTCCGATCATAACAGCAGTCGTAAGGCCCAATCGCCCTGTGTGTTATACGTACACCTTTACGTATGAACGGGAGATGAAAACGCTCATGCAAGCCAGCCCAGACTTTTTAACACTCCACTCTTACCTCCCACGCTCTCAGCCGGAAAGGGGACCAAGGTATGTTTACCTTTATACTGGAGGACATGACCACTTCCCCCCCCGTTCCTCCGATGGGCAGATGTCTGCACTGAACCAGGTGGCGCTATTCAAGCAACGCCAGTTGTTGCTAGTTTTGTCTTAACAAATGCCATTGGACTTACCTTACCCATCCCCCCTCCTCTCTCTGTCTGCCTGCACGTTAGTTTTGAAGAAGCCATAGTGACTGACCATTCTTGTGTTTGTGCGTGTGCAAGTGAATTCTGTATGCACTTGGTAAAGGGCCCTTTTGCGAAGAAGACGCGCACGCGGACAAAACTGTCATTGCATTTGCATGGATGGACATTTGATTCTCTGCAGAGATACACCCATTCCAGAGACCGGGACTTGAGAGATTCCCCACGTACAGTATCCGACCGTAGGACGCGGGGGGTGGGGGTGGGGGTGGGGATTGAGGGTGGGGTTGGGGGATGGGGTGGTGTGGGGGTGGCGTTACGAGCTAATAACAAAGTTGTATTTAATCGCACTGTCTACAGACTGCAGCCTGATGGACTGGGGCAAAAACGCCATCGCCGTGGGGGTGGACAAAGGCGCCTACGTCTGGCATTCAGAATCGGGGGACTGCCAGCATCTCACGCCGTCCCCCCGGGGAGCAACGGCAAGAGAAGGCGGAGTTGAAGGGGAGGGCAGGGAGCAGTCAGTCACTCGCAGCGGTCACGTGTCGTCTGTTAAGTGGAACAATTCCGGAACGCAACTAGCCTTAGGGTACAGCCAGGGCTTGGTATTAGTAAGTGTTGTCCGCAGAATTTCTGACATCTCTTCCTTTTTGTCCTCTTCCTCCCCACCCCCATCTCTTCGTCTGCCTGTCTATCTGCCTGTCCTGTCCTGTCCCGTCTGTCTCTGCCTGCCTGTCTGTGCCTGTCTGCCTGCCTGTCTCTACCTGTCCTGTCCTGTCTGTCTCTGCCTGCCTGTCTGTGCCTGTCTGTGCCTGTCTGTGCCTGTCTGCCTGCCTGTCTCTACCTGTCTCTACCTGTCTCTACCTGTCCTGTCCTGTCTGTCTCTGCCTGCCTGTCTGTGCCTGTCTGCCTGCCTGTCTGTCTCTACCTGTCTGCCTGTCTCTGCCTGTCCTGTCCTGTCTGTCTGACTCTGCCTGTTTATCTGCCTGCCTGTTTATCTGTCTGCCTATCTGTCTCTCTGCCTTTCTATCTGCCTGCCTGCCTGTCTATGCCTATCTGCCTGTCCTATCCTGTCTGTCTCTGCCTGTCTATCTGCCTGCCTGCCTGTCTCTCTGCCTGTCTGCGCCTGTCTGCCTGTCTCTCTGCCTGCCTGCCTATCTGCCTGCATGCCTGCCTATCTGCCTGGCTGTCTGTCTTGCCTGTCTGCCTGTCTGCCTGTCTTGCCTGTCTGCCTGTCTGCCTGTCTTGCCTGTCCTGCCAGTAGACTGAAAATCCTCCCCAACCCCCGCTTGTCTAACAACCTCACCTTCTTCTAGGTCCTCTTCAGCTAAGTAATTAGCTTGAGATTTTTTCTTTGTGGAAAGGGGGTTGCGTAATTTGCTGTCTGTGGTGTCGGTGTTTTTTTACAATTTAAAGTTGACTGGAGTGTCTTCTGTTTATCCTCGCTTTCATGCTGGCATGCATGCACGTGCGCCCACCCACGCAGACACATTGACCAACGTCTTGGGCTTTCTTCGTCCCGCGAGAGACGAAGCTTAACAAGACTTTTTGAACGATTTGAGGCAATTTCTGTTAAGAACGGAAGACTTTCCTTATTTCTTTTCTTTCTTAATCTTCGTTGTTCGTCCAGTTAATGAAAGACGAAAGCTTAAACTAAAGAAAAAGTTTCAGGGTTTTATTTTTGAAGGAATATAGGTAAACGTAAAGGTTGCCCCCTGACCTTATTAGATTGTAAGGGAGTTGCGGTGTATGAGACCCCCCATTTTTCTGTGGACCACTATCGTGAGGGCAGTGCCACTTTTCTCTTCCTCGCATCCTTACCCTTCTGAACCCATGGGTCACGTGTCCATTCTCAGCTGGGTCAGCTAGGGAAAGTGCGATGCGGTGCACGGGCGCCGATCCAGCTGCTTCTGGTCAGGAGGCCCAGGCTCTACCCATTCAGCCATCCTCTTCCCCTTGGAAGAAAATATTGCCAGTTAAAGATTGTATAGATAAATAGTTCGACAACATAAAGAAAGGGATAGCACCGGGCTCTGCTGCGGATAGCAGAAGACTGATCAGGATGGTGAAGGATGTCGGAAACTTCATCTCGCATTTCACCGTACGACCGAGACTTTGAGATGATTTGTCTTGCAGCAAGCAATTACCGAAGTAATTCATACTGGTTATCATCTTGGCGTAATCAAAGTTGTTTCTCCAAAGTATCTTTAAATGCTGCTTCGAAAAAGTTTTTCAGAGTCGCCTAATTAGTAGGTTTTGCAAAAAGAAAATGTCCGCTTTCTCTGTACAGCTATGAAGCAAGGAAGGTTATTTTTGGATTATAAAACCTGTCTTAGGTTTTGCACCGAGATGCCCTTATGACTTCTATTTAGTTTATAACTTCATTTGTTAATTTCTTCTGGCGTAGTATTACCTACCTTATAGCTGTTACTGTCGCTTATTTTTAGTCAAATAGATTGCTATATTTACATATGGTAGCGTAGTAACCATATATAGCGTTTCCTCATTCTTTCCTTCCTTCCTTTCTTTCCTTTCTTTCTTTCTCTCCTTTCTTTCCTTTCTCTCCTTTCTTTCCTTTCTTTCCTTTCTCTTTCTTTCCTTCTTTCTTTCACTCCTGCACTTCGGTCTGTGTGAGGCATAGACACATCACTTTTATGTAACCTTTCAAATCATTAAGTAAGCTTTCCCATTTGTATACTGTGTCATGTTTCGCCTTTCTCGTCTTGACACTGGTCGACCAAGTAACTTCCGCTGTCATCCAGTTACATCTAGTGTCCCACTTGCCAGTTCACACCTGTGCAATAAGTGCTGTTAATTAATAGGCCAAGAACCGCAGAGCCACATTAAGCTACACTTCATACAGTGACATTGATACTCGTGCTCACACTATTGGCCCCCTGGAATACCCCTCCCCCGCTCCCACGCCATCAGCTTAGTTCCCATAGGCCAAGCAGACGACCCCTTTTTTCACACTTCATGGAACAAGGCTTCAATGGTAAGAGAAGAAACTCCCACTGGGCTGAGCACTCTCATTGGCTTGGTCTCTTGCCAGTTGCATGTCTAAGCAGGGAACGACTATGTGGGGTCCGCACCATCCCTTGGCTAGGAGGGGCCAGGATAGCTCTCCGGGTAGAGCTGCGGATTAGCGCATGGATGCTTGCTGATTCGTATCCTTTTTTTCCTGGAATGAAAAACTGCAGACTCTATTCAGCAATCCCCATCTATTAAACTGCCTGTCCGCACTGGCCGTCTTATTGCAGCTATTAGTCTGGTGATTCATTTTGTGCATAGTTTAGTGATACGTCCCCATCCACCCCCCCCCCCCATAGTGCGAGATCACCGCGCTGTAGAAGCACTGTCCCTCAGTTAGGCCTACCTACCTACGTACCTACCAACTTCCCTACCTATCTACCTACTTACCCAGGTGGGCAACGGTCGGTGTGGGGGGGGGGAGCAGTGCAGGTACCTGCCTTGTGCCTTCTATAAACCTGTATAGTGCTTGGAACTGTGGTCACTGTATAGCTGTTTTGTGTATGTGTGATTACTGTACAAAAATATTTGCAAGTACGATTACTGTACAGCTGTATATTAGGTGTCAGTGTGATAACTGTACACTGTACTGTGCGTCAGCCTCCAACTACTGTAGACCCGTACTGACTTCTCAATATAATTGCTGTACAGTTGTGTATGTGATTTGTTAACGTTAATGTACAGCTGTATTGCGTTTGTGCGATTATTATACGGCGGCACTGTGCTTGTATGATTATTGTACAGCTGCATTTTGTGTGATTACTGTCATCTGTGTTGCACTTGTTTGTGTGATTACTGTACAACTGTGTTGTGTTTGTGTAATTACTGTAACTTGTGTTCTTTTTGTGTGATTACTATACAGCTGTGTTGTGATTGCTTTGTAAATATCGTACAAGTTTTGTACTTGTTTGTGCAATTACTGTACAACTGTATTGTGCTTGTGTGTGCGTTTTTTTGTACAACTGTATGGCGGAATGTGTGGGGGCCAATAGCAATTTATACAGAGAGTCGTAAGTTCAGATCCCATGTCCCGCACATGCAGGTGAACAGAAGATCAGCGGTTTCTTTTTGTCATGGTGCAGGGGTCGAAGAGCATGCTGAAAGATTTAAAGTTTTAAACAAAAGTGATTTCTTTCAAACACAGTGCAGTAGGAAAGAAAGAAGAAAAGACAGCAAAAGAATGTGGTAGTGGCATAGCAGTCTCTGCATGTAGGACCAGAGGGTATGCGGCACAGGGTCACTGTGTGCTCCAGTTTCCTCACTTGAAGCTAGCTTAATCAGCTAAACAACCAACCAGCCTACCTTGCTGTCTACATTCCTCCCTCCGTCTTTTCCTCCCTCTAGAGGCATTCACAGAACAGAAATGACACCACCAGTTGTAAATGAAAGTAAACTTCGAGGAGTGACTGCGGATGGGAGGAAGATCGGTAGAATAGCAGTAGCCGTGGAAACGATTTCAGGGGACAGATGCGGGGAGGTGAGGGTTGAGAGGTGGGGGCGAGGTTTGTGTGTGTGGTAGGCGGGGG
>SMGT01012683.1:567108-578439 GCA_004794575.1 Lanistes nyassanus
GGGGGGGGGGGGGGGGGCGTCAAGCCATTTGTAAAATTTGTAATTGTGCGCGATGTGCTGTGAAGAGTGATTATAAGCTGCCTTTCAAGCTAAATGAGGGCTGCGTCTTAGGTTTGCCGCTGGGAGTTTTAAAATAATTTTCCAAGACTATAAAAATATCTCCAAACGATGAACTTCGGCAGCAGTGGCCATTGCATGCCGGACATTTGAAGCGAAGAAAATGGGATCAATATTGTGGCGAATGGTTGCCTAAATTTGCCTCAGATGCGTGGGTTGAGTGAATGACGACGATAATTGTCGATTCGGCGTGCGATGCAAAGTACTCGGGGTTCTGTTCATCCCGGGATTAGGCCATGGTGTATTTTCGGGGTTGAAGTGGGCGTAAAAACTGACGATAGGGGTGAGAGATCATAATCGAACCTTTAACCACTTGCAGGCCGTTCGAGTGCGTTATTTCCATTTACTGCTAACGCGTCAAAGGTCGATATGACTTTTGGCCCAGGGCGGAGTTGCAGGAGCGGAACTTTCTCCTCCTTCCCACTCTCCCTCCCCACTCTCTCCCCCCCCCCCTTATGACTCGTTCACCGTGTGCCGGATTATGGGCAATTGTTGGATGGAAACACGATGCGAGCCCTTGCAGTTCGCCTCTGGACAAAAGCTGTCGTGCGCGTACTGTGCTCATTTAAACTTTTTTATAATTATGGAGGAGCGGGGGGGGGGGAAGCTGGGTAGGGGGCGATATTGGTGTAGTGTCTGCACGTTTTTGTGTTGTCATTGTCTCAGATTATTATATCAATGCCAGAACATTTTTTTCTCCGTCATTTTCCCAACATGGTATCAAAGCCAACACATAATCGACTGTCATATTAGAACCGGAACATTTTCCGGTCATGATATCACGGGCAGAACATTCATCCGACTGTCATAGCCAGAACACTTTCATATCGTATCCACGAGGTATTCGACCTGTCGCGCTGGGGCCTTGGGAGAAACGGATCATCGTAAGTGTTCGGACGGCGCTGTAGGAGATATCTGGGAGGGGTTGGGGGAGAGGATGCGAGCTGTGCGTTCGGCAGAAAAGGCAGAAAACAAAAGCTAGGGACAGGTGTTGGAAAACGTGAGCTGTCGCTGCTGGTTTGTTACTGAAAAGAGGCTGTCGTACAAATGCAGCTCTAATATCAATACGACGACAGTAGGAATCTGTGGAAAACAGGGGACTATAGAAACTTAAGAAAACGAACTGCAAACATGACAAAAATACACAAGAAGCTGGAATGCAGCGGGCTGAAAAAATACAACTAGAAAATAAAACTCCTCAAAGACATAGCACTCCTCCCGTCCTCACTCTTTACCTCCCCCCCCCCAGAAAAAATCCCCCAAATCCAGAACTGATCGATTGTGTGGGTGGAAGGGGAGGAAATGGGAGAACCGATGAGAGTTGAGATTATTTTGTGTGCGAGAGCGCGCGCGCGTGTATGAATGCGTGTACGTGCGCACGTGCGCGGGCAATAGTTCGTGTCGTGAGAAAGTGACGGTGGTGTGTGAAAAGGTGATAAAGAAAAAGTGATTGAATGAGTGAGGGGGGAGGAGAGAAAAAATAGCTGGCAAAGAATCGCCAAGCCATAAAAAATACTCTAAACATCCATCAGTAATGCAGCAAAGAAAGGAATGAAATAGGAAGATTAGGAGAGGGAATTACTGTCTAATTTCCAGTAGACTAAAAGCCCTGCATACGTGTTGAAAAATTTCAGCTGTCCGGGGTCCACATCTAGGCTTCACCAGCCCGTGCGGAGGTCATTGAAATGACCAGTGATGTGTCACTGCGGGCAAAGTTTTCTTTTCTTTTTTTTCCGCCGTCTCTCAGTTCCTTGGATTAATCCCCCACCCAGACACTCGCTCACCCACTACTGCATCCGCCGTGTCCTTCCTTCAATGTCAATTGTTTGCCGCTTCCCCTCTGTCGCTCTCAAAATGTGACGAGGTGACCGAGCTTGCTGATGGAGGTGCACACCCGAGCAGTCCAGCGACCTCTTCATCCCGCTCCGTTTCTTGTTTTCTTTGGGATTTTTTTCCCCTTTCCTATCTTTCGCGGATTTTTTTCCCTCCTCCTCTCTGTTTACAACAAGTCCACGTCTGTCTTCATATTTTGCTAGCTCTGCCAAAGTTTCATTGCGTGTGCTTAATCAAATTCGGTTCTCTCAGTATCTCGGCATCCGTTATTTTTATAACAGGCCTTTTTTTTTCTCCTGGGCTAGTGTTTCCAAATGTTCGTGTCCTTTTGTTAGTCTCTGGGATGTCGGTGTGTATTAGGATATCCCACTGTCTTGATGTTTCAAAGAGTCTGTGTGCGTCTCCATTGATGGCTCATTATTTCCATTCTGCACCTTCCAAGCCAACTCAGTCGATGGCAGAGGTGGTTGTAGATGTGTTGGCGATTATTGTGACGTTGATGGCGGTGGGTTGAGATTGTTTTTCTTCTGCTGCATTAACTGCATCACATCCTGAATTTGTTGCTGGTGGTAGAAGAGGTTTTTGGTTTGTGTTTACTTTTTCCTCAGGGAGCCGCTCTTTTTGTTCGCCATCCTGTAGGTGTCTGATTTGACTAAGTGTTTGGAACACTTTGGTTAGCAGTGGGATGATTGCTGGGGAGGAATGAGGTTACCTCTGGGAAACAAAAACCCGTTCAGAGCTGGCTTGCATTTGCGTTCTTATCCCCTATTCATACGCAAATGTGCATGTAAAATACGATGAGCAAACTGGCCGTACGACCATTTTTATGACCGGAAGAGCAGCTACGAACGCTCATGCAAGCCAGCCCAGAATTTTCAACTGATTTGACTGCGTTGTTGACGGTGCCAGAAACATGGCTGCTTTGTGCTCCATTTCTTTTGATGCGCAGATTAAGTCGCAGTGCAAGGAGACTAGATGCTAATCATTAATAATGCTTCTCCGTCAAGAAGGGTCTTTGCAATAAAGTAAAAATGACATCGCGACACTTTTTTGGGGTGTGTGTGTGTGGATGGGTAAAGATCAATATCTGAAAGTTTAATTTAACGAAAACTGCAGGTTCCAACATTTGCAAACCTTGGTGGAGAAATGAGCACCTCTTAAGTCTTTAACACGTCGGGGGTCGTAATGTGACATCCCAACCTGCAAAAACATTGAGAAAATGAATCTAAATATTTTCTTATGCGGGCTTGTCGCCCCCCCCAACCCCCCCCCCCCCACACACACACGAAAGATCTTTAAAAATTTAATATTTTCATCACAAAATCTGACGAATACGACTTATTACCTCGAACAGGGTAAAGAAAGGTTGGCGAGAAATCCCAGAGACAGGAAGCGTATCTGGAGAAGAGGGGGGGGGGGTAGACTCTGGGAGAAAGGCGGCACATGACCCCGCGAACATTTGGTACACCAGATGAAATATTTCAAAAGGATTAGAAGACACATTATCGACCAGCTGACACAACAGAGAATAAGTAACGGCTGAATAGAGTGCACTGGCAGAGAAAAACAAACGCGGAAAATCATCGTGCAGACGGTGGAATGGACTGCAGGGTTGGGGGAGGAGGACAAAGAATGAAGCTAATGGGTTCTGCAGGCAGGGACAGAAGTGTACGGGTGGACCAGCTGGGTTGGCTGCAGGAAGGGACAGAAGTGTACGGGTGGGTCAGCTTGGCTGGCTGACCAACCGTTTGACGTAGGCTGGAAGTGCCGGACTACATTGGCATACTGTAAGGATGGAAGAATGAACCTCCACCACCATGATGATTATAGATCATTGATGCTTGATGATAATGACGATGACGACTACGACGACGACGATGATGATGGTGGTGGATTACGACGACAATGATGGACGACGACGACGCATGCGATTCAGTCGGATTCACGAATTGCCTGCAACTCACCCCTACCCCATGTAGCCACAGAAAGAAAGCATAATTATAATTTCTCTCCTTTGTCTTCTTATCCTATTCCCCCCTACACCCCAACAGATATGGGACGCCGGTGGTATGCGTGTGGGGCAAGAGTTTTCTGTTCCCAGACACGCACAGGTGGGCTGCCTGGGCTGGCATTCTCATCATCTGTACTGGTAAGCTATTCAGCTTTTTATTTATTTATTTATTTATTTATTTATTTATTTATTTTTAAATTTATTTTATTTTATTTATTTTATTTATTTTATTTATTTATTTTATTTATTTTATGTATTTATTTATTTATTTATTTTCGGCACAACAACATGCTGTGAAATTAGGTGCCGTTTAGGAAATCTGCTGCTTTTAGCTGATAAAATTTATGACAACAATGGCGATGGCAAAGATGTTGCCACCATCACCAGCAATAAGAAGAGTTACTCTGTTCGCCTCCACATCACCAGAAGGCGTTTGAAGTATCACGCTGAAAGAGAAGTGAGAGTCTAACTTTCGAAGCCCCATCCCGCTCCACGGTGCGAGAGACGAGAAATATGTCCAGCTGTAGGTCGAAGGAAAAAAAACCCATAGTGTGTTCGGTACATGCAGTGCAAGTCTTCATTGAGGGCAGACGTGACAAGTTCTGCCCGTCTAAAGTTGCAGCGTCAAAGGAAGTCACGTGGGAACCTCGCGCATCTCGCTGGGTTCGGAGTAGGCTTGCAGCGTTCGATATCGGACTGTCCGAGGAATCAAGGACGACTTTTTGAGACACTTGAAAGCGTGGTCCTTGAAAAATTTCCACGTCATATGCTGTCATTCTCACGCTTTCTTCGAGTGGGAAGTGACGGAGGAGTGGGGAAGAGAAGAGGGGGGCAGACAATAATTGGTGCTGCTGAAAGCCAGGGAAGGAGAGAAAAGGAGCGAGAAAGCGACGGGGGGGGGGGGGGAGGTTTACAACTAAACTACCATCTTAATTAGTGTTCTGTGCGTGACTGAAGAGAGCTTTCGCGGACTGAGCACTCTGTATGCAGTGTTGAGAGACAATGCACTAGTAACGCACTCCACTGCAGGACATCAGTCTTGCACTGAAAGTTGTTCGCTTCAAATAAATGTCTTGTACAAGACTTTCGTTATAAAGGATTTGCGTTTAACGGCGGTTGTATTACGCCAGTGTACGCCGTGAGCCTTGCTGGGTAAGATGGTTGTACAGAATCGATTCAGTAAACTTGAACGGTGAATCGCTAATGTCTGACTGCATTTCCAATGAAAAACATCGCATCTTTGCGTTAATTCGGTTTTGCACCTAGTGCAAATAAAAGCTTGTGTCCATGTTCCATATAATCTGTGCTTGTGTCTCTATTCTTTTCACCCATGATTATAACCACTTTCATTGCTTACCATCTCGGTGAATTATCGGCGAAGGCATCTGTTCCCGAGGCCTGAAGCCTGTGCTGCAACAAGAGTCCCGGTGTGGCAGCACGTGAACATGTGTCGAGCAACACCGTCCTGATATGCATCACGTTTGCAACAAACATCAAACCAATCCTCCATTGGTTTTTGAGTTAAACACTCGCCACTGTTTTTGAACCCCCTTCACTGTTTTAAAGCCCTCCACTATTTTGACTCAATAGTCTAAGATAAACCTCTCCGGTTTGACCCAAAACTTTACCACCAAAGAGATTACAAGTCGAGAATGTAGCTCGCACAGCTGCTACAAAGAGTTCTTTCCCTTCCTTTCTTACCGACCTGGGCAAAGTTGAAGCGTTGTTGGTATCTGAAAGTTGTCATAGCGTTGGTTTACCTCCCTTGAGTTTTAGTTTGGAAAGAGAAAAGAATTGTGCAAATTGTATGTAGGATGATGACGACAACGATGACGATGTTGATGTTGACAACGATGGTGATGACGACGACGATGATGATGATTGGCCTTGCAGCGGCGCAAGCTCCGGGCGAGTGTACCGCTTCGACCTGCGGGAGAAGACCCCACAGCCTGAGGAATGCCCCCCGACGCACCGAGGAGACGCGTGCAGCATTCAGGTGTCGCCGGACGAGTCCATGCTAGCCAGCGGCGGCAATGACGGTGTGGTCAACGTGTGGGACCCTCGTGCCAGCGTGGTGTGGGAGAAGATTCAGGCTCACGTGGCAGGCGCCAAGGTGAGCGAAGTCTTACACGTCAAGCTCTCAGGCGTTTAGCCGTCTGCTGCGCAGGCAGAGGGGTTCGCAAGCTTTTGCGTGCATTGCACAGGTGGAGTTCAAGGGCGGAACTGACCCGAAAAACTTGAATGATGTGATAATAAGCGCTTCTTGACGTAGAGAACTATTCTTTTTTTGTGCTTGCTTACTAAGGATTTGATGTTAAAAGCTATGACACACCATCACTGTTACCACCCAGCCTCCTGCATTCCAGGCGGAGGCAGACTGTCCTCCAGACAATATGGGGTCGCGTTTGACCAGGTGTCTGCCGTGTCAAACGTGTGGGGAAAATAATTCCTTTATCGTGGCCTTAATTTTATCCCAAGGGTCTGGTGATCTTTTCGTCTCCAAACATAGCGCCCACTCAGCCACTTTTAGTGCACTTAACAGTTGTTACGGGGCACTGAACTTTCCCCATTCCTGCCGACCCGCTCTCACTCTTCCTGCCCCCCATCTCTCTCGCGCCGCTTTTCCTTTTGTTTCTTTTTTCTTGCACCAAAATGCTTATACATTTTAAATTTTCAAATTGAGATGTTTTTTGCTGATGTATTCTGTACGCTCGTTTGGGGTTAAGGATAAATCTAGTCTGGCGTTGCCTTGCTTTGCTTATAATGCAGTGGACAGTAGTTTTATCGGACACAGCACTCCCACCTCCTCATCCACCACCACCACCACCACCACCACCTCCCTCCTCCCTCCTCCTCCTCCTCCTCCCTCCTCCTCCTCCCTCCTCCTCCCTCCTCCCTCCTCCTCCATCCTCCTCCATCCTCCTCTACCTCCCCCACCTCCTCCTCCTCCCCCTGCAGTTCCTCCTCCTCAAAAAATGGACTTTATCGTGATGAGGGGAAATAAGACAGTTTTAATGGCTGTATAAAAGAGTGTAAGGTACAAGCTTATCACAGGTTAGCTACGGGCCCCTCAGAAAGTTCCGGGCGTCTGTCATGTAGTTTAATTTTAATTGCACCCGGGGGGGGGGGGGGGGGGGGGTTCTCGGCAACGTGCAGTAAACGAAGCCTGTAGCGGACAAAGCGATCGTCGACCCAGCGGATGAAGCCATTAATTCCGTCTGCATGTGTAGGAAAGATTCTATCTGACCGCTGGGTCCTTTGTGATAAGCATGTCCTTGTCCGTCGCACTGCGCAGGCGCTGGCGTGGTGTCCATGGCGACGGAGCGTGCTGGCCACTGGCGGGGGGGCGAGTGACGGTCATATCAGGATCTGGAACGTCACCGGGCAGATCATGAAGACAGAAGTCAACACACAGATGCAGGTTGGAAACGTTGAGGCATGACACACGGTACGTTTCACACATAGTCTGCTATGACGCAAACGGGCGACAGTTCTCCTCCAGCCAGTGGGCAGTCACTGTTTGTGTCACGTTTGAAACGGTCCCCGTCAAATACGTGGGTGAAACTTCTTGTTTGTCATAGCCTCTAGAGCCAAAAAGAGAAACGGTGGGAATGCGATTGTGTATGTACGTCCATGGCAAAGGTTTGAAAGGTTCAAATAAAATCTCATCTAATATATATATCAAAATCCGTACAGCGTATGGGGGAAGGTTCTTGTGCGCAAGTGCGTGAATGAGTGTGGGGACAGGTGGGCACATGGCCATCCAGGACAAAAACAGTAAAATTTTACCCTCTATGCAACACTGCAATAAACTACTAAACAATAAACGAGGACAGAGCGCTTAAAGTATCAATACAGCAAGAAGTACTTGAAACGCTCACAGTAAGAATGCAGACGCATGCGACCAAGGGAGCTTACCCAAACACGTAGCAAAGAGATGGTGGAAAGAAAGGGAGCGGGCAGATCCCCGTTTACTGCAATAAACGTTTTATTTGACGCTCTTCGTTCTTTAACTGTTTAATTACTCCCAGAGGCCATTGTTTTGTACAGTAAATTTTAGTTCTCACACGTCTTAAATATCTGATTCGTTGGTCGCAAGTCAGCTGATGACATTAATTTTTAACGAGCGATGAACACTTGTATTCAGCATTAAAACGAATGGCGTCCCGTTCATTTTAAGTATAATGAAATAGGTTACGGAAATCCGAGAGGTATTTGCCGAGAGCATCAAAATGTTGCCGAAATTTTCCCATAGGTGGTCTTAAAACCCTGCCGTCGACTGGGCGCATTTTACAAGTCGGGCATCGAGCACAATTTGTGTCTGCTGGACTGGAGAATGCAGGTACCCAACTAGTAACTACCCCCTTCCCGCTAACGTGGGCTGATTCAAAGCGCTTGTATACTACTGATCGAGGACCCAGCTGTTTCATTTCTCGATAGCCTATTGTCTTCGACACTGATCTCGGTTTTCATTTAAAATGTCATGCAGCTTCATTTTCAAAGATGAAGCAAAATCTTAGACTTAGGTAAGAGAAAGAAAGAGGTAGAAAAAGAGGAAAAAAATAGTGTTGTTTGGGAGTGCCTAAAATAAGAAAAATTTTATATTTGATCGTCACGTCAGCTATGGCACGTTCGATCAAACTATTTTCACCCTCATCTTAGCAAGCCATTTATGACTGGAATAGAACTGAAGGATAAAGGGCTAACTTGGAAAGGAAACCCCCGAGAATTAGAGGTGCCCTTTGGCCATAGACCCACTGGAGCATTTATAACTGTGTTAAGATGAAAGCACTGTCAGCAATGATACCATTTTCCCAATGACTGTCTCTCTGGGCTTTTATTTCGGACTGTCGTATTTCTACTCCTAATGTGTCGTCCCACGTCCTCGCTGTCACAAGCCAACGTTAAGAGAACGGAAAATGCGGAGGTGGAAACAAAACCCTGTATTGTGTCGTATCACTGCACTCAAACGTCCCAAAAAGACGCTTAAACATATTGGTTATACAAAGACTTATTAGACGTTCAGAAATGAAATGTAACAAAGGCTATAAGTAACTTGTCCTATCGGACAACCCAGTGACAATTACAATCTAGTTTTGAGCAGTATACTAAAGATAAAATGTTGTGCCTGTATTTGTGAGTACATGATCTGCCATGCGATGTTTTGATTCGCGACCAAAAACTATGAGTGGGATGTGAATGTGTGAGTTTTGTGTAGGGGTGGGCGTGTGGAATAAGCGAAATCAAAGCCTTCGGCCAGTAACATTCAGCTCCACTATAAAGGCAGCTTGGGTATTCCAAAACTTCATCTTCCTTTGTAGTGGCTGGCTCCTCATTCTGGCAGCCAGAAGGGGTTATTTTTCTTTCTATAAGCAAAGATTCAGGCAAGGAGTGGAGTTAAGCAAATGACAGGAAAGAGAGTGTCTCAGGAGTGGCTGGCTGAATTTATTCTGGCATTAAAGTATTGTCCTGGGATAGTCTGGAAGGGCTATGATACGGTTGTGGACAAATCTAAAACAGGATTAGGCCAAGGCTCCCTCACCCCACTCACCCCCCCCTCCGCCCTGCCTTTCTTTGGTGTAGTTTTCTCTGTTCCAGTCAATCCTTGCTGCTTCTCTTGTCCTTGTTGAACTTTTTTCATCCCTTGTAATGCCAGAGCAAACTTGAAGAACAGTCGTTAAGTATAACTTATCTTCCTTTACAAATTAACACGCAGCAGGCTAGAATGAGGTAAGTTAGAGAAGAACAAATGCGTTTCTGTAGTTAAGGACTTTTCAACACAATGCACTTACATCGAGTGAGAGTTTTTCGTTCATTTGACCGCCGGAATTTTAATGTATGTGTGATGGACGCAGCCATCACGGAGACGGTTTTGCCACCACCGGTTCACAGCGGCGGTATCAGGCTACAGGCTGGGTGCAAAGGGCAGTGAGCCGTGACGGACGGCACTCAATAAAGTATGTAGCGCGCGCTTCAGCGAGCTCTCTGTTGGAAGAGAGAGGGGGAAGTTGCGAAGCGAACCGCTTCATCACATGACTTGATACTACTTTATTCACCCCTCAGTTTTAAGAGTGAAGGATTTAGAAAGGTATTCGGGAAAAGGGTCCGAGTATTTAAATATTCTCGAAAATTAGTCTTTTTTAATTTAGTAAGTCTTATGCAGTGTTAATTTGTTTTTTAATGTTGGTTTCACATTAGTCGGGTACATGGCATTTGGATTTTCTTTTGATTTCCGTTCAGCTAGTGGCGTTTGTGAGTCTGGTTAAAACTGGTGAAAGTTGAAGATTAAGAAAGAAATATCCTTGAAGCAAAACATTATTGGGCTTTTTAGAGGGAACGAGTAGTGGTCAGTTTCGTATAAAAGGATGATTTATGCTGTTCTAACCAGTTTTCCACAATAACCGTTTCAACCGGAAAGTGAGGGATCCGCTGACTGACGTGCACTGTTGGCAATAGAGTGATCTCCCTTCGCGTAGTTCCGAGAGACTGCAGTCATCTTTAGACCGGATTACATGGTACACGTCCCACAGGTCTGTCTCTCTCAGTATGCCAGACAGAATGTATTTTCTTAGGAGTCCATACTTGTTCCTGTCGCTGCGCAATGCCACTCGACCGGGAGCAAGTTTTCAGACATGCGCAAACAAGATCAAATGCAAAGTCACGAGGTACATTAAGTCGAACGGGAAGCTTACGTAAGCCTACAATTTTGAGATGTTTCTTTATCAGTTCATGCAGATCTTTGATGGAACTAGACTAGACACTGATAATCTCCTGCTTTTGAAAATGAGTTTTAAGATCTTGCATTGAATAGGGGGAGGTTACAAAATAATCATTAACCATACGGACTATAACTTCAGAAATTCACAAGCTGTCTGAAATTTTGACTTGTCTAGGCTTTTTTTGTTGTTGTTCTTGCTTTTGTTTGTTTGTTGTGACAGTCCTTATCGATAAATGTTTTTAATACTGCAGGCAAAATGTAAGGAGGTACAGTGGAACCTCTCTTCTACGACTATTGAAAATTATGAAAAATTGTCTCATGTGGGAGGGTCTTCATTAGAAAGTGACGGCTCCTTCAATGGTCCATATGCTGTTAAACATGGGGTGTTCTGATCTTCAGGTAAATAAAGCCACAGAAGTAGCCCCCCCCCCAAAAAAAAAAATTGCCTGGCTGGCGGGCTACAGCGATTTATGATTTTTGTTGGGCCGGCAAGATTTTTAGTTGCCCTGGGCCGTTGGACCAGCGTATTTCCCCGTCCATGCATTAAGCTGGTTATTTTCAATGGTTAAATGCCCCAAAACATGCAGAAATGATCGTTGTCGGATAGGTGATGGTGCTGGAAGCAGCAGCAATACTGCGAATTATTTAGCGT
>SMGT01012683.1:578914-592433 GCA_004794575.1 Lanistes nyassanus
GCGCCCCCTGGTGGCCGACCTCTGTACCAGTGCTTGAGTCCGGATGGTACAACGCTGGGTAAGTGTGACGTGAGACTTAGAGAGGGTTTTCTAGAAGCTAGACGATCTGGTGGAAGTGGGACTCGTAGCAAGATATAACCCCGGAACAGTCTTAAAATAATAACAGCTATTTCTAACGCATTCGCACAGCAGCACGTGACAACGCAAGGCAATTGAATCAGTGTAGTTTAAAAAAAAACCTTGCCACTTCTGAAGCAGAGCGCGTACTGTCGTGCAGGAACGAACGAAAGAAACGAAGTAGAGGGAGAAGAGAAAAAGGAAATGAGTTGAATGAAAGAACTGGAAGGGAGAAAACATTTGTTACAATCCTTTTGGTTAATCCCCCCCCCCACACACACACACACGCACACGCACACACCTCCCAGTCTACGAAGATAACAACACCACAGAAAGACGCTTGATTAGAAACTTTCGCCGTGAAGAGGGAACAGGGTCTCGTATCGCGGGTTACATCTTACGCACGCTGCTCCTGTCCGCCTACCCCTTCCCCCGCGCTTCCCTCGGCAAACACTTATTAATTTCTACCGCCATACGCGATTCCAGACGGATTTCAGACGTATGCAAATTCCGAATCACATGACCAAATCCTGTTATTTCCGTCCGTGCGCGTTACGTTTGCGCGAGACTCCCAGACCGCCGATGTTTGACGATGTGCCTGTCTTAAAAAGAATATTATGGTGTGGTGGATAATTATTTTCTCTGCCTACTGCCACCAGCGTCGACGCATGGCTATGAATAAAGAGAAAGAAATTGTACCCAGGACAGTCCTAAGGGAATTCTGCTTGGGGGACATTTACAGAAGCACGAACGCTCGTATGATGTTTTCACAGACATTTCGAGACACGTATCACGCAGGAGACTATTGCTATGCGGTCATTTACGAAGCCTATTTCTTAAGGAGAAAGAGTTTATGCTACTTTGTATACATCAGCAAAACTGATTGGGGTAAGGACTAACTTATCTAAGGTTAATAATTTTCAAGAAATCGCTAAACGATCATACTGCCCACTCGTTGACGTTGACTATATCTGTCACTATGGACACTGGTTAGGTTTTTAACTATGTAGATTCGTGTCCCTTCGTTGTCTAATGTATGTGTAGACTGTAAGAAAGCTGGATAGAAGCACACCAGTCTGCATGAAAATGACATTTAGTCACTCGAAATGCGCACGTGCGTTGAATCGGAGGCCTTATTCGTGAACGAAAATAGATGCTGGTGCGATTTCACAAAAACTATGAGAAATACACGCTGCTCATTGGCTTTGATATAAAACTGTTGGAGTTAGGTGTCCGCACAACCGATGAGCCAATGTTTACTGTAAGTTAAGCACAAACTTTCCTCACTTTTCCCTGTAACATCTGTATACGTCTTTTGCGGAGGGCTCGCACAAACCAGGTTAATATGATTTTATGGGGGGTACGTGCAGTCGTCTAAATGGCTGGAGGTCAACCTACTGTGGAGCATACTTCTAGAGTGTCTTATAGAGTTTCTGCATCCCCCTGGCGTGTTAAATCTAGACCTGTCTGTAAATGGGTACCCCGCGTACGTAAACTTCTGGAGAGTGTGTACTTAAGAAGATATATTCCACAGAGAAAAGTTTTTTCAGAGAACAGCAACAAGAACTTCTTACAACTATTTTAGTAGAAGCCATTTGAAGTTTTAATTTTTTCATTTAAAAACTAAGAACAGAAAAAGAAAAATCCCAAGTCCCAAATCTCAAACCAAAAAGAAAGCTTGAGGCTAGAAACCCAACCATTGGACGTTTGACCTTTCTTTCAAAACCTTAGCCACCACCCCCGGAAACCCCACCTCTAGCACATTAATGCGCATACAGGTCACGTACGCACGCACAGGCGTGTACACAAGGCTACCATAAGAATGCGCGCGTTCGTGCACAATTTACTGCCATCCATGACACGTGCAGGAGATAGTGTAACTTGAGAAGGCTAGATTGAAGATCCGTCTGATTTCAAAAAAAGGCCAGCACCCAGTTTTACCAGTCACACACTATCACATTCCTTATGAAATGTTATAACAAAGTACAAGTTTTCTTTAAGATTGCGAACGCGAGAGTTTTCAATTGATCAGATGGCGTCTTGTAAAGTGGCAGACAGAGGAATGGTTCGTCGAGAACCCACCGTGGCGATGAAAGAGATAGAGGAATGTGGGATGAAAAAAGGGTCGCGAAAGCGTTCTCAACAGAGAAAGGGAGGGAGAATCTGATGGACGGGGGAAGGGATAAGGAAAAGGGTAGAGAGATTGTATTCCGAGCCAGCAAGTACAGTTGTATCCCTGGCTAGCACCTCGCCACGTGAGCTGGTCTCGTGTCCAGAGGATACACGTGGGTTGAAGACTGGATCCGAATTCAAAACCATTGATACAGATTTGGCGTTAATCGTTTTTTTGTTAGCAGGTGATTCGTGCACACGCACATACGCTCACACGCATGCACGATGCAAATACTCGCAATGAAGAGGGAACAGAGAGGGAAGGGAGGGACAAATAAGGTAAGGAATTCAGCAAGAACGCAAATTCCAAGATTATGAGTTCATTTTTTTACAGTAAGCAATAGTAGAACCACCGGAATCACGCCACCATCTGTTTTTCTTCTCAGTTGAAGCAAAGACACGCAGAGGTCGCCATACATCGAATATTCGAGGATTTTGGAGGGCGAGGGGGACTCCTCCTCTGCCTGTCGTCCTCCTCCACCTGTCCTCCTCCTCGGCCTGTCCCCGTCCTCTGCCTGTCCTTATCCTCTGCCTGTCCTCCTCCTCTGCCTGTCCTCCTCCTCTGCCTGTCCTCCTCCTCGGCCTGTCCCCATCCTCGGCCTGTCCTCCTCGGCCTGTCCTCCTCCTCGGCCTGTCCTCCTCCTCGGCCTGTCCCCGTCCTCGCCCTGTCCTCCTCCTCGGCCTGTCCTAAGCTCCTCCTCGGTCTGTCCTCCTCTTTCTCGCCGTCTTGCTCCTACCTTTCCTCCACTTTCTTTCTCTGTGTGTATTCCCTTCCCTCCTCCTCCTTTCGACCGCGTACCTCTGTGGTCTAACTGCAAAGGCGTCCGCTTCCGAGGCGGGAAGTTAAGATTCGAGCCCTGCCGAGTCCTGCCTAAGACAGTCTACTATTGGCAGTCTTCTGTCCTGCCGGTCCCCTAGTACAATAGGGAGCAGTACTAGGATTGGTTGGGCCTCTGTTAGTATACTGTGGGTGGGGGTGAAACCTTTGTTGCGACAGCAGTCACACGTGTGGCAACACGTTAACTTGTCTCGAGCAACACCGTCTTGGTATGTTTTGACTGGACATGAAGCCTTAAACCAATCGACCAACCAACTTCCTCCTCGTCTTTCTGTCTTTTCCTCTTTCTCACGACTTTCTGGTGGCATTCAGCATTGGGTGCCCGTCACGCCGTGTTGCTGAGCTGAGTTTCACAAGCGGCCGGTCTGGGTCGCCTTCTCCATTTTTCAGGAGAACGCCTGAAAAAAACCCAGTGTCCTGACCTTTCTGCCATTCGCCAACTGAAACATTAGCTGGAAGTGACGCACAAGCCGTCGTTGGCAGTACACGTACCGTAGTAGCATTCGATTAATTGCGCTGTCTTTTGGCTTCATCCCCAGAGTGGACAGACGGTCACTTTCGTTTGCATCAGCTCGATGTCTGTGTACTCTGCAAGCCACGCATGGGCAGTTCGGTTACCTGACCCACTGCTGCATCCCTGGCACGACCCACTTTACCCTTCCCTTGGTGGCCATCCCTAGTCTCCAGCTTCCTTCCAGCACAAAGCAAAGCAAGGCGGATTCACAAGGTTCTGGAGAAGAAGGGGAAGGGGGTCAGATGGAGAAGTGTGTAGCCAAGGTGACTTCTGCCGAAAGTCTGAACTGATTGCTTTAGGTGACCGACGGTCTGCCAGCTGGATCAAGACAACTGGACCATATGACGCGATTGCATCTTTTGACAGATCTTTAGTGCCCTTCAACCCTTTATCCCGGCAGTCCCAGCTAAAAAATTTTAGGCCTTTGAATTTCAATTTTCAAAACAGTTTTCCATTCACTTTCCCTTATACGTTGTCGTTGCAAATGAAGACAGTTTTCTCTCTCTCTCCACCCTCTCTCTCTTCTCTGACTTGATTCATCCCCCCCCCCACCAAAAAAAACAACAAATTATTAAAAAGGTTAAAAGAAGCTTGCTTGAAACTGGGGGGTCGATAACTGGTAACGTGTTTAAAGCAGATGTCGGCATTTGTTTCTCTCCAGCATCTCCGATCCCACCGTCGCTCATTTCCACTAATGTCCACCTTAAAGGGGGGGGGGGGGGTTCTGTACCCCCTGCTTGAAGGTAATCAGTACATATTTCATTTATTAGTGCAGGATAATTAGCAGTGTCTAAGTTCGCTAGCAGTGCCATCCATAACACCCGCCGATGGACGAATCAAATTCGGAGTTCCATTCACCTTTGTGTACAATAACTGATCTGCTAATTAACGTTGACATGTCCCAAACAAAACAGCCATTTTTTGGAGTTTGCTTTCGTGACTTGATTGCAAGACGAGTTTGCAAAATACAGTTTCTGCGTGTGTTGGGGGTGGGGGATGTTTGCATATCTCAGTCTCTTTGTATAAGGACGATTTGTCAGCCTGACCATTGATCGCTTTGTTTTTTCGCCTCTGTCATATGACTGATTAATTGCAGATGCTGGCATACACACCAGATGATTGATGATTGTGTAGCTGGTCGTGGCTGGCTGGCAGGTAGGTGTGGCCGGTTGCAAACGAGTTGTACCCCCCGCACGCCTGCTCTTGGGAGATCAGTGGATCCTGCTGGATGATGCGAAATGTTCCTAAAATAAGAAAACCTAGCGTCGGGTTTGAACACTAACACTAAGCTGCGAGTCCCCTGTGTTCTTATTCCTCGTCTCACACTTGCTGAAACCTCATAAATCTCGTTTGAATTTCGTTTCCTGTTGATGTATTAACCCTGAGAATACGGAAAACTTGTCGACTTTTAGTCAGATATTCCCGGGAATACCCCTAATGAGTCGTCGCCTATCGCAATTTTTGTTATCAGCTTAAAAGTAATTATAAAGTACTAATCGCTGGACGTATGAGCTCTGTTTCGCGTTAACCAGAAGCTGGAGATGCAGCGGCCTATCGTGTATCCGATTCCTAATGGCTCCACGTCGCTTTTCTGCCCCTGACTTCAGAGATTCTCGAATATTTTCACGCATGGTGTGCGTGCTTACAAGACGGCGCATGCGCAGAAAGACAGCAAGAGAGACAAGAAAAACTATAGTTTTGTCGCTCCATATTGATTACTCTTGTGATCCGTTGGTTGACTGTGCATTAGAAGACCTAGATGACAAACGGAGATTGCCTGATTGGCTGAAATTCCGACTGCCATTGTCTCCGACGCTTAATGCATTCCCGACTGTGGGATCTGGTTACGGTTGCTCGGAGAGTAGCGTAGCGTAGCGACGAACCAGGTCTAACGGCCGGTTTCAGACGGTTCGAATTTGAGGCCAGTGAGAGCAGTGATTAAAAAACCCAAACCAGGCGATTTCAGTACATATTTCATCCTATTTTGATCGAATGATTTCTCGCCGACAGCTTTCTCGTGTGTTAATTGCAGATTAAATCGCATCCTGACGAAGTGAACTCAAATTTTTTTTCTGCTGACTACATTTCTTCACCATTCTTCTGTTGAGCTGCTTGAGGCGTGTGAGTCCGGCTTTAGCAGAACACCATACGCTTCTGCCTCACGCGCTGTCGGACTTTGGACGTGTTTAAATACATTTTAGCCTTTTAGCTCGGGAATTCTTGTTTGCGCACTACTTCAAGTTCACTGAAATTCTGACTGGTGTCAACTGTCACCCTCCCTCCCCCAAGCCATGGCTTTCCCGTCTGTCTCTTTTTGCTCCAGTCAAGCCCGCAACTGGGGTTTTATTTTTTATTATTTATCTTTTAATTGACGTGCGCGTGAGCTGCGCGAGCGTGTTCGTGAAGCATGGAGAGCAGGCAAACACGAGACGTTTCGTCTTGTGCAGGTTTCACTCCGTACCAGATGACCGAGATTTGGTTCGGATGTCTGTCGCAAATTAGGGGAAGACCTTAAAATTATGGTCGGTTGGTCGGGGAGGTTTTCAGTTTATTTTGGATTGCAAGTTGTGCTTAGTGCTGGTACAGCACTGTCCGACATTACGACCTCCATTTGTCGTAGGCTGTGCGAGAAAGAACTGCCTTAGGCTCTTGTTTTCTGACGTGATTGCTAAAATCGGTTAGTTGATGCTTGATTTGCTGACTTGAAAGATAGGTGCATTCGTTCGCCTTGCGGTCCTTTCGTCTTTGGGTTTCTGTCCGTCCGTGAGTCCGTCACTTTACTGTTCAAGACAGTCTCACTTTCCCCCCTCCCCGCCATTAGGTTAGAGACTTCAGCAGTTTCTCAGTATATGAATCTGCACGTGTGACCCCTTATTTAACCTACAGTCTGTTAGAAGCAGTTCTGTATCGTGTTTTCTATCGTTAACATATGAATCTACACATGGGGGCCAATTATCAGAATCTAAAGCCTAGCGACGATTTGTATGTATATAGTTTAAATTTCATAGATCTGCCATTATCCGGCTGTTAATAATCACCCGCCCAGCGACCACAGTGGACCCCAGAATCATTTGTAGTCCAGGATTGACAGAATAAGATCACAACATTTTTTCACGGTTCCACGGAATCTAGAAGTTGCGATTCTTTTCATCGCTCTGAAGAACACGCAGAAGGCTTCACAAAAGAGACAGGCACGCCCGGAAATGAAACAGCGGAACGGGTTGGTCTGTGAATAAGTCACATGATGGGTTTGAACCTATGAAGGTTGGAGTAACAGGATGTTTTTTGATGAGAATGGCTTCCGTTGCCATTTGCACGGACCGGGACTGCCAGAGGTGCCAGAGACAGACAGGTCGATAACAACAAAGTTTGTTCACGGACACTGCATTCTGTTTCCTATACGTCTTTTACGGGCTCGACTGAATAGGTAAGGACTTGGAAGTGTTTCCTCAATGATGCGTGAACGCCTTTTGCAAAGACCGATCAAAATTTTAGCACGAGGCATTATAACGCGAATGGCAAGCAGCTATAGTATAAGAACCTCGGTGGTGCTTAATTAAAAGAAAGTTCTCTGGTCGTTTTCCCTTCTGTTTTCCTTCTTTTAAGTTTGTCACAACTTGGGAGATTTCTTTTTACTCTTGACGGGTCGTCTCCTATTCTCGCTCACACAACCACCGTCAAGAGTGTGACATATGCGTAGGTGGAACTATCACTGTATTACTAACATTAATTAATATGGTTTCTTAATCATATGGCCGAGCCCCCACCACCTACAGTCTCCCATAAAGAACAACAAAAGACCACAATACAGTGAACACAAAAAAGAATGTATTGTTGATATAAACAGCGAGTATTTACAATCAAGGCAATATATGTTACAACTCGTTTCAACTCTAGGGGTCCTTCTGTTTGAGCTAGGTCTACAATAACATCTCATACCAACCTACATCACCCGCCTCGCCATTAAACACAATGACAAACCACGTACCTCAATCTCGCCTTTGCTTACGAGAAAAGAATGACCGCGTGATACACAACACTCACAGAACACAACACTCGTTCCCGAATGCTTCTTACAGTCTGCACGACAGTCTGTACGTCGAAGCGCTCCTTCCTTGGATATGTTCACAAGTAGATACCCTGAAGACCTCTTGAACACTTCCACGTAACAGCAGACTTCGATGCTGACGATCACACACGCAACAGAGGATATGACGTTTTCCAAAAGGCTGACACACACCCCCTTGAGTTCACCCCAAGAGTTCGGTTACAGACAGCCTCCTTGTAAGGCTGGACCTTCGCCCCCTGCTTCAGACGGTTGTCTTGTCCGCGGTCTTCGGTCTCCCTCCTTTACGTTCTGCAGTCCTCTCCCGCCCAGTCAGCGTAGAGGTTTCCCACAGCAGAGGAGCACGTGCTAGAGTCTCACACCAGTCTGGAAGGATCACACACCCTCACAGAGTCCCTTGCACTATGCAACTGGTCTACTCAAGCCACGTGCCGTTGCTACTAGACTTCCACACGTCTAGCAGAACGAAACACCTCAATTCTGCAGCTGAATCCTTCAGCCTTTAGCAGACTTGTACCACAAGACACATACGTCTCACCACAGCAGCTCTTCTTCACAGGAGTTCAGGCTAACAATGCCCTCACTGTAGATTTGGCTGAAGATGTCCTCTCACAGGATACTTGGGCAGAAGACGTTCTGTCACAGGATGTTTGGGCGGAAGATTTGGGCGGAAGATATCCTCTTGCAGGATAACTGGGCGGAAGAAAATTTGACTGTCTAAACCAGTCCTTTTATTCTAAACTTTCATCCACAGCTTCTTTCATTCACACGCACGTGGTCAACAAGATAATTACACATATCAACCAATCAGGCCAGAGACAGCAGAAGCCACACCCCGTGTCAACTACTAGAACACGCCCCTGAGTGGACACCTAGAGTGGACATAGCTACCCTTTCCCCTTCCTGGTTGTTTACACCCATCGGCTGCATCAAAGCCTCTGGTACTAGATACTATGCATCAGCAGGTTCCCCCAGATACGTAATCCTCCCCTGTACAAACTAAACCACAACTGGCCAGCCTGACACCTGCACTGGTCCCTTCCCAACTGTGCCTCAGGGTAGGTGACACCTTACCCCTTGCTTCTGTCACCAGTGTGGAAGTACTTTAAAAACAGAGGGCACCAGTGAACTAATACATGGATACATTTCGTACTTCTAATCTGTCGACTTGTCTTCTTTCAGTTTTCTTTTCGTCGTCTTCTCGGATGAAATTCCGTTTTCTGATTGTTGTAATTTTTTCCCGTTGTATTTTGTGTCTGGTGTCATTTGTCGTTGAACAAAAGGGGACAAAAATGGTTCGGAGCGGTGCATCAAACCTACACGTGATTGTGCTAGCAGAGCTTCTTGTGGGAGAACAGATTATGATTAACTCTGTAAAAAAATGGCAACTTGTGCGCAGGGAGAGTTATTGCGCACGACAAAGGAGGAAATAGGCCGCAACCTACACTAATTCACTCACTTTGGAACGCAGTATATGAAGGCAGCTGTCCAACCTAGCAAGTAGCCTAGTATGTAAGCTGTTTTCGGACCTGGTGGGTGTTATGTCGAGGCGCTAGTTTCTTTCAGACAACACGTGAAGACTCGTACGACAAAACCGAAGAATCGCGGTCTGGGGAGGGTGCTGGGCAGAATAATTACGACTATTCTCTCTGAAAAGACGTCTAACAGCAGTCCTGCATTTGCTTCTTTAACACGTGATCTCTACCGTTTCTCTAACATTTCTGTCGACAGTGTGCAGTTGGCGTGCATGGAAATGTACTTTAGCAGCTGTTTGTTGTGCGCGTGCGTGCGTGTGTGCACGTGTGTGTGCGCGCGCATGTGTGTGCGTGCGTGTGTGTGGTTTGTGTTTAGCTTCGGCATCGTCTGACGACCGCCTGAGGTTGTGGAACCTGTTTCCGAAGAAGAAAAGACCAGCTTCGTCCACCTCGCTGCTGAACATGGACCGGCTTATTCGCTGACGTGGATGTCCTGCCCTGTGGTTGCTTGCACGCCAGAATCACATTCCATCCTAACCTGATTTCAGTCACAGCAAGCTAGTACAGTCCGTGCGGGCTCGACTTTCACGATGATTTTGATTTGATTCGGGAGACATTTTTGTCCAGTTTGACGTTTAATTCTCTCCGAGCTGTTGGGTGTAGTAATGGTAGACTGCCGTCAGATTAGAATCTGGGGTCTGCATGTTTAATAAGACGTGACAAGGGATTGCGTCGCTTCCAGTAAAATGGTTGAAATAAGTTGTTTACGTGTCAGTGAAGCTGAATAATTTATTGTGGACGTTTCTGTGCTTTTGTTTACAAACTGTTTCCAGTTATTTACCCACAATAAAGTGTTTTCTGAATAGTGGTTGACACTTTGTTTTTTTTAAGAATCGGAAAGGATGCTGGGACATCAGCTGCAAAAAACCACCTCTTCCCACCTTTAATACCATACTCTCCATTACTATGCTACCAATTTTTTATTAGCGTTTTGTGTGAGCGTGTGTGCATTGTGTTTTGTGTGCTTGCGTGCGCGCGCGAGAGCGAGCTTGCGCGTGTGGTGCGTAATTGCCTGTATGCATGTATGCAGGGATTTGGCTTCTCGTCTGGCTGTGTGAGGGATACAGCTAATGCTCTCTATAAGAGCAAGACCCAGAAGACTTATTGCTGCGACAACACCAGATATTTCACGTAGCTGTGACAAAACGGCATCTATACAAAGGAAATAATTTCTAAAACTGATGTACCTAGGTCCATTTCCAGGCGATGGAGAGGCCAGTCTATACGGTAAGAGTCGGGCAGATACAGATGCATGTCGTTTAGTTTGTGTTCGTTAGAAACACATGCAAAGACGAGCCCCGCATTCTGACGTGTAGCCAGTACTACAAAATTACTCCGTTTTTTGTCTGCCATTTAATCCCATACTAAAAACTTTGGAAATTTGTGGCTTAAAAAGAACTTCATTCGCGATTTGAAGGCCTGTGCCCTCAAACCATCTGGATAAGAGTAAAGAAAGGACAACAGGAAATGCGAGAGGATGGAACGGTCAGTGTGACCTTTAGTACCACTCCTTTTGCCCAAACAAAAGATCAACAGTCTGGTAGTGTAGTTCCAGGCTATTCAGGGTTCGCACGTATTTGCATTTGCCATCACCGCTAATTGGAAGATCACATCTGGAAAGGGAGGCCACTTTCAGTCGTTGCTGAAAATGGCCCCCAACCCCTCTGCCCCCCCCCCCCACTTCAAAAAAAAAAACCTTCTGTCTTCTGGGATGAAGGAATGCAAGCACTGCGTGAACGTAAAATAAGCGTCCTTCGGATTTTGTGGCAGGGTGTATGTGTGTGACTGTGCGTGTCGTAATGTTAAAAAATGCACAGAGTTCAAGATTGTTTTTAGTAAAACTGAGAATTGACAGCAAAGTCGATGTATTCAAGCAAAGAGAAAAGATTTTCAAGCTCGGGCAAAGCATCTGTGAAGGAATTCAGGAAAGTTCCGAGATTCGGACGTAAACATATTCTTTTGTTTGACAAGAAGCGACAGCTCCATTGTAAGGGCTTCTTCGGACACTGAAAGCCTGTTTTGTCCTTAAGAGAAACGAACAAATTAAAGCGACTTCTCTACAGTGCAGTGAGGCCAAGACGTCGTGTAAAACCTACCCACGGTTCAATATACGATACAGCTACAGAATAACCTTGTGCCATCTCGATTCAATCCCGTGACCTACAGGATCGTAGGGGATACAGGATGCAGCTTCTGTTAATATCTGCCATACAGTCTGCCGTTCTCCGTACCACAGCTTCTGAATGCTTAGAGGAAAAGAAAAGAAGCACAGAAGGATCCTTAGATATTCTCAATGCGCAACAGATTTTCAAGCCAATTGCAACTGATTTTCAATGGTATTGCAACAAATTTTCAACGGGTTTTCTCCTACACAAGATTATACGTTCATCCTATAGCTCAGACTGAGGAAGCAACAGTTAAGCAGAGATCAGTAAGAAAGTGAGATTCGGGTTTCGTGGGTTCGGATCTCGCCTCCCCCGAACGATTCACCCGCGCCTGACCCTGTTAATAGAGATTGCTTCTTTTGGTCACGTAGATTTGTCTGGTAACTCGGGATGGATCATGTGGTTCGTGTAAGGGTCATGCTGCTTGGAAAGGAACCCGCATGTCGGGAGTGAGAAAAATGCAATGAATATTTTTAGTTTTTCTCCGTGGTTCCCCGGTCGTGATTAAAAACAATGCACGATCCTCCCCCCTCTAGGTAGCTCTGTTTATCCTAGTTTCTAAAAACAAGTCGGAAGATGAAAAAAATGCATCCTGATCAATTGGATCCAGTTCAACGAACGTCCTCTGCAAGTTTGCGGATCGAGGTTCCCACACTAGTTCAAAGTGGCGGCAGCCTGCTGTCGTGTAAGATGTCCGCTAACAGATAAAGAGTGGACAGGAAAGTCGCGAAAGGCAACAGGGACTTGACAATTATTCCCTCTCCCTAGCCTCTGCCAAACCCCTTCTCTCATGACACTACAAACCCATAGGGTTTTTTTAAAAATCACTTTTATCTGAAATATTTCTAACGGATGAACATTATAGAAACCCCCTCTTCTTGTCTTGCGGTATCATATATGATAGCTAATCAAAATCATGGTATTTACTCCATCGTCGTTTGGTCTTCCATTGAGGTTTCTGCGGTACACGCGCCACTTAGCGAACAAAGGGAGGAATTAAAATCCCGTTTCTTTGAACTCCGTCGGGCCATAAAATAAACATGGCGGCAAGGCGGAAGTGCAGAAACGGTGACGCGCAGGCCATTGGAACAGCTTATGTTTACTGCATTTTCATTGGACATGAAAGAAAGGGACATGAGCGATAGAGCTGGGGAGGGGGGTGATACCGGGCCGACCGCCCAACCAGCTAATTCGCCGGCTGGCTCGAACAAAAATGTGTGAAATAAAAGATTTATGGGCTGGAAGTACACCGCATTTCAAGGATTCAGCTTCACACGCAATAGCTTTGATACCACTAAGTATACGGGGATCTAGCACTGCATGCAGAACTAGTCTATTAAGTGGTCTTACGCACTGGTTGAGGCTTGGGACAGTCGGGTGTGATGGTGGTAATGTGTAAACACACACACACAGTGCGCGCGTACACGAAAACGGTTCAGACAGAAACCTCTTGGTTTGTACCACTGAACTAAAAATACTTCTGAGTCTCTGTTAGACAGTGTCTGTTAACCTGTATATACTTGTCTCCGTAGGCGGGATGTTCATCAGTGAATGTTCTTTGTCGAAAGACGTTTAGACCTGCCATGGTTGCTTTTTTATTGCTAACGTCCAGTCGGAGACTATGTGCATATCAACATGGCAATGCTTAGACAAGTACAGTGGCTTCAACAGGCTTCAGTCCCACCCGGTCACAATATACTGAAACCGTGACAACCAGTCAACTAGTACTGTTGCCTGTTTTGTCAGGCATCTGGGAGGGTAGCTACTAGATTGCCAATTTTTTTAGTCTTGGGTATGAGTCAGCCTGGGCGCGAACCTCCGAACTCCCGCTTCGGAAGCGGACGTTTTAACCACTAGACCATCCAGTTGGCTGTTTACAGAATGTCGATGGATTCTTTTAAAATCATTTTCCCGTATAGAAAAGAAGGTCGCTTGTGCCTTTAGTGTGCGCTCGAAATGCCTGTCAAGTGTGAGATCAGTTGCCGACCCTGGTCTTATGGTTCCACCACAAAGATACCCCCTTCCCCCCGTGTTTCTTTTCTCCTTCCGTCCCCTGCGCGGGTGGTGGTCAACACAACAGTTTTTACAGCAACAGCCCCCCCCCCCCCCCCC